>JAQFVV010000123.1:3593276-3804618 GCA_028023455.1 Epiperipatus broadwayi
TTTAATACATTAATTTTTTATAGTACATTGACAAAAAAAGAGTCTATAATGTTACTACTGGGTTGGTAGTCGATGATTTATGAAAATATTAATCCAGGGTATGGAATAAATCCTGTGGTTTATAGATTGTTGTCATAAGCTATTTGGAAAAGTATTGGGCTTTGGAATTTGGAATAGATTCAAGGTTTCTTCAAATAAAAATTTGGAGGAAAGGATCATGTCTTTATTTTTGATTTTGTTTAAGAGAGAAATGAATAGACTGTTTGGGTCTGGTGGAGGATTTGTGAATACTAATTTGCATCTCACATTCCAGATAGAGTGGGTGAGAAATACTGACATTCTTATAATTCGAAATTGTTTACTTTGTAGAGATTCTTTTAGCGAGAGGATTCTGTAAATATCAGTTTTACTGTTTTGGAAAATTAAAAATTTGATACTACTAAGTCCGGTACATGAGCGAATTATGTGGTCAAATGTCTCATCATGCCTCTTGCAGATTGGGCAGATAGGGTCAATGTTGTTAAGAAATCTCTTGTGGTGGAGGAACCAGTTGGTATGCATGGCTCCCAGATTTACTTTTACTAGGTAGTTTAAAAATTTAGGCTCTAATGCTAAGAACTTGAATATTGAAGTAATTCTATGATTAGTGATGCCAAGCATTGGCAACATTGAGTTGATTTCAGGGTTGATTTTATGGTGGGCTTCCCAGATGGTGATTTTTGTATTATATGGATTTTGTAAATTAGATGTAAATTGATTGAGAAGCTGGAGAACCTGGTCTAGCCAGCATTTTTGAGGAGGTCTGTCCGTTGGTTGAACGGCCTCTGAAATATTGAAGGAATCATGTTTTTGTAAGAGGTTATGAATTAATGTGTGAGATTTTTGAAAGATAATTGAGGGGATGGAGTGAAAGGACATCCCATTAGATTTGCGATGGTATTGCATCCTTGTCATGCTTATAGACGTTGTACTGTTTTTCCAAAAGAGTTTAGCACATAGACTATTGATTTTTTTGGTAAAGGCTTTTGTTGCTGTCATGATGGGGAGGTAGTATGCAATCTTGGACATGACTTTCATGTTCAGTAGCGCTACTTTTCCCTGAATGGAGAGATACACCCTGGAAAGGGATTGAATAATCTGGGATGTGGAGTTGATTAAGGAGTTCTGTAGTTTTTTTGACATGGCTATTTGAGACATGGAGATAGGGAAGCCAAGAAAGTCCTGGGGCTCAGCTCGAAATCTAGATGAGACTTTCTTTCCTGATAGAATTTTTCAAGATGAAGATTTGTTGGAGTTAAATTTGAGTTGTGAATCACAGGTAAATTTATCCAAAATCTTGTAGAGTGTTGGGAGATGTTTTTGAGATGGTAGTATTACGAGGACATCATCCATATATGCAAACAACTTGAAGGATTTTTTTATGCGAGGAATGAATACTCCGGTGAATGAGATTTCTATATCTCTCAATAGGGGGTTGAGATAGTATATAAAAAGGATGGCACTCAATGGAGATCCTTGAGAAATAGACAGGTCGGGGGAGAACCCATCTGTGTAGAATCCATCTAAGGAGATGTGAATTAGCCTATTGTAGAGAAGATTCTCCAGAATCTGTATAATATGAGAAGGAATGTTGAGGTCTTTTAGAAGAGTAAGAAGTGTGTGAATATTAATCGAGTCAAAAGCCTCTGTTATGTCTAGCTGGACTGCAATGGGTTTTGATAAGCGATTAGATCTAATATGATCAAGGAGAATCTTGACTTCACCCATTGCTGTTAGGGCTGAAGATCCTTTTCTTGCATATTGTGACTGAACAATATTGTCTAAAAATTTTTGCTGGATTTTCTCTTTAATTACACCTTCAATAACTTTGATTAAAATTGGTGTCATGGAGATAGGCCTTATGTTATGGATGTTGGTTGGATCTTTGTTCTTCTTGATGAATGGCACTAAGGCAATCGGGTAGAGATTATTTATTTCCCTTCTTTTAGTGGATAGATGATTGATCATGTTCATCATGATTGGGATAGCAAAGTTATCAAGGTGGGAAATTAGAAATCTTGGTATAGCATGCATCCCAGGATGAACACTGTCAGAAAGTGCTGATAGATGGTTTTTAATATCAGCTGCTGTTATGCCATGGTTTATAGCAGATGGGTGATCCAGCCATTCACTGATAGTCTTTGGAATATTATTTTGAAGTCGGTTTTTGAAGTGAAGACCAATGTGTTCAATCATGTGATGACCAGTGACATAGTTTCCATTGACAATAAGGGAGGTTGGAGTGTTAAGTTTTTTCCTAGCTCCCAATGCCCATCGCAAATATCCCCGAGTCCAGCAGTGTTGGGTAGTAAGAAAGTTTTGTGATCTTTTAATAGAAATATACTCCGCAATAGCCATCTGTTTTTCCTTATACTGATGTTTTAGTGATAGAAGGTGTTTGATATGATCTGGTTCAGTTGAGCATGTCTTTATTTTATTATTGATTTGGTCAAGCTCATTCATAAGCGTAGATGGCCCTTTGTTGTTTCTAGTATAGTGAGCAATCAAGGAATGGATTATCCCAATGAAGGCGAACCATGCCTCTTCTGGGGGCCTTTTTAGTATGTTGATTTTGTGGAAGAGGATGTATGCTTCAGATACAATGGCTTCAGTCATGGAAGCTTTAGTTAACATTCTGATTGACCGGTTGAGAAAGGATGAGGAGTAGTTGGTTAGTTGCAGTGTGGTGATAATAGCATGATAGTCAGAGAAGGGAACAGGTTGAAGAGTAGCTTCCAGACAATGATGGAGTTCAGAGGTGTAAAACATCAGATCAATTAATGTATGATACTTTTTGGTGTAGTAAGAATAGGCGTTATGAGGAAAGAAGCCCCTGCCATTAATAAAATGTCTGTTGAGCAAGTGAAGATACTTGTTTGTAAAGTGATCATAGGAGACGTTGAAGTCCCCAAAGAGGAGTGCTGGGGAGTTATTGTTGGCTGTTATCATATTTATAGTGTTTATGATCCGAAGGAATATTGCATGGCTATTGGGGGTATAGACATAAAATGCATTGATTATATTATTGCCATAGGTTAGGTTGGCACAGATAAGGTTCTTATCTTGGTAGGTGATCTTAAACTTGTTAGGGGGTGTTTGTTATTTATTAAGATACCTATGCCTTCAGTAGCTGTAAGGTTGACTGTTAGATATGTATAGCCAAGCTTGTTAAGCTCAGTCAAAATGAGGCTATTGGACTTTTGGTGATATTTGGTTTCACCCATAAACATAATGTGGGGGGTAAACGAATTAAACCAATGTCTTATGGCATGTACTCGTGTAAGCGAATTAATGCCTCTGACATTAACTCCAGCTATCTGGCAAGAGACCTTAGTCATAAGCTGGGGATTGGTCAGAGTCTACCGCCAGAGGAATTTTGAGTTGAGCGCTGTTTTGGTTATTAAATCTCAAAGGCTCGGTCAGGATTTCATCTTTAGAAAACTCATCCTTCGAATAGATTTGAGAGTTAGGCAAAATAGAATTAGCAATTTTCCATTTTTTTTTTGAAGTATGGGACTTAGAGGTTTCCTTGGACTTAATGTTATGGTAATGATTGGATGACTGTGTTAATGAATACTCATCCTCTGAGCTGGATCCATTCAAGCGAGTGGATTTTTTCCTAGTGGAAGTTGTATAGCTAGTTAGGTCCATCTCAGTTTCAGTGTCTGATGAGTTGATCGAAGGAGAAGGTGAAATTTTAATGGGAATATGGTGATCTTTATTATTCCTGTGGTTAGCAGGATGATGCGTCTGAGATGTGTCTGCATGGCTGGATGTGTTTTTGGAGCCCTTGGGATGGTTGGATGTAGTGTGATCCTGATTCAATCTGCCATGTTGGTTTTGTAGCAATGAATCATCCCTAGAATTATCTTTAGACCTGTATGACTTAGGGTTGATAAAAGGTGTTTGTGTTCTTGGAGATTTTGATGTTTCTGTGACTTCGGGATTGTAGGTGTGGGCCTTAAGAGAAGATAAGTTCTGTGGACTGTCTGACACTTCAGCGGTTTGAGTATGTTTTGGCAGAGATCTGGCTGATAAACCATTTGTTGGGGTGGGCTCAGTTTCGATTCTGTATGATTTTCTTTCAGTTGTTTTAGATTGATCTGATTCTATATTATGTGTAAAGGTTTGAGGTGACAGTACAGAGGTTTTTTTATTTTGAAGATTTGTTATATCTGTTGAGTTGTTGGGGCTTTTCTTGCATCTATGTAGTCGGGTTTTTTTTGTGCCACATGTGTCACAGATCTTGGCTAGACAATCTTTTATTAGGTGGGTTCTTTGACCACAGGAGAAGCACTGTGGTTTTACACCCAGAAAAGATATAATCATGGCAGAGTTTCTAAGTCTTATTACGGTGGGAATATCTGTGGGATTTGTTTCTTTCTTCAAGTGAAGTTCAAATGTGGCTGTGTTAGAGAGGAAGTGGAGACCGGATCTTTCATCCGGTAAGTAGTTGAATTTGTGAATTCTACCAAAATGAAGGAGGATTTCTTGAAGTTGATGCTCCCCAAGTCCCATGACACAGTTTTTGATTTTGCCATAGAGGGTGGAAGCTCGGTTAATATCCACGTAACATAAGAATTTGTTATCTAAGGTTTTAAAAGCACTTTTGAAGTTATTGCGACTAGCCCAGTTTTTAAATTCTAGAGCAATGTATCGATCATTTGGATGGTAAAGAATGCGGTGAATTTCTTCTCCCATATTGTTTTGTTTGATTGTGTTGCATAAGGAATCAATTGGGAATTTGAAAAGCGAGCAATTGGGATCGGTAGTCGCTAGTATTAGACTTTTGTCGCTGCTATAGTCAGCAAGCGATTTGAGTAGCTTTAGCGGGATGGTTTGATTGAAACGAATCGTAAGATCTGTATATTGATTATCATTAAAGTTAGATACTGAGAATGTATCTGAAATTGGGGTTAAATGTGTGTCAGAAAAGGTGTCTGTGGATTGCTCCATTAAATCTATTATCATCGACTCAGGTGTTTCATTATTAGTTAAGGAAGCTTCGTGCAGTTGATTACCGAGTGCGTGCGGTAAATTATTCGCCATAGTTGTGTTTGGGTTAAGCTGGTGTAAGATGCCTGTTTTAGTAATGTTGGCGTAAGACGGCTTAACATATTGATTTATAATGTGATTTGGATCAGTAGGGGGGATTTTGAATTTACTATGTGCATTATTAGACGTAGAAATCATTACGGTCGATGATTTAACATTATTATTTTTTGTTTGTAGGGTATTAGGGGGCCTTGTATCGAGCGCCTCTATCGGGGAGTTGTGAAGTTCGGGAACATCTTCGTTATCTCCTGGGATTTGACGACAAATATTATTTTGAGGAGTTTTAATAGTTTGTACATTATATTTTGGTTGTGGTATTGAATGGTTAATGTTTGTTTCTGAGTCTGATTGAAGATATATGTCTAGTTCCGGAAAATCATTTTTAGCGCTAAAGAAAATGTCGTCAGCTGGCTTAGCGTTATACGTTAGGCTCCGGTCTTTTGTCACTTCTGAATTGATGTTACTTTTCAATTTATCTAAATTCATGTTATTATTTTGGATTATTTTTCTAATAAATGGGGGTTTAGATGATTGTAAATTAATATTAGAATCTTTTGGTAGATCTAAAGTCAGATTAAAGGAGGAGTCGGCTGAAATCTCCGTCTCGAATTCTGATGATGCAACACTTGCTTCGCTGTCAGAGGTAGGATTTTTATTTCTATTTTTTTTTATTCTGGGGATAAATGATTGAGAAGTAGGCATGCTAGGTATATTATGAATTATTGAATTTGAGTAGGAATCTCCAAGTTGCTCAGAGGGA
Organism: Epiperipatus broadwayi; assembly: GCA_028023455.1. Taxonomy (NCBI): domain Eukaryota; kingdom Metazoa; phylum Onychophora; class Udeonychophora; order Euonychophora; family Peripatidae; genus Epiperipatus; species Epiperipatus broadwayi. The sequence continues at coordinate 3,599,131 of JAQFVV010000123.1, forward strand.
AGGACATTAGTATCTTGTATATGTTTTTCATATTTATTAGAGTTGTTAACGTGATCAGGAGCCTCTTTAGCGTTATGTTTAGGGCTTCGCATTATTGTACTATGGTTTTGGTCAATATACGTGATATTTGGTTTATTAATTGTGTGTAATTCTTGGTTATAATTGTTATCTTGATTTGGTAAATAATCATTAGGATCATCATTTAGGGGGTCTTGAGAATTTCCAAGTATGCATTCATTAGACTTTTCGTTATTAGTGTTTGTAGTTAGGCTCTGGTTTACGTTGTTTGCGGAAATTTCTACTTCGTACATCGTATTCGGAGTATTATTAACGCTTTTAGTAGAATTTTGATTATTCCTTTTAGATTTGGGGGACTTGAGTTGCGATTTATTTTTATTATGGCTGAGGGATTTGATTTTGGCCGAATTTGGCAAATTTTTAACTTCGCGATTGTCTATAATGGCCGAGTTTTTATTCTGCTCATTTTTTTTTGAACTTTTTGAAATCAAGGACTTTTTCCTTAAATCCATGTAATATAAAACAAAAAAAAGGGAAGGCTTACCTTAGTTGGCCTGTATGTCTCCTTCTTTCTTTTCAAAACGTCTAACTTTTAAGTTATATATAATATAATAAAATATAAAATTCATAAAAAGTTAAAAGAATCAGAAGTGAACCACGCTGGAGCCGAACTTGAAAAAAAAATGAATGTTTTAGAATACTATTTTAATATTTTTTACATATTATAAATTATTTTGATAAAATCTGCTGAAAATATGATCATTTTAGAATGATAGTTAAGATTTTAGTAAAAAAATTTTACTTTTACACAAATGTAATTAGTGAAAGAAATCAATGACATATGCAGCATTTCTAATAAGTTACAAATGTTCTTTTTAGTTTCTCTACTATAGAATATTTTTATAATTATAAATAAAAATTTATTTTTAAAAAAACTTTTGTTCACTTTCATAATCTGACAAATTATTAATTTGCTTTTTACAAATGAGACTAAAATGAATATAATATTAAAGATGAATATATTTTTAGTACTGATTTTGTAATTGACCAATCAAATGTTTAGAGTTTTAACTCACTTGATCAACCAGAATGTTTGATGAGACAAAGATTAAAAAATGAATATGAAGGAGGGGTGAAAATTAATTAAGTAAAAAGTTAAAACTATAGTTCTCTCTTTTCATAAACTTAAAAAAAATGTGTGTTTGTAAAAAACAAAAATTGAATTAAAATGTGAAAGAAAAACATATAAATTTAAATCCACTTAAAGATTGCTCGAACAAAAAAACAGAAGAAAGGGAATAATTCTAAATTGCCTTAAGTGAAAAAATGGAAAATGATTCAAGACAGTATCTTATCTGAAGGTTATATTAATCTATGCAAAAATGCAGATTAAACCCAATGGGAATGTAATTAATAAAATTTGTAAATTATTTAAACTAGATCAGAGAGATAACTGGAGACAATAAAGAGAAATCATATACAAATGACTGAAAAATCCATTCATTATCATTTTTCATTATTTTTTATTCTTTATGCATATTAATCATCAAAATGAAGACAGTTATAACTGTATAGTGCCAGCATATTCATAGTGCTATCATGGAAGAGTTACTAGCTTTTCAACATGTGTGTAGGTATCTTCACAGTTACTGAAGAACCATCTAACATCGTGAGTGCTAGACAGTCACTGGAGTATGCAGCCAGTCTTCAGTCCCAGTCTTCCAGATCACCAGAAGTCCTACATGTAAAATCCATGCCCACTTAATAATCTTAACAGTCAAGGAATATCTGTCTCAGTGAACATAGGAAGTTTGCCAGGAGCCAAAACCATTAGTGGAGTCCAAAAATCCAACTGGTTAGTGATCAGTATGATGGAAGAAAATGTGAAGTCATATCTTTAGAAGTGTAAAATGAAAAATCCTAGGTGACTATGAATTTCCTTATTCTCACTTATAAACTGATTGTGTTCAAATAAAAGACTTTGTTGAACTTTGATAGCTGTAGCAATCTTTAATTGTCTCCTATGAATCATATATAGAATGAACCCCAAGTATGTGCATGTGTATTTAATTTTCTCATAATGTGTTTTAATATTTGCAAAGCTTTCCATTGAGTAATGAAACTATATTTCAATGTATGTGTGCATATTTAGATTTAAATGTTTTAGTTATAGTATTTTTTATTATTATATATTTCAACTAGAAGTATGTTTAAATAAACTTATAAGGTTCTTTTGTTATACTATTCTTTATTTCCATGTTTTTTTGATTAGAAGTTTTTTTTTTAAATAAATCATTTGTTTGCTAATTATTGTTTGGTCGGTCCTCTGATAATTATGCCATTAATAGATACTCTATAATTAAAAGTAAGTATTGAGCAATACATTATTGTTTATTTCTCCTATACTTAAAATAGGGATTGATCAAGTGCTAAATTATATGCCTTTCATATAAGCATGCTAATTATAACTTATGATAAGCTGGCACCTGAGGTTTTACTTCAAACAAGTAAAAATGCTTTGGATAGCAGGGATTTAAATTTAGCATCTGAGAAATTCTATAGCCTGGAAATGTGGCTGCAGGTTATACTTTGTATAGCCTTGGTCTGGTTATAGGTGCCATTGGTCCTATCCTCCTTCTGTATTTGTCTTCTTCACTTGAAGGGTCAGTTTGCCACAATAGTGAAAGTGCAGCCAGAGTAGATAAAGATTTTTTTAATTTAAATAATCAGAGCAATCTTCTCCCACCCATTTCAATATATATATATATATGTGTGTGTGTGTGTTTGTGCGCACACGTGTGTGTGTGTATAATTTCATATATATATATTGAAACAGATATGCTGTTCCTCATATAAATATTCAATAACCCCCCCCCATTTAAAAATGTCTAGCGTGATTCAGTCTAATTGGGAATGAAATAAAAGCTGTGATTTGTTTAAAAAAAAAAATCATATTTTTAATTTTGTGATTGATGGAATTGAATAAAATGTTAAGTCATCTTATTTTTTTTATCTGTCTCAATAAAAAGAAAAGAAATTAATTATCCAATCATTAAAAAGAAAGAAAAAAGATACTTGAGTTAAACTGAGGCAGTATTCAAATCAGGCACGTCGGAAGAAGAAAAGAACTTTTTTTTTCTCTCTCGTCTTACACAGAGAAGCAGAACATATTAAATTTTTTTAAAAAAAAGAAAAAGTGTATTACTTAATTCTTTTGATACATTAAAATAAAGCTTTAACAAAACGTGAAAATGGAAAAAGAAAGCTTTACTAGAGGAATTATAATAACAATGGGGTAATTTAGCGGCTTCACTCTCTCCACGCTATGCCATGACTTTCCATAGATGAAATAACCTGCCTTCTTTAGAGTAAACTAGACTGCAAAACTGGAAGGTAATTACGTTATAGGAATGTTTAGACATTTTTTACCATAAATTATAAATTGACATCATGAAATATCTACATAAAAATTATTTTTATAAAATATTAAAACATATTTATCATATGTTATGAAGTGAATTTACGAAACGGTTGCATACGTTTTGTTTAATAAAACATTAAGACATCTTTATCATACGTTATAAAATGAAGTTATGAAATAATTACCTAGAATTTGTTTTATAAAATATTAAAACATCTTTATCATATGTTATAAAGTGAAGTTATGAAATAATTACGTAGAATTTATTTTGTAAAATATTAGAACATGTTTATCATACGTTATAAAATGAAATTATGAAATAGTTATACGCAAATTTATTTATAAAAATATTTGAATGTATTTACTATATGGATTAGAAATGCTCCACAAGCCAAACAGAATTCATGTGTATGAATATACCTCTATATTTGACTAAATTAGAAATGCTTTAATTACTAAATGATAAATGCTCCACAAGCCAAACAGAATTTATGTATATGAATATACTTTTATATTTGACTAAATTATAAATGCTGCAATTACTAAATGATAAATGCTCCACAAGCCAAATAGAGTTTACGTGTATGAATATACTCTTATATTTGACTAAATTATAAATGCTGCAATTACTAAATGATAAATGCTCCACAAGCCAAACAGAGTTTATGTGTATGAATATACTCTTATATTTGACTAAATTATAAATGCTGCAATTACTAAATGATAAATGCTCCACAAGCCAAACAGAGTTTATGTGTATGAATATACTTTTATATTTGACTGAATTATAAATGCTTCAGTTACCAAATGATAAATGCTCCACAAATCAAGAATTGCTAAGTTTAAATGTTTACCAATCAATAATGATTCATAAAATAATGAAATGCTGTATAAACCATAAATGCTTGACTGTTTCCAAGCTTCTTCTCATAAATGAATTCAAAATGAACTATTGTTGAATTAGAATATTTCCAGGCTTCTTCTCATAAATGAATTCAAAATGAACTATTGTTGAATTAGAATATTTCCAGGCTTCTTCTCATAAATGAATTCAAAATGAACTATTGTTGAATTAGAATGTTTCCAAGCTTCTTCTCATAAATGAATTCAAAATGAACTATTGTTGAATTAGAATATTTCCAGGCTTCTTCTCATAAATGAATTCAAAATGAACTATTGTTGAATTAGAATATTTCCAGGCTTCTTCTCATAAATGAATTCAAAATGAACTATTGTTGAATTAGAATATTTCCAGGCTTCTTCTCATAAATGAATTCAAAATGAACTATTGTTGAATTAGAATATTTCCAAGCTTCTTCTCATAAATGAATTCAAAATGAACTATTGTTGAATTAGAATATTTCCAGGCTTCTTCTCATAAATGAATTCAAAATGAACTATTGTTGAATTAGAATATTTCCAAGCTTCTTCTCATAAAGGAATTCAAAATTGAACTATTGTTGAATTAGACTGTTTCCAAACGTCTTCTCATAAATGAACTTGTAAATGAACTATTGATAAAAAAAGAACTGCTTCTAACTCTTTCATAAGTAAAAATGAAGATGAGTTATCATGTGAATAGAAATGAACTTTGTTAGAAATTGCAAATTAATTGTTATTTAATAAATTTTTTTTTTGTTACTAAAAATTAAATTGGTTATCCAGTTGTCCAATTATGTTTTGTTTTATTGCATCACTCATCAGTTATAGCACTTGTTCATGAGAATCTCATGCCTTCTGAGCTACGTCTGGCATAACTAGATCTAGGCAAGTCAGGTTGTAGTGAGACGGAACTCTAATGGCGCTTTTTGGGAAACCAAACATAAAAATATTTAGATGTTTCCAGTCTCTATCGTACTACATCCTCTGATGAGCAGGAAATATTGTTGTAGGAGGCATTAACATCTGCATTAGGAATGTCAATTGATAGCTCCTTCCTACAACATGCTCATCAGAAAATTGTTACAGCTGACGTAATAAAACGGTTGTATGCAGGTCCGGTTACAATATATACATTATTTCTTTTGTTTTGTTTTTAATTTTGCTTTTTCCAAAAACTAAATTAATTGTTGAAACGCACTTGCTATATTATCTAAAAATATGATCTCAGAAATGTATATATCAATATAGCAATTATTTTATTATTAAAAGGATACATTGGCTTTGAAAATGTATGTGGCTTCACTAAGCATTATTTTTAAATGATATATTTGCTTTAAAAGATACACAGTTTCTTGAGCCAAACTACCAACCCAGAAATGTGATTAGTTTACTTATTATTACATAATTATTAAACTGCAGAAATATTAATACCACTACTTTTAAATCAAAATAAGTACTAAAATTTATAATCCATTAATAAAATATTTACTACTTTAATCATTTCTGGTATATGTTGTGTAACAAGAACTCTTCCTTCATATAGATGTGTTGTTTGTTTTTTTCTACATTATCAATTAAAGTCATGGAATAATACATATCACAAGTCTTGGCTAAAGTGTTAATTGTTTATTTTATTGATACTATCCCAGTCATTTTTAAACATTACTTGGATATTCAGCTTATATGAGATTTTGTTGGCTTGACCAGTGATAAAATTTGCCTAGGGAGACGAACTTTTTTTTTTCAAATTATCACAAACTTTAATATATACTTATTTTTTTAAGAATAACATCTTAAAGTCCTATTGATTTGAATTAATTATTCTATTGGATAAGCTTCAACACGTTTTAGTGATACCGATCTAATTGCTATCTATTTTTGAATTTTCTCTTCAATTAAGTCTTTAGTTTCAATAATAATTTATTATTTCTAATGTATACAGTGATGTGTAATCATACAATTGGGGTTTACATTGTTGTTCTAACTATCTTGTTATTTCCATTTGGGTTCTGATGAGTCTATGTTGCCCAATATGGTGTGAACATTAGATCTTTCACATATTTGTTATCTGATTGTTAGCCCCCCCCCTTTTGCCTTGTTGTTAGTTTGGCATATTGTATAATGTCCAAGTGTCTTCAGATGTTTTTGACGATGCCAGGAGTTGGTCTCTCTTCTGGATTTTAATCATTGTTTTGGAAAAAACCTGTTTTATATTAGATTGTGGGTGTTCCATGATTAGTTTACAACGTGTAACCCATATGGCATAGTTCAAAAATACTGAGAGATGTATTATTGGATAAGTTTTAGTATTGATACTATCTTTCAGAGTTGAGATCAGTTGGAAATCTATCTTGGTGTTGGAGAGTATGATTTCTCAGATCACTCTGAATCCCATACATTGTGAGAAAAGGTGTTCCAATGTCTCATCACCGTTCATGCAAATGCTGCAAGTAGGGTCTATGTTGTGACCACATTTGTAAAAGAGGAAGTGATTAGTAGGTAGTCCATTAATGTTGTATTTAATGAGGAAGTCTAGGTATTTGGCCTCTAGATTCCATCTTTTAAAGTTGGATACCAGTTTCTGATTATTGTAATAAAATGTGTTGATTATAGGATGTAAGATTGGATGGAGGATTGTGTATGCTTGCCATAATGATATTTTAGAATTGAATGTGGAGTCATTTATTGGGCAGTGCTGTTTTATAAAGCTTGTGTTTCTAGTGATTCATGTTTGTCTGTCTGGTGGGGGTCGGTCAGTGGATGTTACCTTTTGAAAGAAAGATTTTTGGAGAATTGTGTTAAAACCATATGATGCTACCAAGTTGTGTATGACATTGTGGGTTTTTTGGTAAATCAATGCCTGAATGGAGTGGAGAGCAAGACCATTTAGCTTTCTTGGTTGCTGAGTGCCTTTGAGGCTGATCGTGACCATTTTACCTTTCCAGAAAAGCCTTGAGCACAAGCCATTTATTTTATTTATAAAGCTTTTGTTGCATTTGATAAATGAAAGAAAGAATGCTATTTTGGCATCACATTCATGTTAATTAGTGCTACTTGCCAGGGAGGGAAAGGTAGACTTGTGACAAGGAAGTGATGAATTTGTTTGTTGTTTCTAGGATGTTATCCTGAATCTCTTTGGTCATTGCTGTGGTAGGTTTGAATATGAAAAACCCAAGATATCTCTGTGGCTTGGCAGAGAAGAGGGTGTTAATTTTCCTTCCTGAAACAATTTGCCAGGAGGTTACTTGCTGGGGTTGAATTGCAGCCTGTATTTCTTAGTATAATGGCTTAATATTGTTTGTAGCAAAGGAATATGTTTTCTTGATGGTAGGATGATCATTACATCATCCATGTAGGCAAACATGTTGAATTCTCTGCTTAAATTGGGTATAAAAAGACCTGATAGATTTTTTTCCAAATCCATCAGGAGAGGATTTATATATGCGATGAAGCATAGGGCACTGAGGGGCGAACCCTGAGGAAGAGCTTGTGTCGGTTTAAATCCGGAGGTAATATTACCATCCATAGTGATAAAAATTTCCCTGTTGTATAGTAAGTTGCTTATGATCTGGACAGCAGCTGCAGGAACATCATACTCGGTCAAAATATTTAAGAGTATGTCTATATGTACCGAGTCAAAGGCTGTAGCAATGTCCAGTTGAATAGCTATTGGCCCTGACTTCCGGTGGATTCTGACATAGTCAATGATGGAGATTATGTTGCCCACTGCATGTGCAGTAGAGGATCCCTTCTTGGCATATTGGTTGTTAGATATGTGCTTTAAGACATTTGGTTGGATGAGGTCTTTGATCACAGACTCTACAATTTTAATTAGCAGGGGTGTCATGGAAATAGGTCTGATGTTTGAGAGATCCATAACCTGATTTTTTTTATATAAATGGAGCTAGTGCCACTGGGTAAAGGTTAGGTATCACTCTATTACCAGTTGCTAGGTATTCCACCATCTTCTTCATTATGGGAATTGCAAATTGATTGAGGTGTAGGATTAGGAATCTGGGAATCCCATGTAATCCAGGATATACACCATCTGGAAGGGAAGATATTTTCTGTTGGAGTAGGTTTTCTGTGATTCCATGTGGTGCCTGTGGATCAACTTCGGACCAGGATTGTGTGCCATTGAAGATTGCGGTTTGCATTCTTTGCCAGAAGTGTTCTTTTATTGTGTTCATCATAGGTGTTCCCAGCAAGGTTTTCCCATCTGCAATGATGGATGTGGGAGTGGTTTTGTTATTTTTCCCTCCAAGTGCCCATCTCAAGTAGCCTTTTGTCCAGTGATGTTGTTGTGATAAATAACATTTGGCTCTCCTAATGGATAGGTATTCCGCCAGGGATTTTTGTCTTGATCGGTATAGGTTTTTAAGACTATATATATCTTGTGTTTTGATAGGTTGACTTTGGAGCATCTGAAGCTGATTCTCTATTTGTAGAAGATCTCTGAAGAGGCCATTAGGGCCTTTGACTTTCATGGTGTGGTGTTTTAATATTGTCTGTAGGATGCCTATAAATGAAAACCAGGCTTCTTCAGCTGGTCTTGAAAGGATGTTGATTTTGTGAAAATATATATAAGATTCGAACACCATGGCCTCTGTCATGTTTGATTTTGTTACCATCCACATGGTTTTGTGAAGAGCCTCTGGGGTTGGGAGGCCAGCCATGGTTTCAAGAGTAACTACAAGGGCCATATGGTCCGAAAACGACACCGGTAAAAGTTTTGCATTTAGATGAAAATGTAAATCTGGTGAATAATATAATAGGTCTATTAGGGTTTAGTGGGATTTGGTATAAAAGGAGTAGGATCCAGGAGGAAGGAATCCTTTCCTACACATCAAGTTTCCATTTATCAGTGGAAGAAATTTTAGGTTAAAGCGACCATATGTGGTGTTAAAATCTCCCAATATAAGTAAAGAGCCTGATTTGTTGCTAAGGATAGCATTTAAAATCTGAATTATTTTGTGATTGATAGTAGGATTGTTTGAAGTGTATATATAAGCTAGATTTATGCTGTAGCCCCAATAGTCTATTTCTAATAAGATTAAGTTGTTATCCAAATAGAGAATACAGAATTTGTTTGGAGGAAATTTTTTGTTAATTAATACTCCAACCCCTCCAGCTGCTGAATGTCCAACTGAAAATTTAGTGAAGCCCATAGTGGCAATTAATGTTTCTATTTTAGTGTCAGTGTTATTATGGAATTTGGTTTCCCCCATTAGAAGGATGTGGGGAGAGTTAATGCTTATCCAATTTCTAATTGCATGAGCACGGGCCAATGAGTTGAGGCCACGGACATTAATCCCTGCAATTTTATAGTTCATAATATAATGTCCCTGCCCCTCCAGCTGGCTCCTGGTCTCGGGGAGAATTTGGAAGTAAATGACTATAATTGGTTTCTTGATCTGATGCTTCTTCCAATGAGAGTTGATTTATATTTGATTCCATGAGTACTGGAAGGTCCTCATTTTCCATAGAATCTGGTAATTCCAAATAGGGATCATCTTCCATTGGTGCTGAATCTGTATCAGAGTGCTCAGAGGTTTTTCTTTTCTTTTTTTCCCATGACACTTTGTGTTTACTTTGTGATTCTTGTGAATCTGGTTTTAATGTAGGTAGTTGTGTTATAAACCCAGAATTCATATCATCATCTGAGCTTGATTTATCCGGAACATCTGATTTTCGTTTATTAATATTTGGTATAGCTTGTCGTGTTAGCTCTACTTCTTGTGAAAGATCCTGATTCCAATGTCCAGATAAACCATCCTTTTCCCCCAGGTTTGGAGTTTTGGTGTGTGCTGGATTGAATTTTTTCCTTGGTTTATTGGTTTTGCTACTTTCTTTTTGAGGATGTGGAGTTATTGTATTTTGTTTACTTTGTGACTTTCTAGGTGATTGGGTGTTATTTTTGTCTATTTTGATTCTGGTGTCTGTTTTTTCTATTGGAAGTGATTTCAAGTCTGAAGCATTGTCAAGCATTGATTCATAGCTCTTTTTTCCCAATGTTGTACTGTTTATTGACTGAATATTATCTGTGTATTGGTTTGAAATGAGATGAGGTGTACTTGATGTAGTTGTTTGTTTATCATTTCTATTTTTGGTTGTATTGTTGTGGAATTCCATTTCAGTTTGTTGGAAAAGATTTTCATCTTGATCTTCATCTCTAGATATTATGTGGTCTGGTGTTACATCTGTGGGAGTTATGTCTATAGATTTGGTATAGTTTGATGATGAAGCCCTGTGTTTATCAGTGTGGTTTTCAATATTATTGTCTGTTTTAGGTGACTGTTTGGTGTCTGTAGTGGTTGTTGTTTCTATATTCTTTCCATTGTAGTGGTGGAACTTGCCTTTCTTTTGATTGCAGGTAGTGCAGATACGTGCCAAACAGTCTTTTATAAAGTGTGTCCTTTGTAAACAGTGAAAGCACTGAGGCAGCATCCCCCTGAATGTTAAGACCATTGGTGAACCTCTTGCGTTAACTACAGAAGGGATATCAATGGGAGAAACTTTTTTTTTCATGGCTAGTGAGAAGATTGCTGCATTTGATATTATGTTTCCGTTCAAGATGGGGTCTGGAAGGAATTTAAATTTTGATACAGTGCCGTAGGGATTGAGAATATTTTGGAGCTCTTGTTCAGTGAATCTTGTTAGGCAGTTTTTGATTTTCCCTTGTAGTATCATAGGTCTGTTCATTTCTACAGTGCAAAGTATTTTATTTCCCAGTATTTTAATATTGTTTTTAAATTGGAGCCTGTCTGCCCAGGTCTTAAATTCTATTGCCACATATCTGTCATTAGGATGTGTTAGTATTTAATAAATCCCCAACTCTGAATCGTGTTGTTTAATTATGAAATATAAATGCTCCATGGGGAATTTGTATAATGATAAGTTTTCATTCGTTACTGCTAGGATTAGAGTTTTGTCATTGTAATAATTTTGGAAAGATTTATAGAGCATGTTTGGAAGTTTTGTTGAAATTATAGTTTATGTTTTGATGCATTTCATTGGTAATATTATTATAATTTAATATCTTAATTGATTGGGGGTGTTGATTGTCTTCTGTTGTGATTTCTCTTTCATATTCCGATATGCCTATAAGCATTTCATTAATATTGCTGACCGAGTTAGTCTCCACGGTTTTAACATCTTTGTTGATACTTAAAGCGTTAGCGTAGGATATAGATTTTTTTGGAAGGGTTTGTATTTGTGAGTCTGTTTTGAAATGTGCGAACGATGTAGATATTAAAGGTTCATCTAGTTTGAAATTTTCATTTGTTTGTGAATGGGTTTTGTTGATTTTTTTTTATCTGTTATTTTGTTTTTTTCTCCCGAAATACTGTTGACAGTCTCTGGTTTTTACAGCAGCGAATTTGGTGACATCTGGTGATTTAAAAATTTTTTTTTCCCTTTCTTCAGATAGATTTTGCTGATATTTTATTTTTTGTTCCAAATTATTCTGAGAGTGTTTCACGTTTGTGGATGAATTGTGTTTATTTACTTCTCCTAAAGTAGTTTGGGAAATACAGTGAGTGTTGTTACTGTTTTCGTATGTATTATTAATATTGGCTGTTATTTCGCCCGATGGGAAACCAATGCTATTGCATATAACTGACAAAGTTTGTATAATTTCTTGCATTTTAATGTTGTCAGTAATTATTTGGTGCTTAGCATTGCTAATGGGGAGGTTTTTGATCTCAGATGGAGCCTGAGATTTGTTATTATAGCTATGAAGATTTCGGCTATCGTTTCTGTTGAATGACTGAGTGTGACAATTTAAGCTTGAATTGCTATGTATATTATCTATATCATTATCACATTCCATTTTTAAATATATAAAACTTCTCTTATCTTGTATTTAGGGGTTTGGAATGGGGTTTGATACCCCCTTTCCTGCTGATTTCAATTTTGAGGAGAGCTATATCGTTCACGTTGTTTGCTGTTTAAGAACCGGAAATGGATTGTCAATTAAGTCTTTAAATGCTGTTAAACACTGGGATGACAAATCCCAAATTGTAATTTTGTTTGCAAAAATGGTGATTTAACCTGTGGTAATGCCATTAGGGCTAAATTTGTAAATTCATTGTTTAATCTAAAACCTGTTAGTATTAGTTTTCATTAACAACAGATCTTTTGTTTTTTTTTTAAACAATTTTTATTTCTCTTTTCAATTTCTTATTTGGCGGAAGTGGATGGTGTGAGTGGGAGGGGGGGCAATATACACGATTTATAAAATGTAGATAAATTTCAACAAATTATTTTTTTCTTTGTAATAAGGAAAAAAATTGTTCTGGAAATTTTTGATTCTTCTTTTTTTTTGGGGGGGGGGTTCTTGTTTTAAAAGTGGGGGGGGTAGAGAACTAATAATTTTATTACGATGAAATTTCTCTTTTAATATTACTTTCCATTGACAGATCTTTTTTTTTTTTGGTCAAAATTACTTTTTTTTAAAAAAAAAATCTCTGTAATTTATCCTCCAGTGGTGTCCAATTTTGCCTACTCAAAGGATTAAATACACATTTGGGTTTCCAATTTTACAATCTCATTAATCACAAATGCGTTTGCTTTAATTAGATAAACAAATATAGCTTTTAGAAGTAATTATCTTTTAGAAAATTAATGTTTTTTTTTAATCCACAATGCATTTATTTCTATATACAAGTAAGAAGATTCATGCCAAGCAGTGTTAGCCGAGAGGTCAGCGCAGCTGCTTTGCAAGCAAGCAGTTGTTTGCAGAAGGTTGTTGCGGGTTCGCCTTTCGGCTGATGCTATGACATATGGGAAAAAAAAGAAAAAAAAAGTAAGAAGATTCATTAAAAGTTCTTTGCTTGCTTACATATTAGATACTCTTTAGGCATTTGTTTGTTTTAATGCAGGCACTAACTTTTAACAGTACTTTAATGGTAAACATTTTTACAAAATAGCAAATACATACTTTGTTAGACTGGGGGAGATGGGGAATGTTCGTCTGATTGTATGAAAATGTGTTTTATTTGCAATCTTAGTGGATGCATATGTACATTTTTCTAGGCTAGTTAAATGAAAAAAATAAAATATTGAAATAATCTATAGTATTTACAAAAATAATAAATAATCTTTATTTACATTATATATCCTATACTCACAGGTATTTCTGATAATGTGGTATTGTTGATAATAGGAATAACTTTAAAGCATTTATAATAAAATAAAATGGAAGATAGATTTATTACACTTCAATTTATTTTTCTAGTTATAAGTCAATTAGCTCGATTGTCAATCAATAGATTTATGGCAAATCATATAATTTTTATTTTATTAATGTTTCTATTCAATATTTTTAGTTAAAAATTAACTAAAAGTATTTTATTTATTAATTTGTATGGATTAGTAAATAGAATAGATTATACAGCTTTATACATGAATTTTATTTATTTTTAAATTTAATATTTTTTTCAAAAAAAAAATCATTAAATAAATTATGGTAAATCAAATAAATTTCAATAATTTACATAGGGAATGACGTTTCTTCACGAAAATTACAAAAATCCTCATGGAAGATTAAGTTCATCTGTTTGCTATATTACTTCTGTTCTTATAACTAAAGTTGGACATTATGGCTTAAATTATTTTTATACAGCTCCTATTAATAATGAAAGTGAAGATTATTATAGAAGTAAGATTTATAACTATATATTTTCATTTGTCTTAAACTTTTTATACTAAAATAAAAATGCAAATGATAAAAACTGTTGAATATTTTTAATTTGTTGACCAGTCAAATAAATTGTTTACATTTAATACTTTAAATAAATAAGATGTATAATATTACTATTATGTTTTTACTGCTATTTTTATTATTAGTATTGCTGCACAATTGCTATTATTATTATTATTATTATTATTATTATTATTATTATTATTATTATTATTATTATTATTATTATTATTATTATTATTATTATTATTATTATTATTATTATTATTATTATTATTATTATTATTATTATTATTATTATTATTATTATTATTATTATTATTATTATTATTATTATTATTATTATTATTATTATTATTATTATTATTATTATTATTATTATTATTGCGTTTCAAATATGGTACCTGACAATCACATGATTAGCTATTTATCTCATTTAGAATGCTGCTCTTTTTTTACCATCAGTATTTCTAAGCAATATATAGTTTTTAATGAATTAGATCATCTTATAATATGACTGGTATTTGTTATTCAGATGAAAGTTAGGTCTAATCTGTTGACTATTTATTTGATCACATTCTTTGTTAACTATAGAAATTTTTGCCAGTAGGGTAGCTAAAAAAGTATCAGTATTTTTTTTATCATAGCACTAATATAATAATAAATTCCTCTATTTATTTACGTTTTCAAAAGCAATTTTTTTCACACTATTGTAAAGCCATCTATGAATAATCTAAGCCATCAATGCTTAATAGACCGTATAATGCTATAATATCTACATTCCAAATCATTTTCTAGTTTTTGCTTTCATCACTGAAAACATAAAATTTAAGGTTGAAAGTTATGTATTTCAATTCCACCTTTTATGCTCTTCTACTATAGTCTTATTAACTTTTTGAAATTCAAATAACCCTAAAGTTTTTTAACTGAAGCCAACTCACCTGCATTCTTATATAAATTTGATATCCCAAGTCAATTTCTATATATTTTAATCATTTTTATTTGATGTCAACTATAAGTCCCTTCTACCATTTGATTAGAAATACCAATAGTAACATTTTATTATTTTTTCAAGCTTTTTTATATGCTTCCAAACATTTTCACTTTTATATTTATAGAGAACCATAATTTGAGCAAGTCTTACCTCTAAACTTAAGAACTGCCTTTACATATTAAACTTTTTTATTATAAAAAAAATCACTTTCCACTTTTCAAATTATTTTTTATTCAATTCGTTTAGGTGACAGTTTTAATATCTAACATACAGACTATATATGTACCTGTACAAACAATGTAATATATAGGATATTTTGAGCTCAGACTTTCACATGACCCTCAACTCTCCACACTATCTCATACCACTGATACACTTAACCACATATATGTTTAAAAGATAAATAATCACCAATATATGTATTTCATGCTAAACCATTACTTATCAGTTCATCCAGATTATCATCTCTATACATATATACAATAAGTGCTCAGATTTATATAAAGATATCCAATCTTCATACTTTAATGGACAGGCTTCAACCCACTCCACCCTCCAACTCTTCAGCCATCCATCCTATTGAAAATCTGATGATGGAATGCTCAAAGCCCATACTGATGCCAACATTCTTGTCGCACCCAGGTTGACCATAAGTCACTTTGAAACCCCTCATGTATGGGGCATAATCCATTTAAGTACATATATGAGGACTGGGCAGACATTCAAGCTACTATTTAATATCTAACATACAGGCTATTTATTGAATCGCCCACTTTCTTTAACTTAAATAATAATGACAAATAGAAATCTAAAAATACTCTTCCTCTTTTGCTAAACTACCTAATCTTTGAAGGTGCTTGGTCCTCAGGTGAAGTGTAGAATATCATTGGCAGCAAGCTACCAATAATATAAACACTCAGCTACTAGACAAATACTGACCAAATAAACACTTTATTTATTTTAAGGTAAACCTTTAGGCACCAGTTAATCACATAGTAATTAACATGTTTACCTGATATGTAAAAAATCCAGTACCTGAGATCCCAGCTAGCTCATCAAATTGCAACTGCTTTAAAAGAAAAGAAATTTCTGCCCAATCTAAACATTCCACTTTAAATAATAATGATGATTTACCGTACGCTAAACTTTGGTGTCCTTAATAAAACAAATCTTTACTTTTTAAGTTTTAATTTAACTATTTCTTAATAATAATTAAATCTTTCCATTCCCACTTTATAAAATATTATCTTAGCATGTATATGTGTATTCAAATATAAATATAAATATTTAATATTTTTAAAAAAAAACAGTAGTTTTGCTTTATAATTCAAACATGCACACTCTTTTCATTTTAAATAAATGTTTTAATACATTATAATAACTAAAATATACATGACATACTAAATTAAAATTCACACATACATGCACACAATGTCTTTGAATAAAGTTGAACACAGAAGCCGATATCATTTGTATTTCCCAGATACTACTTGGTAAAGTTTAAAGTTTTATTTATTTATTTATCACAGTTTTTTTTTAAAAAAATCAAGAATTAGAGAATATTAAAACCAAAAGTTATCTAGGATTTGAAAATCTAAAATGATGTACATGCAGCACAATGCAATTTTTAAAAATGTTATCTATGACCGGTTAGCGCTAACCTCCAGTAAATCCTCCTTGAATTCATGATATTATATAACCTTTGTGGATTTTCAGCATAAACACTCCGCTATTTTATTGGCTTTATTCGAACATGGTTTGCCCTCTGAACTATCTGCTGATGTTATTCACAGTGAAAGCTTCAGCTAGCTGCACAATATGGTAGATTTAACAATGCATCGTTTTGGAAGATATAACAATTTATATAATCTTTGATTCGGTAATTTTAAGAAATATTTTGAAATATTTTCTTTTAAAATATTATAAATAATAATGGAATGTTGAAATTTTAAAACTGTCTTAACAATGACCAAGTTTTGTTATGTCCAGCATTTGTTATCTCGTGAAATTACTGTCTTTCGCTCTGATTGGGCTTCTATTTTATTCTTTTGTTTAAAACTTTTACACACACGTACACATAAATTATTTTATTATAATACAAAATCAATTTTTTCTTTATTACTTTTTATTACAAACTAATCAAAAATAATATTAAATCATTTTTATTTCAAAAAAAAAATCTTACCCTCTTTAAAAGTGTTTATTATTTATTTTTCTTTAACAATAAACCCCCCTACACTACTTTTTTGTTTTTAATTTTCTTTTCCTTTAACTTTTATTTTCCCACTTTATTTTTAAAAGGCGAGATTTATGAAATACTACTACTTTTAAATAAAACTGCATATTCGATAACTATGTACCTTGATAATATATATATATACCTGTACAAACAATGTAATACATAGGGTATTTTGAAATCACACATTTCACATGACCCTCAACTCTCCACACTATCTTATACCACTGATACACTTGACCACATATATGTCTAAAAAATAAATAATCACCAATATACATATTTTGAGGCCTGTACTTTAAAATATGAAGATTGGTTATCTTAACATGAATCTGAGCACTTATGGTATATATGTATAGAGAAGATAATCTGGACCAACTGATGAATGCTGGTTTAGCATAAATTATGGATATTGGTGATTAGTTATCTTTTAGATATATATTTGGTCAAGTGTATCAGTGGTATGAGATAGTGTGGAGAGTTGAAAGTCATGTGAAAGTCTGAGTTCAAAATATCGTACATGTGACAGTTTTATGTATCTAGCAGTCATTATGTTTTATTATTTACACTAACAAACAATAACTTTATTTTGATATTTTTATATATACACACATATATATATTTATTATTTATATATCATTTTGTTATTATATATATATTGAAGCAGTCAATCCTAATTAACGATTGAGCTTCATGGTTCTTCATACTTATCAAATTTCTAAACCATATATAAACCTTATGTTCCATCCCACTCCTATATTCATGTATATCTATTTTATGTATATGTTTGAGATGTGCACCTAAAAAGCTATAAAATTTAACTTTTAATATTTTTTTACTATTATTTATTATTAATTTTTTTATTAAATTCAAAATATATTAGGTGCAGCTCATATATATATATATATATAGTACCAAAGTACATTGATATTAAATTAATTGTATGAGTCCCATGTTTTAAAAATATAAAAGATTTAATATTAAGAGAATAAAATGTAAAAACTAAAAGAGCAGAGGGGGAGGGGGGATTTGTATTAAATAAAATAAACTGTAAACACTGTTTAAAATAATAAGCTGTTTAAAATAAAAGATTTTTTTTGTTTAAAAGAAGAAAAAAAAGTCTTGTAATAAATAAATGATTTAATATTCTTTAAATGAATTTTTAATAAAATAATAAAGAGATTTCGTTTTATCTTATAATAAAATAAATAAATATATGTGCGTGTGTGTACATAATTTTTAATAAAAAGTAGATGCAGAAGCTGATTTTATTTCACGAGATGAACGCTGCTGCTAAATAACATTTTCTATTGTTTAAAACAGTATAAATAGCTCATCATTTTATCATTCTTGGTCTGACTTTCTCATTTTAATAAATATTTCTTGAAGTAATATTTCCAAAAAATGTTGCACTGTTAAAACCAACATATTTGCAGTTGACCAAAAGCCACTCTCTATGCATCTAAGATCTGCGATTAGTTCAGAAAGTAATCATGTTGAAATAGACTAAACGGACAGTGGAGTGCAAAAATGCCAAACCAGCCATGAAAATTATATCAAATCACAGGATCTATAGAAGAATCATTTTACCAGTCATCAATGAATTAAGAAATAATTCCATTATGCTGTTGCTGTCATATTTAAAACCTAGGTAATTATTTGACTTTGATATCTAAACATTCCCAATTTTTTTTTAAAATAAAGATAGACTTTATTAAAAGAACTTTGAACTTTTTGAATTAAACTTAAAAAAAAGAATAAACTTCAAAAAATTAATATTTGCAATAATAAAATAAATAAAAGCAGCTTCTATTAAATAATATTTTTGAAACAATGGCATGCATGTATGTGTGATTTGATTTTTTTTTAAACTTACAAAAAAAAGATAAAATAAAATATGATGTAACGTGTATAATTTATTTGCTAAAGTAATATATTAAAATGCTTACTTTAATCTTTAAGAAAAAATAAGTGTGTGTGTCTCATTATAAAATAAAACGATTAATTTATTTTAAAATAATATAAAAAACACTTAAATTATTTTCTTAAAACATTTATGTTTATTTCTGATACATGCAGGTAAGTATAAATATTTATTTTCTTAATAAGAGTAGGAGGAAAAAATCTAATCATTAATAATAGTATTTCAGAAAAGATTCGCTAAGTTAAATCTATAAATGTTTAGTATTCAGTATAATGTCGTTATTATTAGTTTTAAAGGATTGAAGTATTATTTTTGAATGATTCGGGGTAAGTATTTTAGTTTTAAAAAAAATATAGAAGTAGCTTAGAAGAGACAGTGTTTAAGATATACCTTTTGTTTTGTCTATTTAGTCAGTGGTTGGAACCGGTTGAGCTTGCAGGGATTGTCAGGTATCAAATTATGCTGATCAAATGGACATGCTAATTTTAATGTAATTAGCTGGTGCCTAAAAATAAAATAAAGTGTTTATTTGATCAGTGTATATTTGGTAGTCGAGTGTTGAATGTTATTGATAGTCGCTATTGATAATAGTTGACACTTTACTTGAAAACCAACCTTTTTCTGAAAGGGAAATCTAGGAGGACAAAATATAATAAGATATTAGATAATATTTTATTTGTCGATGCTTGGTGTTTGTTGTTTCCCATAAGCTTAAGTAGTAAATTTTAAATTGAAAGTTTTATATCATTAAGAGTTTTGAAGGTAGTAAAAAATAAATGTTAAATAAAAGAAGTAGTTAGTATTTTTTTTATTGGTTGTTCAAAGAAGGTGGGTTCATTTGGCATGTCAACATGGCATGAAACTAGATGTTTCAAGTGGAAGAACCGATGGAAGTTGTAGTGTTGGTGTATGATAAAAGTTGATTTTCGCGTGGAAGCATAATCCTTAAGATAAAAAGAAAATAAGGAGCACTCCGAATGATGATGAAAGATAATATGAGACATAAAAGTAGAACTAAGAGAGTGGGTATTGATTGTATCTACGTTTTGAAATAGAAAAGAATTTTTTTTTTTACATTGGATGAAGTTAAATAAATTGTTGGTGAAATGGAAACAGTAAGTTGGGTTATAAAGATAAGAACTTTTTCAGGAAAAAAAGGGGAAACACCAAATAGACATTTAGAGAGTTTTGGAATGATTTTTTCCTGTAGTGAGTTTAATGAAACAGTTAAGGTTAGCATAGCTGTTAGTTATATACAGGATGAGGCTGAAGTTTGGTGGGAGTCAATAGGAGTAAAACCAATGATCTTTGAGGAGTACAAAAAAGCAATGCTGTCCAGTTATTAAGGGGAGGAGTGTTGGGAGGTGGTTAAGCAACAGGTTGAACAAGATAAATGGCAGATAGGAGAGACATTGAGCACATTTTTTGGCAGACAAGTAGTGAAATTGAGAATGGTTACAGCATATAATTTGTCTGAGCAGCAAATTTTGAGAATAGTGCGGCGATGTTTTTCAGAGGATATTTGACAAATAATAATGGTAAAGAACACTATAGAACAGACTGCAGAGATACTTATGACAATAGACAGTATTAGGTCATGTGTAGAAAATCAAAATAAAGAAAGGAAGGCTGAGAATGCATATGGGCAAGTAGCAAACTTGATACAGAATGAAGAGAAGGATGAGTTGAGAATGGCATCTTATTTGTGCCCAAAAATAAAAATAAAAATAGAAGGAAGAATTTTAGATGCGTTGTTTGGTTCAGGGAGTCAGGTATCAGTGATTTCACAAAAAAATTTTGATGAAATAAGTTGGAAAAAACCTTGCCATTAAAGAATGTATACGTAATGTTGGCAAATAAGAAAAGAGCCAAGTTGACATCGGAACAAGCTTGGATAAGTATGAGTATAGCTGGGAAGATGTATAATTATGTTATGTTAGTTTTAGAGGGATTGATACATAATGTCATCTTGGGGTCGGATTTTATGTGTGAAGTTGGGTGCATGTTAGATTATGAGAAATGACAGGTGAAAATGAATAAGATGGAAATTACATTTAATGTCTGTTAAATAAAAAATGTTAAGGCAGAGTGTGATGTAAAAAGTGCAGGAATAGAAATAGAGGAAAAGGTGTTGGAAAATGAATCAGGAAATGAGGATGGAAAACAGTTGAAAGAATTGTTGGCTATGTATGAAAGTGTATTTTCTGAAGTACCTGGGGTAATAGAGAGATATGAGTATCAGATAAAACTTATGAAGAATCAACCATATCAAGCACGAACTTATCCTATACCACATCAATATAGAAGAGCAGTGGAGGAACAACTAGAGCAGGGGTGCCCAACCCATAGCTCGCGAGTCACATGTGGCTCACACAACCATTTAATGTAGCTCGCATTGCACTCTTCAAATTGATAAATTATTTTATATATCTTGACGCCACATGCACACACTAAAAAATAAACATTTTTACAATACAAATGATAATGGGAATGAAACAAATCAGATGATTCATAAGTGTCTAATGAAAGAAGTGTATTTGAAATACACGAATTTCATTGGTTTCATTTTCCATTCTCGAATTGTGCAGTCAACACGCTACTTTACAGCGCTACCATCAATTGTTTGCTATAGTTTGCATGAAACACAAGAGACACGACAGTGAACACAGAACAAATTTCAAAGTTGTTAGCAAAGTAAGTATTTCGTGTCTCACACTGGCATAAAAAATAGTCGCTTCTTCTAAATTTTGTAATTCTTTCTTTTTTAGCTCCATAATCATGTCAATATATGAGCCGGAAAAAAAGAAAAAACGTACCTACAATTACATTTTCAATGACAAGTGGGAAGAGAAATATTTTTTCATAAACTTTAAGAATAAATGTATTTGTTTAATATGCGGATCAACGGTTTCTGTTGGGAAAAAAAGCAATGTTGAACGACATTTTAAAACTCTTCATAATAAATATGATACTGATTATCCTTCAGATAGCAATCTAAGAAAATGTAAAGTGAAAGAACTGAAAAACACATTAGTTGCCCAACAATAAATGTTTACCAAGTCTGCAAATAAAACGAAGGTTGCAACAGTAGCATCATTTAAGATTGCACATATACTTGCAATTCATAAAAAGCCCTTTGATGATGGCAACATAATAAAAGAAGCAATGCTTGCTGCATCAGAGATTTTATTTCAAGAAGCCAAAAATAAAAATGAAATTTTGTCAGCTTTTCAGGACATCCAATTATCCAGAAATTCTATCACTCGTAGAGTAGAAGCTATGTCTCAAAATGTCAAAGAACAAGTAAAAACTGATTTACAAAAATGTGTTTTCTTAAGTTTACAATGCGATGAATCAACAGATATCTGCAATGTAGCTCAAGTAAATATTTTTATAAGGATGGTCTTTGATAATTGCTCAGTGAAAGAAGATCTATTATCAGTTTTGCCATTAAAAGGTAATACACGCGGAGTGGACATATATCAAGTTACAAAAAATCATTTAACTGAAATTAAATTTCCACTTCAAAAACTTGTGTCCATAACAACAGACAGAGCACCTGCCATGATTGTTTCTGGTGTTGGTTTCATCACATTTTGTAAGAATGATGCTGAATTTCCAAACTTTTTTACTTACCATTGCATCATACATCAACAGGCATTATGTACAAAAGTTTTATGTTATGAACATACAATGAAAATTGTTTTGAAAATTGTAAATTCCATTTGTGCCAGACCACTTCAGAGTAGATTGTTCAAAATACTGACTGATGAACTTGATGCTGAGTATGGAACTTTGTTGTTACACTCGAAAGTTAGATGGCTTAGTAAGGGAAAAGTTCTACAACGCTTTTTAGATCTTCTTCCGGAAATAAAACAGTTTTTAGAATTCAGAAACGAAACTTATGAAGAACTTGATAATCATAGCTGGTTATCTGATTTAGCGTTTCTTACAGACATAACAACAAAAGTGAACAAACTGAATCTTGAACTTCAGGGTAAAGAAAAAACTATTATTGAATTAATTGGAAGTATCAACGCTTTTAAATCAAAACTAAATTTGTGGATATCCCAAACAGAGGAATGTAACTTTTGCCACTTTACAAATTTGGAAAATTACACAAAGAAATATAAGGACATTGACACAATGAGATATTCAGAAAATCTCGTCGAGCTTAAAAATAATTTCGAAATTAGATTTTCTGATTTTCGTAAAATTCAGCCCATTGCTTCATTCATTTCAAATCCATTTGTTGATACTAATATTTCTGAAATGTTGCAACAAATTGCAAACATCTTAAATAAAAATTCTACTGATCTGGAAATGGAAATAATCGATTTTCAATCTGATTTACAATTAAAAACAAGAATATTACAAACAGACTTTTGGGTACTTGTAGGTGAGAAAAAATATCCACTTTTAAAAGAAACTTTTCAAAGGCTAAACTCCTGCTTTGGATCAACTTACCTTTGTGAAAGTGGTTTCTCAACAATGAATTTGTTAAAATCAAAGTTCTGCTCCAGGATAACAAATGAACATCTGAATGACTGCATGAATTTAGCCATAACATCATATATACCAGAATACAATAAACTCGCAGGTGATATGCAGTGTCAGGTTTCACATTAAATAAAATAATTAAAATATACTTATGTATGTTACCACATTTTTAATAAATAAATATAAATAAAATGTATTTACATTTTTTTTCTTTTTAGCATATTACACCAGTTTTTTTTTTTTAATTTGTGAATTATGTTTATAAATGTAATATGAAAAATGCAATATATAATTGTGGCTCCCCAAATTTTTTTAAATTCTCAACTGGCTCCCGTCAAGTTAAAGGTTGGGCATCACTGAACTAGAGAATATGTTAAAATGGGGAATTATTTTTAAATGCTCATCTCCATATAATCCGCTAGTGACAGTAAAAAAAAGGGTCTATACATTTTTGTTTAGATGCCTGGCTGTGTTAAATACTAATGCACCACCACCTATAAATGAATCATTAATGAAGTTTTATATAAAAAAAAGATATTTTCAACTTTTGATTTAACGGCCAGTTATTGGCAGGTCAAGTTTCATTCTGAGGATCAGAAATACACTGCTTTCCGGTATAATGAATGGGCATATAATTTTAATCGTATTCCTTTCAGTTTAAAAAATAGCGGGGCAGGATTGATGCAATGTTTTGATCAAATATTATCTGATAAAATTAAAAGCTTAATTACGATATACATGGATGACATCATTTTAGCATCAGAAAGTGTGGAAGAACATTTTGAACATTTGAAATTATTATTTGATGAATGTAAAAATAAAGGAGTTAAATTAAATTTAGGTAAAAGTTATTTAATGACTACAGAAGTTAAATTCTTGGGACACATAATTAGTGAACAAGGAATATCTCCAAATCCAGAAAAAATTCAAGCTATACAAGTCTTTTCTTGGGTTGTATAATTTTTTCAATCGGTTTTATAAAAAAATTTCCTCAGATATGGAGTCTTTGTTGTAGTTATTAAGAAAAGATAAAAAATGGGCATGGGAAGAGCAACAAGAGCGCAGTTTTGAAAGTGTAAAAAAAGGATTTTTAAGGGTAGTCATGTTAACATATCCAGATTTTGATAAACCATTCATAGTACAAATGGATAGCAGTGGAATTGGATTGGGTGCTACATTATCTCAAATGTCAGATGATGGGAAGTATAGGGTTCTTTTCTTTGTAAGTTGTTTATTAAATGGGCCAGAGAAAAATTATACCATAACTGAGAGAGAGGCTTTAGCGATTGTATGGGCTTTCAAAAAATTTAGGCAATACTTGATAGGATCACAGGTGGTAGTGATTACTGATCACAGGAGCCTTGAGTTTCTCAATCATAGTTTTCTGACAAATAGTAGATTGATCCGATGGAGTTTGTTTTTGCATGAGTTTGATTATAGTATCCAGTATTGTCCAGGCAAAGACAATATGGTGACAGATGCGTTAAGTCGATACCTGATAGAACATCAGACACAACATTTAAATGGTAATAATGCATATATAGCAACGGTGGAAATATATCAAGGTGAAGATGTGGAATGTGGTTTGAAAAAGTTAAGAGAGTTACAAGAAGATGTAGAATGTAAACAAATAATATGCTATTTGTATCATCAATCTGTAGGTAGCTATAAACAATGCACTATGGAAAGATAGAAAAAGTTATTGTTTAAAAGATGGGCTTTTGCAGCATAAAGTGAAAGATAGTAAAGATACGTGAATTGTTTTGCTAATAGTTATGCGAAAACAGATGGTTAAATACATACATGAAAAGTATGGACATTATGGGGCAAGTAAAATTGAAGATGGATAAATAACTGGTTTTATTGGCCAAGTATGTATAGGAGTGTCTTAACTGTCATTGAGGAGTGTCTAGTGTGTGCAAAAACCAAACCTCCTGATATGTCAAATATGGGACCTTTGAGACCGATATATGCATATCAGCCAAATAGTTTATTGGCAATAGACTTTTATGGACCATTACCTCGATTTAATCAAAAGAAATATTTGGTTGTGACTTTTGACATTTTTTCTAAGTTTGTGGACATGGTGGTGCAGGCTGATACTAGACAGACTATAAGGGTCCTTGAACATCAACATTTTTGAGATGTGGGAATCCCAAGACAAATAATGTCAGATCATGGAATGCCTTTTATGTCTGATGGGTGAAAAAGATGGACAGAGCATCATAAGATAAGACATATATTCACTTCAATTTGTAATCCACAATCCAACCCGTGCGAACGAGCAATGAGAGAACTGGGATGTTTATTTCATGTGTATTTACAGAATAATCATCATGTATGGGTGAAGGAGGCAATGAGAATAGCTAACATGATAAATTGGTCAAGGAATGAATCGACAGGATTCGAGCCCATTAGCCTTCATCAAGGAAAGAATATTCGATATCCGTTCAAAAACTATTTTACCGGTTAAAGCACTGTGTATTGACAGGAAAAAAGATGTTGATAAGGCATGTTATAGGCTTAAAAAGATGGGTATATAAGGCAAAAGAAACAAGGGAGGGTTAGATATGTGTTTAATTTGGGAGATGATGTTATGGTAAGGGTAAATATAGTAAGTCATCCAGAAAAGGGAATATATAAAAAATTTCAGCCAATATATGATGGGTCTTATAAGATTATAGAGGAATATGGAAATAATGCATTTGAAATTGCTCAAGGGTCAGAGAAAAAAAAAAGTTCAATGCTCGATCTTTACAATTACTAAAAAAAAAGATGAATAAATAATTAAATCTATAATGGGATGGGGGTGTAGTGAATAAATAGGAATACATGTGTACAATTAAACAAATGTTAAGTAAATAAAACTGGATTGTTTATAGGTTTAAATTCTGGGAAACTAAAATGCTCAGAATGATATTTTAGTTTCAGAAAAGGGACAGAGATAATGTACCAAAGTACATTGATATTAAATTAATTGTATGAATCCCATGTTTTAAAAATATAAAAGATTTAATATTAAGAAAATAAAATGTAAAAACTAAAAGAGCAGAGGGGGAGGGGGGATTTGTATTAAATAAAATAAACTGTAAATGCTGTTTAAAATAATAAGCTGTTTAAGACAAAAGATTTTTTTTGTTTAAAAGAAGAAAAAAAAGTTTTGTAATAAATAAATGATTTTAATATTCTTTAAATGAATTTTTAATAAAATAATAAAGAGATTTCATTTTATCTTATAATAAAATAAATAAATATATGTGCATGTGTGTATGTAATTTTTAATAAAAAGTAGATGCAGAACCTGATTTTATTTCACGAGACAAATGCTGCTGCTAAATAAAGTTTTCCATTGTTTAAAACAGTATAAATAGCTCATCATTTTATCATTCTTGGTCTGACTTTCTCATTTTAATAAATATTTCTTGAAGTAATATTTTCAAAAAATGTTGCACTGTTAAAACCAATGTATTTGCAGTTGACCGAAAACCATTCTCTACGCATCTAAGATCTGTGATTAGTTCAGAAAGTAATCATGTTGAAATAGATTAAATGAACAGCAGAGTGCAGAAACACCAAACCACATACCAAATCACAGGATCTATGGAAGAATCATTTTACCAGTCGTTGATGAGTTAAGAAATAATTCCATTATGCTGTTTCTGTCATATTTAAAACCTAGGTAATTATTTGACTTCGATATTTAAACATTCCCAATTTCTTTTTACAATAAAGATAGACTTTATTAAAAGTACTTTGAACTTTTTGAATTAAACTTAAAAATAATAATAAACTTTAAACTTCAAAAAATTAATATTTGCAATAATAAAATAAGTAAAAGCAGCTTCTATTAAATAATATTTTTGAAACAATGGCATGCATGTATGTGTGATTTGATTTTATTTTAAACTTAAAAAAATAAAAAAGATAAAATAAAATATGATGTAACTTGTATAATTTATTTGCTAAAGTAATATATTAAATGCTTACTTTAATCTTTAAAAAAAAGAAGTGTGTGTGTCTCATTATAAAATAAAATGATTAATTTATTTTAAAATAATATAAAAACACTTAAATTATCTTCTTAAAACATTTATGTTTATTTTTGATACATGCAGGTAAGTATAAATGTTTATTTTCTTAATAAGAGTGGGAGGGAAAAAATCTAATCATTAATAATAGTATTTCAGAAATGATTTGCTAAGTTAAATCTATAAATGTTTAGTATTCAGTATAATGTTGTTATTATTAGTTTTAAAGGATTGAAGTATTATTTTTGAATGGTTCGGGGAAAGTATTTTAGTTTTAAAAAAATATAGAAGTAGTTTAGAAGAGGCAGCATTTAAGATATATCTTTTGTTTTGTCTATTTAGTGGGTGGTTGGAACTGGTTGAGCTAGCAGGGATTATCAGGTATCAAATTATGCTGATCAAATGGACATGCTAATTCTAATGTAATTAGCTGGTGCCTAAGGGATTTTTCTTTCTTCTTTTAAAAATAAAATAAAGTGTTTATTTGATCAGTGTATATTTGGTAGTCGAGTGTTGAATGTTATTGATAGTTCACTATTGATAATAGTTGACACTTTACCTGAAAACCAACCATTTTCTGAAAGTGAAATCTAGGAGGACAAAATATAATAAGATATTAGATAATATTTTATTTGTTGATGCTTGGTGTTTGTTGTTTCCCATAAGCTTAAGTAGTAAATTTTAAATTGTAAGTTTTATATCGTTAAAAGTTTTGAAGGTAGTAAAAAGTAAGTGTTAAATAAACGTAGTAGTTAGTATTTTTTTTATTGGTTGTTCAGAGAAAGTTGGTTCAATATATATATATATATAAAGGGAGAAATTATTAACAGATTTATTATTTCTATCAGAGAAAGTTGGTTCAATATATATATATATATAAAGGGAGAAATTATTAACAGAATATTAATTTTACATTTATTTATTTTTTGAAGTTTGTAAAATTAAAATTTTTGTTTAAATTCTTTATTTAAAAAAACTGTATTTTTTTTTTAAAAATCCAAGATGGAGTATGCAACTGTTAATAGTCCAAAAATAATTAAAAGGGTGGAAATTTTACATTGTCTAATTTTGAGAAAGAATGTCTAATTAAACTGTACTAAAAGTAAAAAAGGAAATTAAATTAAGAAATTTCTACTTTTGCAATTAACATTTTATCAAATCTATTTCTAATATGGAAATAGATTTGAATATATTTTTGGACAAATTGGTAAGAAAATGAGAAAATTTCTACTAGAAAATCAAAGGGATATTAAAAGCATTTTTCAAATACCTGAGGACAGTATATAATGGGCCAATTTTTGACCACCTGGAAAGAACTAGTTTGCAGATTAGCTATCACCAAAATACTCCATGCTACTTTATTTTCCAAAATGTTGAATGAGTAGTCAAACTAGTCACCTTTCCTTGCCTTTGCTGGTCAGTCTCTCACCACCAATAATTATCTTGCTGATGCTCCAAAAATGATAGAAAGTATGATCTAAGAATGAAGGAATGCCTAATGGAAACTTGATACTACCTTGAAAATCATTTGAATCCTGTTAATTTGCCATGCTGGAGCCAAACTGTCAAAATGGCCTCTTTAATATAGGAAGGTAATTAACCTAAGAACTGCCTATGAAACTTACATTTAATTCCTTTTAAAACTAATCTCCACCTCAGCTATCCAGATTTATTTAAATTGTTAAATTAAATGTTTTTTAACTGTTAATGTAAATTTGCTCTCATACTAATAATTTTTCTTTTATATGTAAAGTCTGCCATATGCTTTTATTTCTTTATTTTTGGTGTGGTGCCTTTCTTAATTTTAAACTATGTTTTATTTTATTATTTTAAGTTGCCAATCTAAACAATCTTGCGAGCCTAATATATAAAGTTCTTTTCCCTATCAACTCAGACCTCCCTGGATTGAGGTTAGTAAAACCCTCTCCCTTTTTGAGTTAGATTTACATACATTCTTAATTGATAGACTCCCCAGGTTGTTTCTCAAGTTAACCTAGTTTCATGATTTTCTTTATGCATCAAAAAGGGTATTATTTATGTATAACTTTTAAATCACTGAAAAGTTAACACTATTAAATATTTTTCTATGTCACTCACTTAATTCTGAAAAGGTGATGTCTTATTGTTATTGCTTTTTATATTATCCATATTACAATGCACAATGTGATATTCTTAATATTCCAGAGACTTGATTATTCTCAAAGTTATAAAATTTGTGAGAGTGGGATTTCAGTATGTTTAAATAGCAAGAAAGGAAAGGAGGGGGGTAAATTTAAAAATGTATTTTGTATGAATTAAATCTTTCCCATATATATTACATAGCATAGCATTATTTGCGTAAATTGTAGCATTCGAGCGAAGTTCATGTGTTTTAGAATAGTAACTTCCATTTCGTGTCATTAAAGACAGTTTTATGCTATGTTGCTGATATATGGCTTAGTTTTTTTTTAATATTTCATGCTTCTAGCCTGGAGGGTTGCAATGAGTTCAAACCCATAGATGTTCTTCATGTCCTATCCTGCAAACAGTTGATCTTCCCAAGATTATTTCTGTATAATAGGCCTCTTGGGTCGGTTGCACCAGAGAACCCTGGGAATCATGCCAAGACTAATTAAACTTCTCTAAGCAGTGCACTCTTAGCCACTTCATTTTTTTTTTGTTTAGAAGCACAATCTCACTTCTGATTCTTCTGCCATCATATCAGCACCGCTACTTTTCCATTATTATTCATTTATTTATTTAATGCCCTCATTTCGATGCTGTAACAATAAAATTGTGTTTGCTTATGTGTATATATATCTTTCCAAGAATAGTGATTAGTTTAATTAATAATGTTGTTTTTCTTATTATTTTAAAAATCCCACCATCGTAATCTATTTCATTTATTTAAGAGTGTACATATGTTAGAAAGGTGAAGCGTTCTTGTCTTTTTAAATTCGAATTTAAAGAATGGTTAAAAATATTTTGTTCACTAAGCAAATAAACTTGATTTAAATGTATTTTATTTTATTAAATATTCACAAATATTATCATTAACAAGTAAACCATTTTTTAAATATATTTTATTGACTTTCATGACTGAAACAGCATAAAAATAGTTTATGTAATATGTATAATGATTCCTAGAACGCTCCATAAATTTGTACATTAATCATCACCTTTTAGAACCACCACTAAAGCATTAATTCAAATATGTTATAAGTTTGTGTTGTAATCAAGTGATTGGCATCTTGAACTCACCCACCAAATATACCTATTTACATATAATAAGCTATTTATTTATAAGAGCATATGAACCATAATAGCATGATCAACTGTATGTCACTCTCTACCTCCGGGTAAATCATCTTGTCATGCACATTCAAATAAATATATAATCAATTTAATGTTTCATTAAATGTTTTATTAAATATTTTATTATTCAAGCAACTTATGTAGTTCGAATTATCTTCTCTCCACTTTTATACATTCCAACATATATATGCGTTCTTTTGTTAAATATGTGTCATTGTCTCTTTCGCTCTTCTAGTGTGCCGGATTTAAGAATTAATTCTCATGTGCCATCATTATGTTATTCATTAGGTGTTCGATCTGGGGCTTGTGGAATGGGTTCGAATCTAGGTTGATCCCTGATATAAATCTTGGGCTTGACTGGGTTTGAAGTACGTTTCATTGAGTTTCAGCCCATGTTAGATGGATCAACATATTTTGACCAGTATAATATATGTACTATTAATTTTAACAACTGTGTACTATAAACAACATCAATTTAATATATAACATTGAGAATATATAATAATATTTATAAAGTAAAAAATGTTGATTTCCCACACGATAATGAACTCTTTTTTTCTAAAACTGCACCTTTTTTAAAAAAAACTTTACCTTTTTGAAGATAAAAACATATTTTTAGTATATTCTTGCCTAAAACGTAATTTGAAAATTTATATTTATGGTAATTTAATCAATTTATGAATTATCCAAGTTTTCTTTCGTAATATTCAGGTACTGGAATAAATTTGTTATTAACTGAATAAAATATACTTGTCTGTTGTTGTTTTTTTTTTTCATAACGTAAATCAGTACCCAATCATTATTGTCATTTTATATTATCTTCAACTCCTTTAGTACTTTTTATTAATTTCCCTAATAATTGTAAAATGAAAATAATGTCGTTTTAAATTTTCTATCTATTTAATTGAATATTTATCAACTAAATATTTAGCTATCTTTATAAGCAGATCATATGGTTTTCTGTATAAGAAATTTTTGTCACTTTCGGAGCTAATTTTATAATAAAAAATAAATGTATCTAATATATACTGGAGCTTTTTAAATATTTTGCTTTTTTATAAAATTATTTTTAAAAAAAATTTCTGTATAATATTTGCTAAAATGATAAGAAATTGGCATCTGACCAGCAATTTTTTAGATTTATTTATTTGAGGAATTTATTTAGTATTTTTATAGTATTATATTATTTTTATAAATTTAATCTATATATTTCTGTACTACCCCCCTCCCCCAAATAATGTATTAATAAGAAAATTAATATCACCACATAACACCCAGACTTATAAAAACACAACAATATAATTAACATGAACTTTACTGGTAAAATGGGAGATAGCAGCATCAAAAATATTCAAAATAAATAAAAAATCTACATGATGCAAGCAATTATGGAACACATCAAATATTAAATATTTATACAGAACATCTTTTTAAGTAAGAAACACAGTAAAATTACTTTAATTTAACATTGAGGATATATAAAAAATGAAAATACTCTATTAATTAATTTTATAATACAATGAATGATGTTGTAATGTTATTTCAAGAGATCCAACATTCCTTTAATAATGTATATCTTATAATCCTTGGTTATACATAGTTTTTTTACAATGCATATTAAACATGATATGATTATCTTTATTTCAAGCTATAAAGCAAACAATTTCTATTGAAGAAATTTTCAATGATATAACAATCATGTAGTTTTTCTGAAGATTTGTGATGGTGATGTTTTAGTTGTATTTTTAGATTGGACTATTTTTTTCATCTAATACGAGTATTGAATGTCTTTAGAAAAATTTAACTTTATTTAAGAGCATTGCCTTAAAATTCAATATTCAAAAATCTAAGAGTCCAGGTTTGAATCCCATGCAAGTATTGTCACTGGTCAGGCCAGCAACACCTGAAGAAGAGGTAAGAATAATATTCCTTGAAACATTGTGCATATTCTAACCTGTTTGATGTGCTATTACTAACAGTTAAATGTACTTGGAATATTTAAGTAAAGTTAAATTTTTCTAAAGACATTCAATACTTATATTAGATTATGTAAATATTCCAATATAAAAATACAAATATAATAATCATCATTTGATTAGAATAATTTTATGTATTAAATGTTTACAAATGTTTTATCCTTCTCTTCCAAATTTTTCTATACTTTTATCGAGGAATTCCAATTCTCTTACTAGTTTTTAGAGATATGCAATAGAGAAGAAAACATAGATTCAACTTTTAAATTGGATATCTTCAAACATCTACACATATTCCTTGCTATTAAGCATAAAAGAACATTGCATTCAAGCAGAATACAGAGATAATCCTGATTTATATTTTATTTCTACAAAAAATGATCCAACTTTTTCTGTTGATCTATTGTATTTGATTTTAATTATAAACAACATGAATCAAGATTTATCAATCTTAAAATTTACATTTCCATAGCTAAAAACTCGCCGTCTAGAAATGAAAATTAAAGAAAATTAATTAAAGTCAATATATTAGAAATCTTAAATGGAGTGTTAATAGAATTCTTTCCATTTCTTTTGTTATGATTTATTTAACAATTTCATAGCAATAGCTGCCAACAGATTCAACTCATGCATAGCAAATCTAATTCGTTTAGACTGGAATCAGTAATATTTTTACAGCAAATTGCTATCTAAGAAAGAACAGGAGAAAATTCTTGATAAACTTAAAACATCTCTATTATTCTAAAATAAAAAACATGAAGATATATCATTTGAAAAAACTCTTATTAGATCTATTATTTTTATATCAGTTTGATGGTTGTATAACAACTTCTAAAAAAACTAATATTGTCATTGCTAATGAAATTCCAATCTTATGTATAGATCTTTGTTTTAACTCAAGATTGGCAAAGATTTAGATTTTTTAAAAATATATAATAAAAGCAAATATACAGGCTTTTTTTGGCAATATTCCTTTATATTAATCTAATAAAGTCAAAATATCTAGGCAATTTTGAATATGCTCCTGGTTACATTCTATTAAAAAAAGCCTAAAATAAAATAACATTCCAAAGTTTTTCAAAATTTTGAAATGCCAAAATGTGATTGACAAAGATAAACAGCAATATTATTAAAACAGAAACTATTCCATAAATTTATCTTGAATGCAATACTACAATAGTCTTAAAACCTAATAAATCTAATACTGATCCATAAATTACTGTTAAATATTTGCCAGTAGATGAGAGTAACTGATCTTTTGAACAATTTAGATTTATATTATGAGGAAGCACCTGTCGACAAAGTTTTTCTTTTAATAACTTATATTGAATAGAGCTTTCAAAACAAATTAAATGCTTCTACTATTTACATCTTAGTTTAATGATTGGTTCCTAAATCCATAAATATAAAACACCTAATAATTTAATTCATAAAATACTCTTCAGTAAAAAATTGTAAATTATACTAAATGTTGATCATGGTAGATATCAAATTGTATAGTTTTTTTTTACCTAATTTATTTGATATATGGCTGGAAATTCATTTAAGCAGATGACATTCCTTTGAATTCACAAAGATCATTTACAGGAATAAAAAAAAGTCTGCTAATAAAGTTATGAAAAGTTTAAAATCATTTGCAAAGATAATGAGGTCTTATTTTAATTCACAATGATGGCATGTTCAACTTTTATCTAAGCAATAGGAAACATCTTGTAATCTGAATATAAGTTTCTGAATCAGCAGACAATTTACTTTTATTCTAATTTTTAAATTAATTTTTAGGAATAACTTTTTTTGGAATATATATCTATAAATAAGCGAACTAAACATTAATCTTTAAGAAGATATTCTCTAATGTAAAATATCTTTGGCAGTATATATATTACATCTGTATATATATTATTTGAAACAATTATAAATCTCATCTGATTGTGTGCTTTTTAGTGTGTATTCTACATATATAATTAATTTGCATAAAAGTATTTTCAGTCCCTGCTAATTTGTAGTAAATTTTTCATGTGAATAATAAAATAATTACACATTATTTCAGTAATAGAACTTTATACTTATAATACACATTTAACACACTGAATGGTTTCTATCATTTTAAACACTTTTACCAGATATCGGGGATAAATTGTTTTACAAAAAATATATATTTTAAAAAAAGATATTAATTAGTCTACTTACTATTAATTCAAAATATAGTTTTTCCCTTTAAAATATGTCTCAAATTAAGATTTCTTTTTTAGATGCACAATTAATACTCTCTTCAAACAATCAAGGAATTGTAGCATAAAAATTGGATTTTTTTATGAGACTTCACTAGAATCCTCAGTACTTTGATATTAGAGCTGCAACATGGAGCTTGTATTAGACCTACTATGCTTGTTCATATTCATATGAATCTGCTGATAACTTTGTAATCTTGGGATCTGACCAAAATAACATGTACATAGATTTTGTACATAACTTTTTGGGCAAAAAAATGTGTACATGGATCTTGTACATGATATTTTGGCAAGATTTACAAAGTTATTGGGTGGGGTTGATACAAATGTGAAAGGGGCACAGTAAGTCTAATACATGCTCCATGTTACAGGATTAAAAATAACTAAAAGTAATTTCATAATAAAACATAGTAATGTGATTTCTGATTTTAATAAAGTGATGGCATTATACAAAAAAATCTACACTAAGCAAACAGTACATGATTTTGGTTTTTAAATTACATGACATTCAAATATGTACAGCTTAGCACTAATAACTTTTAAGAATGACAGCATTACACAAAAAAAAGATTAGTTTAAATACAGACTAAACAACAGTAACTGATTTTGTTTTTTAAATAATATTTATAAAACACATTAACTATAATATGTAAGACTTTCACACTAATAACTTTTAAGAATGACATTCCCAATCAAAAAATAATAATGTAATTTGCGATCTTAATGAAATGAAGCCATTACACAAAAAAATTATTACTAAACAAACAGTCAATGATTTTTGTTTTTAAATAATAAGTATACCCATACGATACATAACATGTAATATATAACAGGAATTGTCACCTTGAAACAAAACATCTCATTTGTTATATTACCACAGAAAATAGAGATCTCTACAAAAAAATTTCCCTCTGAAAATGTAGTATGTAATTGCAGAGTATAATGGGATTTTAAACAGAAATGCTAATAAACACACTTTTTTATAAACAAATTAAACCATAAAAAAATCTAAAAATATACAACTATCTATGAATCAGAATAGTTGTTGTCAAAAAGAATTCTGAACAATAATTTAAAATGTTGAAGTATTATAAAAAAAAAAAAAAAGATTGTATTAATAAAGAAAAACACATTTTGTCAATTATACTCGCAGGAATTATTTCTTTTCAATTGGATGTCATCATGACATTATATATTTATTGTGGGTGTGAAGTACCAAATCTACTATAACACAGCACTTACTGCTTCACAAATAGAATTTAACTATTTCTAACTTATATAGAGCTATGTCACAATTAATGACTATCAGTTTTATGTTTACAATGTTAGAGTTTAAAAAATTAGTAATGTCACTAGAAATTATATTTTTTAGTTGAAATTGATACTTATTGTGCACTAAAAAAATACAAACATTAAATACATAAAAATAATCCCCTTTTGCGGTTATTAAGTTTATTTTACATTTTTAGATTATTTCATGATTTTTATAAATTTAATTTATTTAATATATTAAAGAACTTTATGCATGTAACTTTATTTGGGTCTAAATCATCAATTTCACATTTTGGTTACCACCCATTTTACTCTACTTTTAAATAAGCCAACATTCCTTGATAATATTGAAAAAAATACTTCATTTCTAAAACTGTTAATGAATATTGATTTATTTAACAGTAAGCTCTAAAAATGTGTGGTTACCCTGTTTTTTAAGATTTACTAACATGGAGTACAATATTTTTATTGCACATGTTTGAAAATTAGTTTTCTTCCATATAAATCAGATATATGGGTGTGTGCATTACTGTGTAAGAATAAATGACTACAGTTCTGAATGTCTGCATATATATATATTGTAACGGATCGCTCCACAGAACCAACTTACTTACATGTATATATGTTTTGGCTGGTTTCAAACTTCTTCATAATACATTTATAACCTTATTTAATTATAAATGTTACGTGAATGAACCGGAACATTCGAGCAAAATGGAAAATATTATTGATAGCTTTAACTATCAACCATTGCCCACCTCAGCTGCTAGATTCAAACCCCTACTATCCAAACACTTTATTTGTTTTGGAGTAAACCCCGAGGCACCAGCTAGTCTCAAACTAATGTATTTGGTCAGTAGGCTCATAATCCAGCGCTCGAAATGATCCCAAAACTAGCTCAGTCTAATTTTAATCAATAATAAAATATAGAAAAAAGAATTGGTCAAAAGAGATGGATAAAAAGAATTGACTGACAAATAAAGTATAAGTTTAAAGACCATTTATTTTAATTAAAATTTACTAATTTTAAAAAAATTTTAAATCTAATATAACACACGCACATTTTAATTTAACACACTATAATATGTCTTATGAGGAAGCAAAATAATATTTCACATTGATAAATTATCTAACATTCACAAACACACACATCAATAGTTCATTTTATGCATGCTTATAGAGTTCAAATTACTTGTCTCTGTAGGATTTATGAATTACAGTGGTGGCTACTATATATAAATGAGAATAATAAAATGTTTTACCTAGGATTAATGGAACGTGGATATTGCTTGTTGTTGGCTGCTTCTGATGGAGTATATCTAACTGGTTAGATTTGATGTTTCTTGAAAAGATTTGATGCTAATCCATTGGTTTTATTCTTGGAGACAGTTGAACATTAACAGAGGATTTCTGAGCTGTTATGCAGACATTATTTCATGGGCAGGTTTAGATGATCTTGTTTGGCTAAAAGGCTGAAGTAAGAGTGTATATTCCCAAAAGCTGATCAGCAATGCATTTCTGTTTCTGGATACATAATATAAACTGCACTATTATCTGAACTGAAACAAGACTGACACTGAAACTAGGCTGAAACTGAAAATGAACATCCAATAAAATCTGGCTATTTATATATGCAAAGTGTTTTTGTTTTAATATCCTCTGGCAATATATGTTGTTCAAATTCCTTTAGTAACTAATCCTTTGACAAGGTGTTTTTGAAAATTGTTTAATCAGTAGTAGCCTTCATAAACGTGTTGTTTTTATATCTTTAATTAGTAGCCCATCACTGTGTGTTTTTTAAATGTAATTTCTTTTTAACTTTCATTTATATTTTTTTAATATTATTCTAACACGCAATAAAGGGTAGCTTACAATGCACACACTCCTAAAAAGATCAAGCTTATTTATTGAACACAATCCATTTGGAATTTATATTAATAATGGGAAGATTTTTTGTATATTATTTATTACACATATACATATAATGCACAATAGATTATGTTATTATAAATTAAAATACGATCAATATGTTACAAAGTAATATTGTATATATATATATAAACTGTAATGTATATATATGGTTTTTTTAATTTAAAATTGAATATTAATTTATAGTTAAATGAATTTGGGATGACCTGAAGTTAATTAGGTGGGCACATATGTATGAAAATAGAACTGATTTTATTATTTTATTTTATTTTTATTTGTAATAAGTGAAATGTATTTAAACAATACATATAAAAATCTAAACGAATTTAAACAATAGGCAGTTAAAAATTTTGGCATTCCTGGAAATCTACACACGTGAAATGTATAAAAACAAAAGACAGTTTACAAATCGTTCTTCTTATTGTTATAGCACCTGTAACAAAAGACAGCAATTTAAAGTAAAATTTAGAACACTAAAATGGAGCTTTACTTTTTCTTTTATTTAAATTATAAACACTTTTAAAAGTCAAATGCTGTAATTAAAAGTTTACCAACTTCAGAGAAAAGGAAGTAAAATAGGAAGTAAGAATAAGTGATAAATTCTTAAGTAATTAAATCGTGTTTTAAAAGTTATTGGAGAAAATTTGAATAATTTAAATTTTTTTCAAAAAGAATAACAAGAATTAAGTCTACTGAAATTGGAAAAGAAAAAAAATAATGAAATAATTTTCTTAATATATATTTAAGCTTCAATACAAATATATGATTATAAATAATTATTAAATTGTATTTTAATATGAAAATAAGCTAGAGCAAAACA
Source organism: Epiperipatus broadwayi (assembly GCA_028023455.1). NCBI lineage: Eukaryota > Metazoa > Onychophora > Udeonychophora > Euonychophora > Peripatidae > Epiperipatus > Epiperipatus broadwayi. The sequence goes on from JAQFVV010000123.1 coordinate 3,638,356, forward strand.
TGCTATTGTGTGTCATGGTATTTCCTACCAGCTGCATTAAACATATATATATATATATATATATGTTTATATATTTATAGTATATATATATATATATATATATATATATATATATATATATACTTTATTGTAAACTCACAAGAAGATGCCTGCAGTCCAAAGTAAATGAAAATTGGAATACTTTATGGTGAATCAAATGAGGATCAAGGTGTTTGCCATTAAACATAACTACAGGAGACACCATCGTACCTATCTATCCCTGCTAAGGAAAATGATTTACTAAGTGAAACTGCTTTGAAGAACAACTTGCCTAAATATCAACTACTACTACTTCTATTATGATGATTTTTATGAACTTTGTCCCAATTACAATTTTTTTTAAATCAAAGAATCAATATTGTAAATTTTTGTTTATTTATTTATTTATTTTTAAATCTTGTTATCTATCTGTTGTATTTTCACACTCAGATGCTCAAGCTTCATTTTTCAGAATTATCAGAGAATTCATTTTGATATTTTGATATTTTCATTATAAATAAAATTTAGGTAAACCCATCTGCTTCACATCAGGTTATCCACATAAATATTGAGGTAAGATTATCTAAATTTATTTTCATAGGTTAAATTACAACACTATACAGAATACATATATGTGTTATTTTGTGATTAACCTTATACATATATTTTCCAGTATGTTTGACTAATCAACTAGTATCTATCTATCATATATATAAATTGGGGAAACTTGTTAAATAGGTTGTTAACATCTTTGAATATATATAATTTAGCTAGCCAGCATCTCAATGATATTAAATAACTAAAGTTTATTTTTCTATATAATTATGATTTGTAGAGAATGAGTGATATAGGTGGATTTCTACCATGGGCATAAGGGTTGGATTATAATAATCATTAATTAGTAAAATGGTAGAGGTTCACGTGTGACACATGTACATATGATTATTATGATTTTTTATATTTTTATCATTACTATTGTTGTTATATTTGATATTTATTATTGTTAATAAATGTTTGAGTTTGTTTTATTCTGGTCTCTGGTTTATTGAGTTGTCCTGACATTCCACAGTTTATAAATAATTATGCATGCACACACATCTATTTTTCTTATCATATAAAAGCTTGAAAATAAAACAAATATAATAAATGCTAGTTGTAAACTATATATATAGGTGCAGGAGTTGCTGTGTATATTTGTTCATACCTGCTAAAGGAGTCAAAAGCAATATTCTCTCTGGGTTTGAATATTAGGGCATAACAATTTAAAAGGGGAAAAGTGAATGAACTAACCTAAATTTCATTTATTATTATTAAATAGGGATAGAGTTAGTCAATTAAAGTGTATGCAATCATTGGTTAAGCATTTCATCAGTTCTCATTGGCATTCTATCAGATGACCCACAGTCTGAACATAGTTGGATGCAATTTTTTCCCATTCTAAACCTGGTAGGTCTTTGCAGGTTGTTTCATTAGGGGTAATAAAGTAGTGCATATTAACTTATCCCCACACCATATTGCTACATCTGCATAGTAGTACATTCTGCAAGTTAGTTGACCATCCATTACATCTGGAGTTTGCAATGTTTGGGATTAGTTTTAATCATTCCGTCAACTCTATCTCGCACCAGCGACATTTGGGGCTCGATAGATAGGTGTATCATTACATAAATACTTTGTGTAAGTTGGTCATACATTATGATTGAACCAGCTGATTGCTGAATCTGATCTATATATTTTAGTGGGAATCATTCTGTCCATTATTTCTGGCGCCCAACGTGTGCCTTGATGTGTAGTGGGACTACACACTGCTAAAGATCGAATTAGTGACTGGCCTGACTGTACAATAGGTAATAGGGGGTGTGTGATGAGAATCATTTTCGTCTGTTATATCTAGCATGCAATGTCATAGGCATAAAGATATTACAGTTGATAGATGTATCCAAATGTATATCCAGTATGTTAGGTATGAATATACTCTAATTGTAAAGGAAGTTCAGCCATTGGACTGGTGTTTAAATTTTTTTTTAAAAAATGTTAAAGCACATTTCATTTTATATTTTTCTATCAACATAAACCCAAATGAACTTATGCACATGACAAACAACTAGCACTTTCATCTAAAATAATAGTAATAGTGATAATAGATCACATAAACTTGAATCAATTTTCAATAAGAAATCTAAAGAATTGAGTGTAAATTGGAAATATAAAGGATTGGACAATAAACAGAGACCGATGATAAATAGTGAAGTGATTAATAAATGATAATAAAATAGTAGAGTTAGGCATGTAAAAGGACATAGGCTAAAAGTATATCTATTAAAAAAGAGAGGTAAAGATAAATGCAATGGTTGGGAATGACATGATGCATTGTGGCATGTGAATATTTATAGTTTCATAAATAAATATTTTATAAATAGTTTACAAATAAATAAATATTTAATGATAACCAGAAGTGGTAAGCAATTAAGTAATATGGAATCAAAACATTTGGAGATAGGGAAAGATAGTAGTGACAATGAGTTGGTAGATGATACTACCAGTAATAAAGTAGAATCTGTGATGATTCAGATACCTGGGGGGTCTATTCTGGAAGTTGAGCAATCCCCACAAATGCAAGAAGGGAGTCAAACAGTTTCTCAAATTCAGATGATTTCTCCTAGTGAGATTGTTCAAGTGCCTGAAGTGGGCGTAACTCAGGCTATGCAAGACCCTACAACATTGGCACAACTAATTCAAGCAATCATGGAGATGAAGAGTGATATAAATACCAAGATGGAGAATATGTCAACCAAGGCTGATAAAATGAAGAGTGATAGGAATAGTATGAATGGCAATATGGAAAATATGAAAAGTGATATAAATAGCAAGTTGGCAAATATGGCAACCAAGGCTGATATAAATAAAATAAAGGAAGAATTGAAGAAGGATGTGAATGATATAAAAGAACAAATGGAAATAAAAATAGATAATGTTGAAATTAAGCTGTCTGAAGAAATAGAACAACTTTCATCTAAATTGGAAAGTGGTCAAAAAGACAATATTGAATTAAAGCAAGGAATGGTAGAGATGAGGAATGAAATTGATGAAAAGAATACAAAATGCCAATAGTGAATAGATTTTAAATCCAGTGTCATGGAACAAATGAATGCAAAATATGATGAGGTATTGTACCAGTCAAAAAGAAGCCAACACATCAACAAACCCAAACTCAAAGTCAGATTCAAACTCAGGCAGTTCAAACTGAATTCAAACCCAACTCACAAGCTCAGATCAAATCAATGGATGACATATATTGATGGTACATGACTATGCACCAAGGAATTAGCTCAATGGATGATGATGATTAATGAGGCACCTGATTTAACTCTAATGAAGTATAATAAAATAACTAAGAATCTTTATAAGTCAACTTATATATATATATATATATGTGTTCGGGTTGCCAATACAGACAGCGAGCATTAATATTAAAAATAATTATTAAATAAGAAAGAAAGTTAAAAACCAAATGTGTTAATAAAATGTTTAATAATAATAATAATTTTGTTCCACTTTTAGATTATGATATAGATTATCTCTAGTGTTTAAATGGAATTTATATTTACAATAAAAATGGCAGTCTTTATTATATGCCAATACGATTACGCAATATTCTAGGAGAAATATATATATCTATGCCCCGATGAGGAAGTAAAAGTAGATAAAGGTATTTGGCTGTGACAGAAATTATGATTCAAATTCTAAAAGAAAGAATGTGAGATTTATTTTCACATTCGCAATTCACGAAGAGCAAGATACGTGTTTAGGGCATAACTTTAATATTTAATAGAAAACTTACTTAATTATAAATAAATATGAATTTGTTCGACTTTAATAAATCAATTCATCACAATTTATGAACATGAGAGCGGGCTTTACTGGAACTGAGAAATAAATGGTACTGATGACTTATGGGCTATAAGAATAAATATGAAAAATAATGGCTTGTCTGTGATTTGAGAAAATAGCAGGGTGCTTGTATTTGACAAGTCTTTGATGCCCTATATGAAGGATCCATAGAACACGGAAAACCAGGTTGGGTCGTAGCCTTGAACCTTTGGTGTTCCAAATATAAAACGAGTAAGTGAAGAAGTACTTTCTTCCTATGTAATTTAATGAACAGTAATATCACCGAGGACAAGCCTGTGAAGCAGGAGATGGCTTGCATCAGCAATGTTCGGAAAAATGATGACTTGGTAATCATCTTTAATTAATAAAACCCATTTTATATAAAGAATGCTCTACATGATGACCTGACCATGTTGAATTAAAGTCAAACGAGCTTTAACTAAAAAGTAATTAATGCAATTATAGAATCATATTAATCATGCCCCAAACATCATGCTCTCCCTGAATATTAATACAGAAATACAAATTTAAATTAGAATATGTACACTTTATTCCCTTTATCAACCTTTAGCAAAATAATTTTAATATTATTAATGTGAATAAATGAATATTATAAACTCAGTAAAGTGGCCAGGAGCATAGGTTAGAAATTGAGCTAATAATTTATTATTATTAACCATTAATAAAAATAGCAAAAATTGTATAACTCCTTCAACTCAATAATTCATAGAACTGTATCCAATGAGTTCTAATGGGTAAGAATTACTATAAAAATTAATATAATGTTATTTAACAAGGCAAATGCAATGAAGGAAATTATTATCGAGTTGAAGTTTTACTGGCATATAATTAAAAATAAACAACATTAATAAATCACACAATAAATATATATAATATAATAAATAAATCACACAATAAATATATATAATATAATAAATAAACCGCCATCATAAGAAAAGAGAAAGTTAACAAATATTAAATTTAAAGACTAAAGATTAAGATAGAGAATTACTACATAATTTAAAATAGCATTAATACATTAAGGAAAGAGAAGAGCTTTTAACAGTACTTAATTTAAAGGTAGTGTAAAATAAAGTTCGAAGACCGACCAGAAAGAAGCGGTTCATTTAAGAAAGATATTACCATTTCTTCATGGTTGGCTCCTTAAATTACACATGGCAGAGTCCAGTTGGATGAAATGTAGATGTGCATTTTGGAAAATTATTTGAATGACATTTTGAAGGATTTCTCTAAAGTTTTGGCACCTTAAGATTGGTATATGAATTTTTATATTACAGCCACATTGAATATTTTCAGGGGACTTCAGGAACTGTAGTCAGACTCCTGAATTAACCCCCCCCCCACCATGGTAGAAACACTATTTTACTTCATAATTTAACTGAGCGGCTTCTTCTCTAATGAAATATATATGGCTTCTCTTAATGAGGAATAATAGCTGCTTAAAAACTTTTCCTGGGCTCTTTATACTGTATCTGATGCCTTCAGGCTAGCGCTTCTTTCCTAATCAATCTTACAAAAATTTACTAGTTGTTTTTAGATACATTCCTTCGATAAGGCTTTGAAACTCATTAACTTGAATTCATTTTTTAATTAGAAAATGAATTTTTAAAAGCAGAAAATGATTTTAATTAGGACCGTCCTTACATTTTAAATACTTATCTTTTTCTAATTAATAAAAACTTTACCCATTGTTTTTGGAAAGGGACAATCTGAAAACTTATCGAAAGAATGTAGCTTTTAATCACTAAAAATTTGAACAAACTATTTAAAGTAAAATAAAACATTTCCGACGCAATGAAACTTTAGAACGAATATGTACATTTAAATATTTATAAATATATATGCACAATCCACATGGTTATAATATATATAAATTCATGAATAATTCTAACATGAATTTATTAATAAAAATGCTTAGTTTAAATCTCAAATGAGTAAATTTTAACACACATTTACAATAGTTTTTCTTTAAGGAAACTAGCATGGACTGAACATATAAAGCCCCATTGCATCGGAAATTCAAGGTTAGTACAAGGGTTTGAAGTTGGCTACATACGAAAGATCATGAAGCTAGGATCAAACTTAGATCCAACTGCTTCAGTATGCAGGAATCAAGAAAATTTTAAGGAAGTGCATGAAAATCAACAGAGGCACCAAGATGAAGTTCAGATGGAAATACAAATTATCCATACGGACTTGGAGCAAAATTGTACCAAACAAAATATGGAGATAGAAACCTTGGGACAAAAACTAAAGTGTTTAGATAAAACCATTACCCAGAGGTTTGGAATAACTGAATCCCAACTGAGTAAGGGTACATTAGTTGTTGAAACACAACAAACCCAGAATAATTCAAGTACTCAATTTACTGAATTTAAGTTGAGAGAAAAGCAATTGAATGATACTTTCAATATTGAAGTGATACAAAGATCACAAGGTTTGAAGATTGATTCCTAGTTAAATGATGAAGCCATAGGAGTTGATGACACATCATACTCTGAAGATGTCATGATAGAGTATATGAAAGAAAGTCCAATGTTAAATGTTTTGGACTCATATTTGAGATCATTGTGGCACATTTGTGTTTACCATTGAAACAAGAATAAAATGATTTTGAGACATGACATTTGTAAGCGTAATAGCAATAACAAACATGGATTGTAACAAGTTCAAACAGCTTTCTTAGGAAAAAACTGTCACACTACAAATGCCATTGTTGAAGGCATTAAAGAAATTGGTGAATTTGATCAACTTAGCTGTGCGTTATGGAAATTAGATTCTTTCCATAATCAACAAAATGATCAAAACATAGAAAATTATATGAGAATAGAAAATACCATGTTGCAGTTCATCAAACAGAAAGGCTTTTAGTTCCATAACTTATGTAACACATATGAAGAACCCTTCATATTTATGAGGCATATAAATGAGAGTACTTAAAAGAAAAAGTACATAATAAGGGAAGGACTTCAAATGATGCAACTTTGGATACATAAAATGGACTTTTTACCATGAATGAATTTTCAAGAGATGTTTTTTTAAAGAAAGGACAAATAAATTAATTAATAAATCAAATGGTGTATGTATATATATATATATATATATATATATATATATATATACCATATAATTTATATACTATCATATATATATATATATATATATATATATATATATATATATATATAATACAACTTATGATAGTATAGGAAAATGATATGGTAAGACAGATAGATCAGATAGTTAATTATATCAACTGGAGTGTGAATGAATCCACTGGATTCACACCCATTGAACTACATTTTAATCAATCAATTCCCATGTTGTTCACTAAATATCAATCTATGACTAGATATCAACAAAATAGTATGGAGGAAAATGGGCAGAAAGCATATCTTCGTTTGGTAAATAAGGCCAATAAAAGGAACAAAAATAAGACTGGTACTCCATATACTTTCAAAGTAGGAGATCAAGTTTTAATAAAAAAAAACCTCATATTAGTAAGCAAATTGAAAATAAGTACGGTAAGTTTTACTATCTTTATGAAGGACCTTACACAATAGTTAAACAATCGAGTTCTAATGCATTTTGGTTGGATATGGAAGGACAAGTTAGGGGCATGTGTTACTGACCTTATTGAAAAAATTAAAAAATTGAAATGGAGTTGGGCTGGACATATTGCTAGAAGAGATGATAATAGATGGACAATTGAAATTTTAAACTGGATTCCAAGAGATTGTAAAAGACCCAGAAAGAGAGCACATGTGAGATGGATGGATGAAATAAGAAAATGTGCAGGGGTGTTGTGGAGAAGAGAAGCTAAAGATCAGAGAAGATGGATTAAACTTGGAGAGACCTTCATCCTGCAGTGGATTGATAATGGTTGTTGATGATGATGATGATGATAATACCCGAATTATAAAACCATACTATGGACAATCTTAGTAATTGTAAAATTGTCATACTCAACTGATGTGTAGAAAAGAATAAGAGATGAATGCTGATAAGTAAAAAAATAGATATTATAAAGTTAGTTTAAAAATTATGATGAGAGTATTCCCTAATGGATGCCAAAGCAAATATTAGGATATTTTAGAGCCACTTTATGTAAAAGAGTTAAACCACACAAAGTGATGGTTGCTCCAATCTTCTGTTAGTCCTCAAAGGAAATCCAATGAGACTCAATAGGATCAGGATACAGAATAACAATAAAAAAATATGTGCTATCTGAAACAGAAACACATTTTTATTAGTGTGCTCAAAACATAACCATCATTAGTTTAAAAAAACCTATGTTTGAACTCCACTTTGAAAAGTATTTCATGAGAGTTAGCAGAGAAGAATAGAAAGGAATTTGTATAGTTGAATGTAGAAAACAGTAAAATAAGGTTTCACTACCCTTCTTATATTAGTGTGAAAAAAAACCATCAAACTTCAAATGCAAACCTTGTGTAAGTGTTAAAATTTTCATTACATATTAAAATTCTAACCCTGTAAGGAGAGGGGATTGTAAAGGGTAGTTTACAATGCACACACTTCTAAAAGGATCAAGCTTATTTATTGAACACAATCCATTTGGAATTTATATTAATAATGGGAAGATTATTTGTTTATTATTTATTACACATATACATATAATGCACAATAGATTATGTTATTATAAATTAAAATATGATCAATATTTTACAAAGTAATATTGTATATATATTGTAACATTTATGTATATATATATATATATATATACAATATATATATATATATATATATATATATATAACTATTTGATTAAATAAACTGTAATGTATATATATATATATGTTTTTTTTAATTTAAAATTGAATATTAATTTATAGTTAAATGAATTTGGGATGACCTGAAGTTAATTAGGTGGGCACATATGAGTGAAAATAGAACTGATTTTATTATTATTTTTTTTATTTGTAATAAGTGAAATGTATTTAAACAATACATATAAAAATCTAAATGAATTTAAGCAATAGGCAGTTAAAAATCTTGGCGATCCTGGAAATCTACGCGCATGAAATGTATAAAAACAAAAGACAGTTTACAAATCGTTCTTATTTCTTATTCTTATAGCACCTGTAACAAAAGACAGTAATTTAAAGTAAAATTTAGAATGCTAAAATGGAGTTTTACTTTTTCTTTTATTTAAATTATAAACATTTTTAAAAGTCAAATGCTGTAATTAAAAGTTTACCAACTTCAGAGGAAAGGAAGTAAAATAGGAAGTAAGAATATGTGATAAATTCTTAAATAATTAAATCATGTTTTAAAAGTTATTGGAGTAAATTTGAATATTTTAAATTTTTTTCAAAAAGAATAACGAGAATTAAGTCTGCTGAAATTGGAAAAGAAAAAAAAATAATGAAATAATTTTCTTAATATATATTTAAAGTGCTTCAATACAAATATATGATTGTAAATAATTATTAAATTGTACTTTAATATGAAAATGGGCTAGAGCAAAACATGCTATTGTGTGTCGTGGTATTTCCTACCAGCTGCATTAAACCTCTATATCTATATATATATATTTTCTACTTTATTGTAAACACACAAGAAGATGCCTGCAGTCCAAAGTAAACAAGGATTGGATTACTTTATGGTGAATCAAATGAGGATCAAGGTGTTTGCCATTAAACACAACTACAGGAGACACCATCATACTTATCTATCCTTGCTAAGGAAAATGATTTACTAACTGAAACTGCTTTGAAGAACAACTTGCCTAAATATCAACTACAACTACTTCTATTATGATGATATTTATGAACTTTGTTCCAATTATAATTTCTTTTAAATCAAAGAATCAATATTGTAAATTTTTGTTTATTTATTTATTTATTTATTTTTAAATCTTGTTATCTATCTGTTGTATTTTCACACTCAGATGCTGAAGCCTCATTTTTCAGAATTAGCAGAGAAGAAAAGGGGGTATTATTCATTTTGATATTTTTTATATTTTCATTATAAATAAAATTTAGGTAAAGCCACCTGCTTCACATCAGGTTATCCACATAAATATTGAGATAAGATTATCTAAATTTATTTTCATAAGTTAAATTACAACACTATACAGAATACATATTATATGTTTTATTTTGTGATTAACATTCATATATTTTCCAGTATGTTTGACTAATCAACTAGTATCTATCTATCTATCATATATATAAATTGGCAAAACTTGTTAAATAGGTTGTTAACATCTGCGAATATATATAATTTAGCTAGCCAGCATCTCAATATTAAATAACTAAAGTTTATTTTTCTATATAATTATGATTTGTAGAGAACGAGTGACATAGGTGGATTTCTACCATGGGTATAAAGGTTGGATTATAATAATCATTAATTAGTAAAATGCTAGAGGTTCACATGTGACACATGTACATATGATTATTATTTTTTATATTTTTCATCATTACTATTGTTGTTATACTTGATATTTATTATTGTTAATAAATGTTTGAGTTTGTTTTATTCTGGTTTCTGGTTTATTGAGTTGTCCTGACATTCCACAGTTTATAAATAATTATGCATGCACACACATCTATTTTTCTTATCATATAAAAACTTGAAAATAAAACAAATATAATAAATGCTAGTTGTAACCTATATATAGATGCAGGAGTTGCTGTGTATATTTGTTCATACCTGCTAAAGGAGTCAAAAGCAATATTCTCTCTGGGTTGAATATTATGGCATAATGGAATTTAAAAAGGGAAAAGTGGATGAACTAACCTAAATGGCATTTATTATTATTAAATAGGGATAGAGTTAGTCAATTAAAATGTATGCAATCATTGGTTAAGCATTTAATCAGGTTCTCCTTAGCATTCTATCAGATGACCCACAGTCTGAACATAGTTGGATGCAACTTGTTTCCATTCTAAACCTGGTAGGTCTTTGCAGATTATTTCATTAGGGGTAATAAATTAGTGCATATTAACTTATACCCACACCATATTGCTACATCTGCATAGTAGTACAGTCTCAAGTTAGTTGCTTATCCATTACATCTGGTGTTTGCATAATCATTCCGTCCATTATATCTGGCACCAGCAACATTTGGAGCTCAATAGATAGGTGTATCATCACATAAATACTTTGTGTAAGTTGGTCATACATTGTGATCAAACCAGCTGATTGTTGAATCTGATATATCTTAGTGGGAATCATTTCATCCATTATAATGCATACATTTATTTACACTCACATGCACATATATAATTTATTATAATAAGCTCGAATGAAAAGAGATTTATATTTTTTAAACTTTAAATTATTTATTTTTATGAATACTAATTAAGAAAAACTTCACTTCCTTTTATAAAACTTTTAGTTTAACTTTCTAAAGAAAACCCCCTTCCCACTTTTAAACAATTATTTTTCAACTTTTATTTCAAACACTTTTACGAAAGATTTTTATTTTTTAATAATTTTTTTTAGACAAAATTATTTTATATACATGTGTCAATTTGGCCTTGGCACAATATATATATATATATGATCTGAGGGTGGAGCAAAATGAAAGAGACAGTGAATATTGACTCTGATGTTTATGTAAACAAATACGCTTGTTTGGAGGTCTTGGTAAAGCTCCATCTATTGATCATTAATACAAGTGATAGCAGGTTTTTACATATATAAAACTTGTTTTGTTTTTCATATATATATATATATATATTAACCAAAAGGAAGAGGAGAGGGGGATGGAAGAAAAAGAAAGAAAAGGAAAAGAAGAGAGGACGAAAATGAAAAAGAGAAGAGAGGGGGTAAAAGAAAAGAAAAAAATTAGAAATGGAATTAGAGAGAAAGATGATAATTAATGAAAAAAAGAAGAAAAGATGAAAAGAAATGAAAGAAATAGAAATGATATGTGGTGGAGAGAAATGGAAGGAGAAGAAGAAATGAAATGATTTGAAATGGATGAGATGATAGAAGAGATGTGACAGTGAGATGAGAAATGATATAAAAATAAATAAAATGAGAGTCTCTTAATGACTCAGCTCAGTGGGGTTACAATAAAATTTAAAAAAAGAGATGTACAATCAGATAGAGACCAAATCCAATATTAGTGCCACTATAACTATTATAGCATATTAATAATCTACTACTAAACCATACAAAAGATTATTTAAAATCATTAATTAATAGTTATTAGAATAGTTCTACCAGCAGATCACACACACTCTGAATAAGAACAATGCTACATTGATTGTGAAAGATTATCTTACTAAATTATATTTAGCAAGGCAACAAGACTGAACAACCTCAGGGATTTCTAAAAAATAAACTTATGCAAATTAAAAATTTAAGTTACCTAATAAATAATTGCTGGGGTAAATAAAACAAATGAGTGATATCTAGGCTGACCATAAATAATTACCTTATGGTTCAATCTTAGAATAATAAACAAAATAAATATTAATTCAAAGAGTTAATGAATCAATTTAAATTTAAATTAATAATGGCCTATTATCCAAGACATTAGTTGAGCAAAAAAAGGGTAAGTGTACTTTTTATGCCCTTCCCATACTCATAGACAACCTACTCAAAACCACAAATGCAGATGGATTAAAATTCTTTAGACAAATAAGGTTTAAGATAATGATAGATAATGTGCAGTTAATATAAGATAATGTGCAGCTTCTAAAATAATAGTAAATAAAAATATTCTTCTCAAGTACTAATATTCTTAATCTTATATTGCATAATCTTTAGTCTGAGAAGATATACTGATATTTTAACAATAAACTTTTAACTAAGCATTTAACTAAGTATCTGATATAATGCACTTATCATTATTGTGATTCAATACTTTAGCATCACTTTATAATTTTAAAACCAATATCAAATATATTTACTTAACTTTATGATATATTTGTGAACTTTCGAATTGAAGATTTAATAAACTTTGGAAACTTAAGATTTTGTGAACTTGGAACCCAAGAGAATAATATTTTCATATAAAAGTAAAACAAACAAAACAAAACTTTTTGAAATAATAATAAGTTGGTTTATTGAGAACAATAAGAAAGTGTTTACAATTTAAATGGAATACAAGCATTGCCAATATAGCGCTGGAACCTATTACAAACATTTTGACTTTTGAAAACTTTACTTGGTTTACAATAATACACAACTTCTTTAACTACTGTTTTTGAGTATCCCTCTTAAAACTCTTTTACATTGTTTATTTTAATAAATAAACTAATAAAATAATATAATTATACATAATAGCAGGCAAAGGTTATTCAATACTAGATTTTAATCTTTTTTAAACAATTAGAGATTTCAAAATCTTTAAACTTTAATTGCAATATCTGAATTTAATAAACACAATTCTACTTTTAATTGGAATAATTTATAATCACTATGGTGTTATCCAGCAATCAGAATAACACATAACTAAGTGTGTTTTTTTATAACCCTAAGCTTAACAAATGCTAAGCTGGAAAAGCATATTTAGCATATATTTGAAAAACTACCACCAACTTAATTATACTGACATAACTAATATTATAGCCAGTGATATATTTAAATCAGACTAAGCTAGTTTTCAAATTAAACTAAATTTAGATACATGGGGCATTCACTCATCAGAGATCATTTATACACTTTTAAATAAATTTTGTCCACATAAAACTATTACCCTCAATGTTTTAAAATTTTAAAAAAAAATGCAACAAACTTACAAATCCAGTGGCGAAACTCTGGATGAAAATATTAAAATTAGTATGTGTGAATTGCCACTTATACCATATGCATAATTTAATATACTTTAAAAATAAATATAACTTATTGTTGGTTGGCTTATGCATGATAAAACTATCATAGCAACACAATTCAAACATTGATATACCTATGAGTCTTAAAATAGCTACAACTACCTGAAGAAACAAAGTTTTTCAAACCAACATATCTTGTTATCACCAATCTAAAACATATGCAACATCACCTACTGTGGTGGAACTAGCATAAAGTCATCATAAATGATAGGCTAAAATATAAAAATAAATAGGCTCCTCAGAGCTGGAAAAGAATGTGGTGGCTTTCAAAAATACCTAACTTTGAGGCAGAAACTAAGATGCCTGGAACTTGTCTACAGCACATCTGGGAACAGGAAAGATGCACCAGGAAAGCATGATCCTCTCTCATGGGATTCCAATGCTTGTAAATGTGATCATAATCAATGGAAAAATACAATATAATAACCCTCTTTGGGGACAAGCACTATCAAATCATGGAAATATAATACAATAAGGATGGAGGACCTTGTCTACTCCATAAAGAATACTTAAAATTATTAACTAAGCCTAACTTTGTGAGGCTAACAAATACTAACTAATGACAAGATATAGACTTCACCTGAATTAACTAACTTATTCCTACAAAGTTTAAAAATACAAAACATATATACAATGTAAGAATCAACAAAGCAAACTATTAGTCAAACGATTACTATAGGAAATACTTTAAAATTAAATGCATCTAAAATTCTAGGCAAGGCACAATGCACACATAAAATATTGAATACTAAAATATAGAGACTAGCGGACTTTTAAAAGATTGCAAATTAAATGTGAGAATATTAATTCTCAATGCATATGAAAAATATTTGTAGTTATTATTACTATAGCACTCATAAAACAAATGAATGGATACTCTCTGATAAACTTCTTTGACTGGTTTAAAATAAACTGAGTAAAACATCCCACATATAATAAACTAAAACTGTGATATTTAAATCTCTGTAAATGAAATTATCAAATAGATATTTACTTGTGAAATGCCTAATAAATAAAATAAATTTACCTGAGAATGGCAAAACATCCGCCCATTCCAATAATCCATTAAACTTTAAAATTATAACCCTATTTTACCTGGTATATTTATGCAAAAAGTGTTACACAAAATATATAGCATAAATATTTTTATGGTTTCATTTTTTTAAACCAATAAAACAGACAATAAAAAAAAATTAATAATACAATAACTCAAATTCATATTTCAGCTCTGTAATAGTTTTTCCGTTTAAAATATGTAGATAATTTATTCAGGCTAATTTATCTATCCAAGTTCGAAGCTTCAATCAAAATATTTATAAACATGGCAATGATTTCCAAAACAAAAATGTTCAATAGTTCTTTCACTTTCTTTTTTTAAAGATAATTTTAAATATTAAAATAATAAAATAGACTGGCACTGGAAAAATAAATTCTTCAGCTGAGTACATTTTTGTAAAATCCCGGGTTCAAATGCATATAATATATAGCTTTATTTCAATTTCATCATTCTCTTTTTGGCAAATGCATTTTTTTAAATACAGCTTTTTTTAAAAAAAATATTTTTTATATAATATTTCAAGATGTGTTTTATTTTAAACGAATTTCCTTTTACTATTTTAAACATAAGAGTAGACTTCTTTTATAATTAAAGATGTTCCTCAGTTTATGAACTACGATTAACTCTCAGAAAGTTACTTATAAGTAATGGCTAATGTAACAATTTATTATGTATTTGACAGATACGAGTTTATTATTAATATTTGTAGATTATTTTTTCCTACTGCTGGGCATAAAATGAGAATTATTATTTTAAAATACATATTTTCATCTGTTTGCATTTAACTAAAACAAATTATTTCCACTTCAGGTCTAGGTATAAGTAATAACTTTTTAATTAATCATTATTTGTAAGTTTATCCTTAATTAAATGTAGCTTAAAACATTTTTGTCCAACATTTTCCAGAATAAGATAATTGCTATCTCATATACAATAAATTTTAATGTTGAACACTTAGAAAAGTCTATACTCAATTATAAAATGCTGAGCAAATAAAGTTTATTCTTCTTTAACTTAATGTAATATATTTTCTTTTCTAAATTTATTTTTAGAAATAAGTGTTGTTCTAGTAAGAGCATATTTAAATGTAGATATCAGGTATTAATCATGAAGTATCAAATTTAAAGTCAATTCTAATTTATGAGGAAGCTGATGCATTTTCATTATGTTTTTACATTATGGATGTCTTTTAATTTTTTCTTTTCCTAGCGTAAATTTTTAATTTAATAAGATAAATACTGAGTATTCTATAGCTAAAATAGTTTAATTTTACTTTGAGTATTCTATAGCTAAAATAGTTTAATTTTACTTTCACTTTCAAATAAAGAAAAACAAACAGATAAAATGCACATGAGATAAGAGACACTAAATTTCCTCTAGACATTTTTTATTACTATAATTTCAGGTTCCAATTGAAATTTGAATATCAGAAAATGGTTATAATTTTTAAATTCAGCCATCCATGACTACAAGACAATTTTAAATAGTTTTTTTAAAAAAACATACTTTTACTTTTTAAATAAAAATATAAGGTTTTAAAGAAAATTACAACTTTTTATTAAAGAAAAATTCAGGATTCAGCTACATGCAGAAACAAAATAAGTAAGCCCCTGAATGAATCCCAGATTTCTATTTATATCTGACAATCTCTAATACTCCCACTTTTGTATGTCCATTGGCTTGAAAACCAATGAAATTATTTTTTATTAAACTTTAACATTCTTGACAGATCAGCTGTAAAATCAATTTACTGATGTAATCTAATTATACCAAATTACGTGACTCAACAGCTGCAAAGTCAAAAGTTCATTATTAACAAATATGTAATATTCTTAAATTATATTTTATAAAACACAATAGCAATAAATATAAAATTTAAAGCTATCCCTCTTTATTAAACTTTTAAATTTTTAATTTTAATAATTTTATTCATTCATCTGCTTTTTTTAATCAATATTGGAATTTCGTGTCTTTCTTGCATGCACATACATATTCTCACATACGGGTGACTTATAAACATGAACTCACACTAATTGTTTAAAAGTTATTTTTAAAACTACAAAAATTAAATTATTAGTAAATATTTAATTCAAAATAACTTTATAAGTGAAATGCTAATCTAAATTACATCTAATAAATATTATTATACTGTTTTAATAAAAATTTACAGATTATTTTTAAACTTATTATTTAATACTATTTATTCCAATTTATTTACAATATCTAATTATTATAATTTAGACATTAAAATGAATTACACAATAGTTACTTTAAAATATATTTAATATTATTTATCAACTCACAACTATTTCTGATATTTTGTTTAATTCAAATTATTGTCTGAGATTCCTTATCAAACTAACTCACATATACTATTGAAACATTTAGACATAATCCCATAAATATTTAATAATTATTACAATACTACATAAGATTATCCTATTTTACTCATTAACTAAGATAACTTCCATTTTTATCATTATTATTTTTTTTAAAAATCAGAAAATTTCAAACAAAAGGTTAAGCTAAGATAACCTTGGGCATCTATTGGAACCAAGTGAAACTTCACTTAGGTATATAATATATATATATATATATTTATATATATATATTATAAAATGGAGAATAATTTCCAATGCAACATTTTTAGGAAGTTGCATTGGAGCATTTCTCCTTAAATTATTTATACATTTAGAACTGTAATCTTTATCTATATTCCATTAAAACATTTTATTGTAAAATTTAAAAATGAGAAGAAATTTTTTGCTTTATTAATCAGAAATTGCAATCTATTTACATAATTGGCAATAAAATTCAAATGATTTATAAAAGAAATTCACCCTCTGGTTATATATATATATAATATAAATATAAATTCACCCTCTGGTTATATATATATATATATATATATATATATATATATATATATATATATATAATTAAAATTTGAAGGTCATATTAAAAATTAATATGTTTAAATACAATTTAATTAGAAGTAGATTTAAAATAATAAGTAATTAGACTTATATAAATAGTAAAAAGGTTATTTTATATTTTTGTGTTGGGGGTTCCTGTTACAATTGTCGTCCAACATGAGAGTGCAAACATTCGTTTATAATAAAAAAAGAGAGAAAAAAATTTGTAGTATAAAAAAATTGGCTCACATAAATAAATAAATAAAAATATATAATATTAAAGTGAATAAATTTATGAAAGATGAAAAAGAACAAATGGCACTAATGATAATTCTATGTTATAAAAAAAAAGATAAGTGGATTTAGTTTAGCAAAATGTTATAGGCATTGAAAAAAGAAAAATATATACATTGTAGATATAAGTAAATAAGTATTGGTGGGCATTAGCATTAGGTTAGAAGTCAGCATGCAAATGGTATTAGGGGGATGTAGTGGAGAAAATTGACCAAACATTCATGTTTAATTACAGATTAAATAAAATAAGAAACTACTAAAGTGATTAAATAAAAGTAGTAAATAATTAATAAACCTATTGATGTGAATAAAATATGGTATTAAAAATAATAATATAAAAAGTGTTGAGAATATTAAATGATGACAAGAAATAAAGCCAAAATGGAGGCTCAAGATAAAAAAAATAGTAAATGTTCCCAGCAAGGAACAAATAGAGGTTCAAGTTAAAGAAATATAAAATGTTCCCAGTAAGGAAAAAATAAAACAGAGATTAATAAAGTAGGAAATGTTCCCAGTGAGTAACAACTAAGTAAAAATGAAAATGAAGTTATGAACAAAAAAGAGAATAGTGAAATTATAGCATTAATAAACAGCATGCTTGAAAAATAAAAAGAAGCGGCTGAAGAAAATAAAAAATTAGTCAAAGAGCTTAGAAAATAAAATAGGAAAATGATGGAAGCATTGAAAAAACAAATTGAGTTAGGTAATGACAAAGTGAAAGAAGAAATTAGGAAAGAAATAAACGAGAATAAAATGCAAATAGAGAATGCTTGCCAAATAATAGAAACAAATAAAATAGAATATGGAGTAAAGATAGAGCTAGTGAGAGAGGCAGTATAGGAAACCAAGATAGAAAATAGCAAAGTAATTGATGATATAAAAATTGAAATTGCTAATTTAATTTTAAAAATAAATCAAAAGAATTATAGCAAGATAGCATGCAAACAGAAGTAAAAAAGCCTGACCAACTGAGGGAAGATGTGAACAAGCATGTTACAAATAACCTGGTGAGTTACCCTGAGAAACATATTTATACAAAAATCCAGTTGATTTACAAAGGCCCATATACTATAATCTGTCAATATGATAACAATGCCTGTGTGATAGCTAAAAACCATATAAAAAAGGGAAGTATAACACTAGGTCAATGAAGTTAATTGAAGTACAGAAAAATAAAAAGCCATCAGACAAAAATTAAAAATAAAATCTGATGGATTCATGGGCTTGACCTAGTTAATAACAATCTATGGATTTTGAATCATGGAAAAATGTTTACCAAAGTTTAAATTAAATAAATAAAAAAATGATAGAGATAAATTCTTGAAGATCTTAGTTTTTAAAAATGTTAAATCAAGTTAATAGTCAATGATAACCCCTCGATTATGTCTACTTTATTGTTGTGGCAAACCCAGCTCATAAGTCTAAAACATAGAAGAGTGTGATATATATATATAAAAGTCAAAGTAAACAAGCAAAATAAAAATTTTCTTTTTAAGTAAAAAAAAAAAAAAGATTAAAAATAATGAGTTCAAAATAAAAGTTAAATAAATAAACGTGAAATTCATGATGAAAATAATAATGAAAATAAATCCTTATCAAATGTAAAAAAAAATGTTAAATTAAGATTGAGGTGTGTGCGAGTATTTGGGCAAAGATATAAATTTCAGGTTTGATTTGGGGTTGGATTAAGTCTTTTCTTGTGGTTACTGTGTTCTACAGATGGGTAGTGTGAAGATTAAATAATATTGATGATGATGCACCAGTAGAAAGGCTTGGCATATAATAAAGAATAAATCTGGAAGAAAAATTCCCAGTAACTAACAAAAATAAATATTTCCATAAGTTGAATGGGAAGTAGAAGTAATCCTGCCATTTGCAGCCTTAAAGTCCTTTTTTATGATCCATTGTGCACAAGAAAATGCATGCCATAGTCACGACTTTTGCAAGAAATTAAATGTTGGTTTAATCAGCACAAAATCGATCAATGTGTCGAATTGCCTAATACATTACTGTCTACGTCTCTTGATATTACCATTTATTGTTAATAATGGAAACAAAAACTGACATGCACTTTGAAAATAATTAAAGTTATTAAAAATGAAGAATTTAAAGTGGCCAATGCACTTAAAATTCCCAATTGGGAGGGGTGAAATATAACGGTTTGTATATGCACATGTTGTGTGTGTCTGTATATATGCATTACATAATGTACTTTTTTTTAAATAACAAAAATTTAAGATTTTGAAATAGAAAAATAATATCAAGAATTAATAGTTTGAAAAAGTAGAAGTTAAAATAGAAAGAAAATTTAGAAATAAGTTAGAAATTAGGGTTATTAATTATAACATCTTTCTTTTATGTACTTTTATTTTATTTTATTTTTGGTATAATTCTGTCAAAAATACTCTTTATAAAAAAAAAGTACTTTTAATTAAAAGAAAAATTCTTATGATTAATTAAAATAAGTCATACAAAACTAATCAGACTTTGGAGATTGAGATTCCAGACTGATTAATTGAACTATAGAGCTAATTTCAGATTAATTAAAATAAAAAAATAAAGGAATGTAATTTTTAATTAAAAGATCGAATGTATTGATAGTGTGATTAACACTCAAGCAAAGTGCAAGAGTAGTATAAAAATCTGATATTCTCTATTATCATTGATTCTTATTAGATAAAAATATATTGAATTATTATTGGAAATGATTAGTTATTATTATTATTATTATTATTATTATTATTATTATTATTATTATTATTATTATTATTATTATTATTATTATTATTATTATTATTATTATTATTATTATTATTATTATTATTATTATTATTATTATTATTATTATTATTATTATTATTATTATTATTATTATTATTGTTGTTGTTGTTGTTGTTGTTGTTGTTTAAAGAGAAATGAGTGGCTGGATCCAAACGCTGGTGTTCAGCCATTTTCCTCTGCTTCTCTCCTGTGTGCCATTATTCAAATTCCATGGTAGTTTACTCTGACTCACTTTCTGCCAATGTTTAAACCCTCTCTGCTAAATGAAGAGAACTATAGGGCAAGTAATCAGGAAGCTGCATTTATGCTTACCAAGAATCTGACTAAATCCAAAGAAAAGTTGATCACCCACATATAAAAAACCAAAGATTGTGCTTAAACTATTTATGAAAATTAAAGACTGTGCTTAACACACTTATAGAAATTAGAGATTGAGTTAAACCACATATATAAACCCAAAACTGTGCTGTAGTTAGATCTAGGTAATTATTATCTGTGACATCATTATTAAAACTTGAATTTTTAATACTAGTATTAAACTTTAAAATTCTCCCCTAAATACAATTCTTTCAGAAGTATGCATATTTATTTTTAAAGGTTGAATATCTCCTATGTGTTTTTATATTTGTATTATTTTCTTTTTATTTGATATTATTGTCTTTTAATAAATTGATGTAAATTATTACTGTTGTTTGCATCTCTCTCTCATTTATCCAAGTAAATGTGTTGCTAGTCTCATATTTAAGAACTAGACATGGTTCAAGCATTTGAAACATGTTAGTGACATTTCATGGGTTTCAGTGTAAGTATTGGATAGTGCCCTGAGTTTAAACTGTTTATAAATAATCCCCATGTGGTATTTTATATTTTATGCAGCCAGAGAGAGTTATCTCCATCTGAAAAGATGACTGTTGGTTTAATATTTTATTAAATCTCAGTCTGACTGGTGGTATGATTGATGTGTAAATATTAATCATATTTACTCCTCTGCTTGAGTAACGGGGTCCTCTTAAAAGGTCATATTAAAAAATATGTTTAAATACAATTTAATTAAAAGTAGATTTAAAATAATAAATAATTAGACTTAGTATAAGTAGTAAAAATATTATTTTATATTTTTATGTTGGGGGGGGGGGGGGCATTACAATCTATTATATGTAAATACATGAAAGGAGTTAGTACTTAAACAATATCAACATCATCAACAATAAATAATTTGAATCTGTTGTCAAGGCAACCTTCTTTAATTAATAAAGATGTAAATACATCTTTATAATCTAATATGTTTATATAGACACTAAAGATTGCAATTTGATTGTAGAGAGTGAAATTATTACTGCATTACTTTGAATATAAGATGCACTATAATGCACATAATATTATAATAGTTACTTGTGTAGAATATCATGTTAAATCTTTTTAATTAATATTTTTTGGATTAATTTCATAAATTACTTTAACTCTCTCACAAACCACTACTTTTAACATTATATTGGCAGTGTTGACAATTCCGATATTTTCATTTTTATTTTAAAGTGAAAATAAATGTTTTAGAACCTTTAGAATTTTTTTACAACTAACAAATCAATATACCCATGTGATAAAAGCCTGCCTTCCACAGCTCTGATTGTTTGTTTTTTGTTCTGTGCACAAGATAGTGCCGATCAAAATTTTGACAGTTCTGCTATTTTTATTTTGATTTTAAAGTGAAACTAATGTTTTAGAATCTTTTAACATTATTTTGTCAATTTTAGAATTTTTTTCCAGAAAATATTTGTGAAAATATCAATTATTTTAAAAGAATTATTCAGATTTTAATAGAAAATTTGGTACTGATTACTTAGCTGGACTTGGCCACTTGATGGCATTCTGGATAGCAAAAAACCCCTACAAATGCCATTTATGCAGCCAACACTTATGGCTAACAAAACAGTTCTGTTTATCTTAGCTATTGAAGGCCACTTTATGGAATTGCACAGAAATATTATGGCCTGTTTTGTGCTTCACAACAGTTTATGCAAATTTGCACAATGCACAGTTGACTACCATATCATCTGATGGTGTCTGAATTTCAAGTGGCCACAACTTTTGAAATCTCCATAGTAGAGTAATTTCATATATATTTAAATCATGCAGTGTGGCTCACTAATAATTGTCACACCAATCCAACCCTTTGCTACATAACATGGAATGTGCAAAACATTGGCAAAGGGTAGAGCCGAACAAGATTCAGTCGAGCTCATATGAAAACTCACACTTTCACAAGAAAATATGAGACAAATAAAATGGCACACTGCAGCAAGATATTCAATTTGCATACATTTTCAAAACAAAAAGTTGTGATTATATGATTTAGATCAGTACAAAAAAAAAAGAAAACAAAAGTTGAAAAAGTCAAAAGTTTTGATCTTATTTTTATTTTGTGGGGGTGGAGGGGTGTGTTAAAAAATACTTTGTCATCACTGAGATAAAAGTTCTTTTTGGTTTGTTTTTATTTTTCAAAAAAAGGTAATAGAAATTGGTTTTAAAAATAAAAGTTTTACTATATCAGCAGTAAAGATGTGTTTGTGTATAATTTTTATTATTGTAATTTGTTAGTAGAAAGAAACAAAAAAAACCTAAAAATAAAAAACTAAAGATGTAAAAAAAAATAAAAGGATAAAAATAATTAATTAATAATAAAATTTGTTTTTAAAAATTGCTAATTTAAATTGGAAGGCTGCAAACCTTTTGTGCTTATTATAATACTTATCTGACAGCCAATCAGATGTTATGATGGCTGTCTGAATAAAACACAAGACAGAGAATTTTACAAGAAAAGGGTGGTCCACTCTTTTCTTTACTTGTCTTTCTATATATCTAAGCCAGTCTGAAGTATTTAGTTTAAAAGTATGAAGCTTTAAATATCTTCACATTTAACTCACTGAGTCTAAATTACAATATATATATATATATATTCTAACCTCTCCCCCCACCGCTCGCGATCGATCGTCCACTCCAAAATTTATATAGTGTTTAAAATTTTACGGGTTCTAGCTCAGTCTAACAAATAAATAAATGAAATATCCAGCATTAATTAAAATGATTACTAGCTCTAATCTTTAAAATACAAATACGGTTATATTTTTAAAATGAATTAACAAATATTTACTATTTTCATGAGACATGGAGTGACGACACGGGGAACGAGATAGACTACATTGAGATATTATCCACATGATACTACCTCAATGGCATAAGAACACTATTCCCCTTTTTACTATATTAAATAACTAACTCATAGTATTCTTACGACTTTCTAAGCTCTTTTCACTACGATTAGAATAATAATCATGTCTTAATATTCTTTCTAATAAGAATCTAGCTCAATTAATTAAAAATGAAGAAATTAAATAAATAAATAAAATGACATAAATCTCAGGTTCATAAATTGTACTCTAACTGATTTTAAAATTATGGTAGTAAACTATGAAAAGGGAATTTTATGTCATAATTCACTACGCAGTAACTAACAATAATAAATAATAATAATAACAACAATGGTATAATATAATCTTATTACTTCCTAAATGAAATAAATAATTACGTACGTGGCAGTATTTAAACAATCTGACTACAGAATACGTGTGGCAACATTAGCATATAAGTTAATGTAATATTGTGGCAACCAACTTATGACCAATAAATGATATAATTATGATCTTTTAAATTTTTAATATACCAATAAATTCTCAAAAATTATTATAACACTTTTATGTTTACCTTTTTGTGCAAAAACTATATGTCTGTTTCAATTATAAATGTATTGTGATATCATGCATCCATGTGGAGAAATAACAATGAAGACACAAAGCTTTATAATAAATTTACAACAAAGTTTATTAATAACATCAATAAATAACAATATTTACATTATGTACATTGGATATCCTTACTCTCCTATCACAAAAGTATTTTACTAGTTTATAAAATGAAATTAAACTTCTACTTATTTTTTTCTAGTTAACTCTTATCTTTTAAATGCTTAAGAAAATACAGTATTATTATTATTGGATTTCTTATTATATTTCGCTTGTTACAAAATGAATTTCTTATCGGATTATCATTAACACTTTGTATCCCTACTATTATTAAAATTATATTTTTAATTTTACAAATTACATTTGTAGTAAACATTCTACAAAAATAATAAAATTCTAGTTTTATATTAGTGGTATGGAATCCTACCAATTCAAACATTCTTTTACATTCGGTATTAAGTTTTATAGTTCATTATCCGATGTTTATTAGTCCTAATATACTCATTAGGCCTTACTTCGGATGATATTTACAACTATTAACATACCATGCACAAGTATATGTTTATTACACACTATTGAATTATTTTCTTAATAAATATGCAATATTTATTTTCTAAATATTATTAAAAAATTAAAATTTTATTATCACTTTTATAAAAAACTTTGTTTTAGATTTCTCTTTTAAAATCTTATATTCGTTTCCGAATTAATTTATAACTGTATTATATGATTCTTTCTCTCTTTATGATATTTTGTACTTTCACTTTTAAAATTACACAATTCTAAACATTCCAGCAAATAAATTATTCTTACATAAATGATAACATCTCTGCAATTCTATTTTATTCATTATTTCTTTGAAAATATCTTTCTGACGATGCAGATTCACGAAACAAGGATAGCGAAAATAGATGCACAGGATCAAAAATATAACTAGAATATTATCCGTCATAAACCTTGACAATAATGGCACAGTGAATTAAAACACTATAGAGGAGTGACCTTTATCTGTCTACCAACCTCTATTATAGGAGTGATGCTAAAGCTATTTCTTCAGCTTTATATAACATCAAAAAGTTTAAAGATACGCAAAAAACATTGTCCAAACTATATGTGTTCAGTCATAGGGCATAGTTAACTACACTGAAATCACACAAACTAACTATGATCCAAATACTTTATTTTTCTTATTTCTTAACAAAAACATCATCTTGGTTTCCTCTCCTCCAGTACTACCAAGTCACTATCCGATCTTATTTCTCATGATTTTTCTATACAGTACATCGACAAATTCCTATCTGCATTTCTAACAATAATAAAATTCATTTTATTTCAAAAACTATACCGCTATTCTTTAAGAAAATCTTTTACTACTTTTCTCATATATTTATCATATACAAACTATTTTAAAATATCTGAATACTTTATTACATGAAAGTTCAAAAGAATCACACAATTGTTCTGTTATATTATATTATTAATTATACTTTAAACAACTTATTGCATGCATATTTAAAATTACTTCTATCTCATAATATGTTGTAAATGTTGTATAAAATGTGTACATAGAATTTAAACTTTCACACATCATTCTTAATCAATAGATGATCTAAAAAAAAAATACATTATGCATTATAAATAAATATCAAAATTATCAAAACGATCTTTATCTTCTCGATCGCGTTCTGTAGGCTTCACCATCCCATTGATTCTTGTAGATATATGATCTCCATACATACTCTTTATTTTTAAAACAATATTTCTATCATTCTATTAAGCTATTATATTTAAATCTCATTATTATTAAATTTATGTTTATATGTTTTCCCTAATCTCACATAACATTTTATATTTTAAAATAAATTAGTAAAAAATATTTAAATTATATTTACGATACTTCTTCATCAACTTTCTTGAACCGTTCATATTAAAGCTAAAAAAAAATATATTATTTCTTCTTCAGTCACTTAATGTTCTATTTTAAGGCAAAACAATTATTACTCTGTTTGATAAATCTTCATAGACAACAATCCTTGGTTTTCACAATATTGTATACAATTATTAATTCTTGATATCTCCTCTAATATTGTCTGCTAGTCTTTTCCCGCGCGCCTTCCCCGATGCATCTACTAGGTACTTTATTTAATATTCAGTAAATTTTTCTGTTTTCCTGGATCCATTTTCATTAAGTAATTTAATTTTATATTTTTCAGATCAAACATTTCTTCCATTGAATACTTTATAATATTTTCTTAATTAGATAAAGTTTTCGGCTCTTTTCCATAAACATAGAATAGCACTTTCATATTATTCTATAACTTTTTTCTTCTTTATTTAAAATTCTGGTACTATATTTTTATAATATCTCTTTTAAAAGACAAACATTCTTTTTTCATTATACTTTACATAATTTTTCTTTATAATAAAAAAACGCATATTAAATTTTTCCATAGAGAAGTATAACATAACTTCAAAGTAGCCTTATAAAATTGGCACGTCATAATTTTTTCTTGACGGCAAGTAACTTCTCTTTTAAGTTCTCATATAGCGTCCCAATTATGTTTCTCTGAGTTATAATAATAATAAGTTTCTGGTTGAGCATAAATAAAGCTGTATTAAGGCAATTTCCAATTATTTTTCCCTTAGCAATATTTTTAAGTATTTTCCCTTGTACTTCCATTTTACTGTAGGCTTTTGGTTAAATTCGAATAAAATTCCCTGGTAAGATAACTTTTAAAATTAGCAATTCATGTCGAGGCAGTCAAAATATATTATATGTTACAAAAGAACTTTTAAAATAAATACAAATTTTAAATTTATATCACTTTTCCAGCTACGGTGTTACCAGCTAAAAAAATATGTTACTTTCTCTTTCACTTACACATTACTTCTCCCCCCGCTCTGTATAATTTTTATATTTTGTCTGCTAATTTACCTCTGTTGATTGGTTAATGACTTTTTTAGCGCGAACAAATTTACACATTTAGTTATATAACAGATTAGACTTTTAAAATAAGGAAT
Organism: Epiperipatus broadwayi; assembly: GCA_028023455.1. Classification (NCBI taxonomy): domain Eukaryota; kingdom Metazoa; phylum Onychophora; class Udeonychophora; order Euonychophora; family Peripatidae; genus Epiperipatus; species Epiperipatus broadwayi. The sequence continues at coordinate 3,665,969 of JAQFVV010000123.1, forward strand.
TGATGACGTAATGTCTCAAAATATTATTTAGACTAGTATTTTTAAATTCAATTTTAGTTTTATCAAAATTATTTAAACTTTAAAAACAATTATTAAAACAATATTTAATATTTCAACTTGTACTTTAAAGATCGATGACAATTATATTTAGTTTCAAATTCACAAACTTTATTATTATTTTAACAAGCGTGTGTGTGAAGGTATATAATATACAGTCACGTGTTTACTAACTTTATCAAATGATTTTTTATTTACGTCTCGGTCTAAATTACCAAAGCTGATATATTTTATAAAAATTTGGAAAATAATTTTAAACTTGTAGAACTAAATATAATTCTCACCATCCCAAAGTTTATTTTAAAATATACTCTATTAATTTTGACTATTAAATACAATTATACATTGCATATAGCATTTATTTAATTTATTAGTTTTAAAATATTATACTCAAATTATTAATATACTTTTAACTATTTATAGCTGTTATTTTATATGGCCAGCTTTCACAACCATAAGCAAGAATATTATTAAGTTTTATTTAACTGTTTTCTCTTAAATAATCTATTACATTTTTATATACCAGGTATTTTCAGCTTTAAATTGTACTATAAAATTTAATTATCCTACTATTATTTATATACCATACAAATATAACTTAAAATTTAAAATTTTTTAGTAATTGACCTTTCTACCTTATTATGACCTACAGATAAGGGCACAATATATATATATCCATAAGCTGTAATAGTAATGAAATAAAAATATTAATGAAAGAAAGAAATCATAAAAAAATGAAAATTAAAGAGGCAATATTAATTGATAAATATAAGAATGATGTTATTGATAGGCAAGTTGCAAATACGGCCATACACAATAAGTACTTAAAGAATATTTGAAAAAAAAGCTAATAATTAAAAAAGCATTGTTAATATTAAACAAAAAAGGTAGGTATGAATTTTTGTAGACAAGAGCAAAAAATAAAAAGGTTGGGAAAGGGTAATTTGGTTTGTTTTTGACAGTTAATTAATACTAGTGATTATGATTCTTATTTGTTTTATAAATTATGACGATAGAGATACATTCCAGATTGAAAGTTTGTTTTTATAATTTTATTAGTACTTTAATAGAACGTAATAGTTTAACATTTTTTTACTACTTATTGTGAAATAATTTATCTCACTTATATATTTAAATATTTAATTTGTATTTAAATAAGTACTTTTTTACTTAAATTTATTTTTTAATTGATGTGTTTGTTTTAAATTCTTTGATAAATTTTAATATAGGTTTATTTTGGACTGCTCCAGAATTTTTAATAAATTCATCCTCTGGTGGTAGTTTAAAAGGAGATGTTTACAGTTTTGGCATTATTATGTACGAAGTTTTTTCCAAGAAACCTCCTTATACAGGAATGATTATTCCTGCAAAAGGTAATATTAATATTAAAAAATTTAAATATTTTTGAAGTCATCTGTACTGTTACATACAATTTGCAAAAATATAACGTTAACATTTAATATGTGTTTTAACAATAAATAATAATCCATTCTCGAGTCATCCATTTATGAACAAATAATCACTTCACACAAAAGGACGTTAACTTTGTTCCTACATATCGGGCTTTAGATTGGTACTATTATTTGGAATTCATTGGTTATTTATGCTTACAGATATAGCTCTAAAGTAAAGTAATAGAGTGGTTTACTACTGTTAATGCTGACATTAAATGTTACCTATCAATCATATGATACTTTGCTTTATTTACATTAATTTTTAATATATTTCAATTTTTAAATCAAATGCATATCAGATTATAATAAATTTAGTAATATTTATTATTATTGTTTTTCATTAAAAGGTATGGTAGTGGCCAAGAAAATTATTTGAGTACCAGAGCGATAAGTTGAACCTCATCGTAATATTACTCAGTTGGCTACTCTAAGATTTTTTATTCATCTTTCTCTATTAAAAATCTTTAGCTTTTGAAAAAATATTCTTTTCATAGATTTAAATTATAACAAGTAGCATTATTTTTGTATTCAATATATTACTGGATGAAAAAATATTAACATATTTTGTGATTTATTTATTATTAAATCATATTCAAATCATCTTTTAGATTTAAAATACTGAAATATAACGTTTTATTTATATCTGTCATACGATCTGGATTGGAATTTCACCTATATAAACTTGAAATTTTTTATAATTTTAATTAGTCTTAAAAATTTTTTAAGTATCTGTATCATCGATAATCTTTCAGTCAGCATCATTTTAACCATTATTGATCCACTACAGAATGAAGATCTCTTCACATTTCTAATTCCTTTAATCTACAGCTTTCCTTTTCATATCAACTCAATAAAGTTTCTTATTTTATCCATCTATTTCATATGTTGTCTCTTTCAAGATCTTTTACAGTCTTTTTGAATCCTATTTAAAATTTTAACTTTCCCCTTATTATAACCTCTTTTAACAATGTGTCCAGCCCATCTCTATTTCAGTCTCTTAATTGTTTTAATACGTTGATATTTCTCTTTCAATGTATTTTCTTATCTCTTCATATTTTATTAAATAGTGCAGTCATTATATTGCTTTCATGTTAAGCATCAAGCCTCAGATCCATAAAGTAGAACTGATAAAATACATCTATTTTTTTTTTTCAAATACTTAACTATATTTTCTTTTAATATTAAATTCTTCTATAAAAATAACTCTACCTAAATTTAATTTAATGATTGATTTCATTCATTATGTTTCAATCTGTATTAATAAACTTATCAGTTTGTAACTGTTATTTTATTCTAAGTAATTATTACCTATCTTTATTTCCTTCTTTTGAAAAAATCTATCAACCATTAGTTTTTTAATATTTATTTTAATCTTAGTTCATTTAATAAGTTTTGTAATATTTTTAAATTATGAAATATTATATGCAAGAACAACTATATCTTCTGAAAATTCAAGATGTTTAAATACTCTTCATTTAAGTTTACCCTTAGCTTCTCATTTTAATTCGCAAAATGCTTTTTGTAAAACTGCTGTAAAATGTTTTAAAGATATGGAATCACATGTCATACTCTCTTGCCAATATTAATCTTCTTGGTACTGGCTAAATAGCCACTGTACATCACTTGATGGTGCTGTTTCTGTGCAAAAACACAGAAATATGCCATTTATGTGGTGAACTTAAGTCATATAGAACAATTCTATTCATATTAGCCTTTAGTAGGCCTAGATGGCATTGCACACAAATATTATGGCCCACTGATGTGCTTCACAACACTAGGCAAATAGCGCACACTTCAGAGATTGCTACCGTATGATGTGAGGGTATATGTAATTCAACTTCCCATAACTCTTTTAATGTGCATTTGAAGAAATGATCTTAGACCCTAGCTGATGTACTATTACATACTAATAATTCCAATCCCATTCCCATGCTTCCCTACACAGCTTGGAAGGTAAAAGGTATTGCAAAAAGGTAGGGTCAAATACCATTTCCCAGAACTCACACGAATAGGCATGTTTTTGGGAGAAGAGCTACAAGACAAATTATAAGCTTGGTTTGATCAGAGTAATGCATCTTTTGGACGATCCTTCAGATCGGCAAAACCATCATCATCGTCAGCACCCCTGCACATTCCAGCACTATGCACTGAAATTTAATTTAATTGAATTTAATTTAATTCAGGCTGATTAGTTTGTTAATCAAGTATTTGTTCTTTTTTTAATTTTGTTTAAACGTTTAATTTACTATTAGAAAAATAACACATTTTTAAATCAAAAAAAAAAAAAGTGATTTGTTTTGTTTTTGACTTTTAATGTGGAATGCTAAGAATAACGTAAACTTGTCTGAGATTGCACATTGTTTTGGAAATCATAAGGTTGGTTTGATCAGAGTAATGCATCTTTTGGACAATCCTTCGGATTGGCAAAACCATCAGTCCACCCCCCCCCTGCACATTCCAGTGCTATGCACTGCAATTTAATTGAATGGAATTTCATTTAATTCAGGCTGATTAGTTTGTTAATCAAGTCGGGTTTTTTTTTAATTTTTGTTTAAACATTTCATTTACTATTAGAATAATAATGTACATTTTTAAATAAAAAGAAAAGTGTTTTTAAAACATTTTTGCACAGAAACAGTGCCACTGAGTGATTTATATTGGCTATTTAATAAGGACCATCTTCTTAATATCATTATGTAACATAATCACTGCTATTGCATTTTATTATTGAAGATTGGTCAGTAGATAGAAATTAAGAATGAAGAACTATTCAAAGTATTATCAACCAGCATTTGACAAATCTGTGGATAATTGGTTTCATCTCCAAACTTTATTAGAGACTTTTGGGAAGGTTTTTAACCTACATGGGATTATTCAAAATAAACCTGTTTGATCTGTATTTCTTTTTACATGTAGTATTCTTAATAGTTATAAGTATTTTTCATTTTAACTATAGTTATGGATATTTTAAATAAAAACTTATAAGATCTTTTGCATTTCAAATATGCATTTTTTACTAAAATCACTGCATATCTTTTGTAACGATCCTGAGAATTTGGAAGCACCAATCGTAACAATCCTATGGATTTGAAAAGTTGATGGTTAATACTAAAAGATAACTTTTTGTAATTGCACTTAAATTCAAATAACTCATAGATGATACAAGATAGGAGGTAAATATAATTTAGTTTAATCATAAATTATATGAATGGTCAGACTTAGTTATATTCATAAAAATATTATAGACTATAGTTATCTTTCCAATCCATAAAACCACTCCTAATTGAGCAAGAATTTATGTTCAGTTTAAACCAGTGCACTACCCAATACTAGGAAATTTATGGGAGAAGGTTCTATATCATCAGCTATTATTAAACCACACCTCAACTACTTTGGTAGAGTATAAATCTTACCTCATATGCTATTATAAAATTAATTTATTTTAATCAGATAATATTAATGTAAGGAATTCATTCACATTACATATATAATTTATTTATATTTGAATGGAAAGAATTTATGAGAAGAGAGACAAGAAGCTAGATTAGTAAATAATACTAAAGAAATATTTATTATGCAATAATAATTATGATTAAACTGACCTACATCCTTTTAATAAACTTAATGCTACACATTAAGACATAAGAAATATTAAGACACTATTACTTTAAATTGTAAAATGTAAATAAATAATAATGTACATAAATAAAATTATTATAAATGTTACCATTCTTCATATGATCACACTTTCAATATTGAAAGTTTTGTCAGAATCTCTTATTATAAATCCTTTTTGTTAAACTTAAAATTTGTCAATTCATTTTCATTTTCCTTCATTTGTTTTGTTTTTATATTATGGTGTTCATTTCAGTATTTTAGATGCTATAGAATCCATTTTTGAAAATGTAGAAAAATTAAGGTTTTCAACTTCTTTAGCTGCTTTACATTTTTAAAAGAATTTAGATCATGTTTCTTAACTTTCCTAAAAATGTGGATATTCCATGAGAGAGAGTTTTCAGTTAAGATGTGCAGGCATAATTTTAATATAGGTTAAACATAACTCAAAAAATTAAGAGTTTAAGTTTGATTGTATATCAGGATTTGAACAAATAAATAATTAGTATTACATTGTGTCCAAAATAAATGATCATGCTAACCATGAATTCTATAATACACCATCATTATTATTTCACAATATTAGTTTTTATTCATAACTTTGCTGCTAAATATTTAAAAAACTTGAAATTTTTATGAGAAGCTACTAAACAAAGAAAAGAAAAAAGTTACAAGAGAAAGCACGAACTTTTAATAAAAATTTTCATTATAATTTTTACTTAAATTGTCCATTGTTTAAAAAAAATTGTATTTTATTACTTTTTTTTATCATTTTTAAGTTTATTTATTAATTACCATACCAAAAAATATTTATTACAATACAAAATTGACATTCTAATAAAATAAAACTTCAATATGTTTTTAAAATCATATTTTAATTTCAAACTTTGAATAATTGAATTTTAAGCTTTGAACTTTAAATTCTGAATGTTAAATTTGGAGACAATTTTAAGCAATTTTAAATCTAAGAACTAAAAGAAATATTTTTCCTTTATTTTAAATTTACTTGTTTACCCTATTTTAATCATTGTTATTAAAACTATTATTCCAAATGTAATTAGCATTTAGTTACTATTGTGGTCAATATTATATCTTTCTTTGCAAGTGATACCAGCAAAACTACACATTTAAGCACATTACATATTTTCATTTTAAAAAAAAAGAAAAATGAGGTGATTAATTTATTAATAAAATGAAATAGAGAAAAGAAAAAAAATTATGTAAACAGCTTTCTTTTAAGGAACATAATTGTATCAAAAGTAAATGATTGTGGATACAATTTTTTTAATAGTGTAAAAGTTTAAGATTGGAGTGGGGGGGAATAATTCTTAAATAAATATTGAATTTAGCTCTCCTTTTTAAAAAGACAGAAAAAAATGTATATATGAAAAAAATATAAATAAATAATAACAAGTAATTGTAAAAAAATCAAAACAAAGATTAATTTATAATTAACAATTAAATTAATTAAAACCATACAAACTATTTCATCAATGTAAAATGATGAGATAGATTAATCTCAAAATGAGATTGGATAGCAGAAAAATGCAAAAATTAATTAAACTTGATCTAAGTCATGATAAAGATAAAACAATGGGAGAGAAAAGTATAAAAGAGAGAAGAGGAAAAAAATTATTGGTCAGTCAGACTATTATTTAATGTCAGAGTATAAGTACTATTGCTATTATTATTAACACTCTGCTGTGATAGTATTATTATTAAAACTAACGAAGGTAGTTAAAACAGATCATTGGAAAACTGCCCATGTTTCTAGTATGGTTATTCTTGATGTATTCATCACTGAAGGCCAACTTAGCAACATGTGGTGTTAAAAAACAGTAGGAATTTTTGGCTGGTCTTCAAGCCAGAGTCCTCTGTACCATCAGATCTTCTCAACCTGGAACCAATTCCTGACTTGTGATATGTAAACTGCTGATAATCTTTCTCTCCCCTTGTCACTGTGAAGAATGGAAAGGAAAGAAGAAATCATTGATGGAAACCAGAAGGCAAACTGGTTGGTAGTCAACAAATGACAAGAAAACAGATAAACTGAATCAATGAAAGTGTTGTGTGCTATTATAAAACCTAGGTAAATATACTTTTCCTCTCCCATTATATATGTGTTAAGAAAATGAACTCTAATGGATTATCATAATTATAGCCTAAAGTAATCTTTAATATTTTTATGTAAATTTTATTATATTATGTTATACACCTGGGTCTCATTTTATGTGATAGGTAGGTTCTGCAGAAAACCCACATTTAAAATGCACAAAAACAGACTTAACTTACCTTGATAAATGGGGGATATGTTCGGTAATTTTCAGAAATTGCATAAAAGCAAAGCAACAAGGAAAAATTACTTTAAAATTCGCATTAAAAAATAAGGAAATAAAGTATGGCTAATAAAAATTTCAAATATTTGAAAAAAATTAATGCAAGACAAACTTTTTTTTTACTTTTTTATTAACTACAGTATTGAATTTTACATTTTTATACATATTTTATTCATTACCGCTATTTGACAATATGTGTTTGTTTGTGAACTGGTAAGAAATCAGATTCATCACAAGAGCAAGTACAACTAGCACCACTTTCAGTCTTGTGTTGTGTTAATGGTTTTCTGTTGACAATGTAATCAGTGATTAAACTTTGAAATGATGATTTTACTAATTGTTTATAAGTCTCACAATATCCAGACATATAACTATTTAGCCCTCAAAAAGATTATATATTATCATTAGAAAGATTATTTTGTTTACAGAATCAATAAAATCTTCCTTATTTATTTTAAAAATCTAAAAGATTATTTATTTATGTTATATCTAACAAAATACATTTTAAAAGTTTTTAAACATGTATTATGATATTTTTATACGTAAGCATAAATCTATTATTATTATTATTTATTCATTAGTATAAGTAGGTTATTTACATAGAAGCTAAGATTCTAAATAGATCTTCAGGCCATATTTATATTAGCTGCTAATATAATGTTATATTTTTGAAAGAAAAAATATTTCAAGTCAAAATAAGTTATTAATAATTTAAATTTCTTGATATCTAATAAATATAATGAAATATGAAGGATATTAAGAAAAAACATGATTCACATAACTTCAAAATCACATTAAAATAATCTGCATAAAACGAGACCCAGGTGTATTTATATATGTGTGTGTAAAATAAATATTGGTTTGCTTCATTCCTTACTTGGTTGATACTCTCTCTCTCTCTTGTAACTGCCCAGTAAATTAGTTTCTAAATAGTTATATGTCTTGAATAAAGATTCCAAAGATCCTCCCCTTCACAACTGAGAAAAGGAACTAGCTTGGGGTATTTTAAGCCTGAATTATGTGTCTATTATCTTTAGCATGCTGACTACATAACCTATGGTTGGCTGGCACCTGCATTTTATCCTCAAAACAAATAAAATGCTTTGGATGGCAGGGGCTTGAGTCCAGCAGTCAAGGTTGGCCATGATCAGAAAATGTGATCATGTTATGCTTTCTATATCTTGATCTGACCATTGATATCACTGATGGTTATGCTATCAATGGTATTCTCCCCTCTGCTTGAAGGGCTAGTCAATTCTTGTAGTATTAAAAGATAGTTAAACAAAATATTTATCAAATTTTGGATTCCAAAAATTATGAACAATACTTAAATCAGTTGTAAGGATAGCTGAGAATCTCACAAAACCAACCTATTAATACACACCACCAAACCTAGCTCAGGTAAAACATATGTTTAACTAATAGATGGTTAAATATACACTATCTTTACACTTATCTTTTCTTTTAAGCATATCCATACACATATAATAAATATTTACTTCATTAAATATCAAAGTAAATAAATGTCACAATAAACTAATTTTCCTTACTTAATAAAAAGAGTAGAAGCCCATTTAATGAAAAGGGGTAGAGTTAAACACATTAAAGAAACCATTTAAATACACATATATACTAATAATAGACTAATGATCAACATATACATCACAAATTGAGACAGAGACTAAATAATCATAGTCATGACCCATTGTCAAGCTAATCACTAAGCAACCAAATGTAGAAAATAAAATTAGAATTTCATCATGTAATTCTTTAAATTAACTACTACCAAGATAATTTATTCAACAATAGGCACCTGCCACAATGTTGAAGGAAATGGAAAAGTTAGTATACCAAACACTGCAAACTAAGCTCAGTATAAAAACAAACCCAGTTCATTTCCATTCTCTCTTTTTTTAATAAATGCATTAACCATAGAAATCGACAGCATAAAACCAAATTTTTTAATGTAAAGGAAAAATTTTTTAAATGTAAAGGAAAATGGATACCTCATTCAAATAGTCTGACTTGCAGATAAAAGTTTATTAGCATAAAACTATAATAAATTTAAATTGGCATTTGAATTAAGAGAATTTGATAAATCTCTATAGTTTAATAAAATAAGTGAATTGTTTTCAAACTGATATCGGAGAAATAACAATATTATTTGAACACAAACAGAAGAGGAATAAAACAGTGTAGCCATTAAACAGAATGATGAAGTAATTTATTTTGCATATAAAGTCATTAATTGCCCAAACCTCAAATAGAAAAAATTTAATTCTATTATAAATCACTGTGCAATATATTCTGGCTTGTCATGAGACTGAGTGTCATCATCTCAACCTTGAAAGTGCAATGAGATCATTTACTTACTCGTGAAATGTCTAAAAATACATTAATTGTCCTACACTAAATGTCTACATGGATAAGAGTGATTGGACAGAATTAAGAGAATATTATTGTGATTGCATTATGTAAGGATTTCAATAAGTGATGAATATTTTACCTAAGGAGAGTGATCAAAAGGGAGATAGACTGCATCCCTAAAGACATTGTTGCTGAACTCATGAACCACTTTAAACTTTGTGGCTAATTGTTTTTTTGATATATATATATATGTGTGTGTGTGTAAAAAAAAAATTTTTTTAAACTTTTACCACACTTGGAAGCATAAATGTTAATAACTTGGAAGAATCCATTATAAGTGGATGCAACAAAAAGAGTAGGGAAATCATTAAATTATATAATTTTTTTGTTTATATTTTAAATAAAGTTTAGATCAGCTATCCCTCCATAGCAACTTGATATTGATCATCATAATATGGGATAAGATCTTTAAAATTATTCCATATTAATTTCATACACTCATTATAGGACAGAGTTTATGTTACTTGTTTGTTGTTAACTAATGATCATTATATGCTTATTTTTTCAGTGTAAAGAATCATACATAGTTACAGGTGTACTCTAGAAGATCAAACACTATTAAATTAGGTAGTTAGCTTTGTAATCATTTTAATAATAATGATTATTTTTGGTTTTGTAAATAATTTTGTGCCAGTTATGTATTTCTATTATTGAATCAGAGTATGAAATCACAAATATATTCCAATTATTGATATGGTAGAAATCCTTTCCTGATGCATATAACTATACTGTTTTATTGAAGTTTATAATTTTTTTTATTTATTATTTAATAAATGTTAAATTTATTCATATAAAACTCGTTCCTAGTTTATTAAGATCATCTTGCATTCACTAATCCACCAATAATCTAGGAGATGTACATATATACACTTCACTCATATATTAATACCGAAATATGCTTGGGTGAAAATGTAAACTGATTGTAACCTATGTATAGGTGTACAGCAGTCATTAACCTATCTAAAATTCATCCCTGAAAAGAGTAAAATGTAGAATTCAGGCATTATGAGGTGTAATGAGATCAGAAAGGGGGTGAGATGTAGATGAACTGGCCCAAATTGTGTCTATATTTAATGAGTAAATACAGAACTAGCCCATTGAAGGTAGATATCATTCACAAATTATGTATTTCTTTGCACCATTGACAGCATCCTACCAAAAGATTCTAGGGTTATCCACAGTAAGATGCACTTCCCCTTTCTTGAGCAGAAATCCCCAGCCTATTCCATCTGGTGCCCAAAATTTAGGGGCATGAAACAGAAACTTTCTAGAGAGATCAAGCCATTGGACTGAAAATTTAAAAAAAAAATTTAATATATTCTTTTGCCAATTTCCATCATAAGAAATGATAATGAATTAACATGTATAATGCACAATTGGTATACCCACTTACAAAAGAGTGAACCTCATGGATTTAAAGCACTCCCAAGTGAAAGAAAATTAAGTGGAGAAGGTGAAATAATAAGCTGAGACATGGTGAATAAACAAAAATTAATAAATGAATTAGGTGAATAAAAGGGATCAACTAATAAGTAGGCAGTAAAAATCAACATGCAGAGAAGTTAAACATAATCACTAAATGGTGATGAATGGCAGGTGGCCCTATGGCATATATCCATTTGTATCTTTAAAGGAAAAAGAAAGGAAATTTAATGAAAACCAGGAGTGAAAAACAATTATTTAGTATAGATATAACACATTTTGAAGAAACACAAAGTAGTAGTAATGATGAGGTGGAAGATGCTACTATTAGCAAGAGGGAAAGTTCCAATATTCAGGTATTTGGTGGTTGCATGACCAAGGTTAATAATTCTCCACAGGTACACATTGCAGACCAAGTTAAACAAGCACTTGACAATGAGATAGCTCAAGTATGTGAAACTGAAATAGCATGGCTACAGAATATAAGATGACCATGGTACAAATGCTCCAAATAATCATGGAAATGAACCAAACATAAGATGACCATGGTACAAATGCTCCAAATGATCATGGAAATGAACCAAAAATTGGAATTAAAATGAACCAAAAAAATGGAATCAAAATGGACCAAAAATTGGAATCAAAATTGGAAAGCAACCTAAGCAGTATGAAAGAAGAAATTAACAATAATATGGGCTATATGAGAACAAAGATGGATGACATAAAAGAAAGAAATAAAAAAACATTAGTAATATGAAGGCAGACCTGAAGATGGAAATGAAAGAAGTAGAAACTAGACTGTCTGCAGATATGAAAGACCTGTCCATAAATCTAAGTAATATCCAGAAGGATAATACTAAACTGAAGCAAGCAGTAAGGGAAATGAGAAGAGAAATAGATGAGAACGATGTATGATGTCAACAATGATTTGAAGAGTTTTGGTGTAGCATTGTTAGTCAATTAGTCCTTAAGTGTGAAGAAGTATACTGAAACCATGGAACTTTTAGGGATGAGTTATACAAAGACCAAGAGAAACATCAAGTCAGTGCAGAGAGAATTCCAAGACATCCACACAAAGATGGACCAACTCTGCACATGACAAAACATCAAGTCAGGAATGCGCATTAAAACCTCTGAGACAATGGGTTATAATTTAACATGTTTGGAAAACAAAATAATCTCTACTGAAACAAAAACAACCTTGAATAAAGAAACTTTGGAGAATGAAAAAAAATGCAGATATTAAACACCTGATCATATTGGTAATATAGATGAAGCCATCAGCCAAAGTTTTGTACTTATTGAATCCCAGCCATGACATAAAACATTGGGATGTGACAAGCTAAGATGCACCAAAGAACCTAGATTAATAAGAAAAAATGAAACAACACATGGAACTACCTATATATTTCCATCAAATATTCTAATGGGGTGAATGACCCATGTCTGCAACACACTATCCCACATCAGTTGATACCCAGAATAGAAGATTATCTTCTCAATTTTAACTTGGACAATATCATCCCAAGTATATATCAAAGCAACCCAGATATACAAATATCAACCCCACAAATAAACCCCATGGAGATGAATAGAATGCATAGACATTCAACCCAGTTCAGTATGACATGAATAGAATTCATAGACATTCTATAGAACACCTGAGAAGTCTTAATCTCTACTCCATGAATCATTATTTATCAGAAAGGGGAAATATTAATCATCATATACAGCCAATCTTCAAGGAGATGCATTAATATGGTAGGACTCATTACTTCAAGTGCCCTCTACTTTCAATGATAACCAGGCTGGATTGATCAAGAATTTCTAGAACACAGACAAGCAAGAGGCCCAAATCCACCAGTTGTTTCAGAAAAACACCAACTGACACCACAGAAATCATGAACCAATTTCTTTCACTGCCAGGTCACTAAATTAAGGATGTTGAATATATACCACCTGATTGAGAATGAAATAATTAAAATCATGAAGAGGAATTTACTCATTAGAATTAAACCATCAATTTTGTGTATGAATGCTAAAAGCATTGAACAAGTGTCTGAATTATTAAACAGCATCGATTTGAGCAATACTAATCTGTTCAATAGAGCTCCTAAAGAAAAGGAAGTAACTATTAATACCATATTTTATAAAAATCAGATGAAAAATCATGACCCAAGTCATTGAAAAAGGAAATCACTACAGTGAAATTCCCTATATATTGGTCACCCAACAAAAACCGAACCAACAAGAATAAAACCAGGACAAGTCCCTCCAATAGCCTAGGAAAATCTCTGAAACCAGAGTGCAGCAACCTTGCACCCAAGGTCCAGCAGAAATAAATTAGAATGGTATTTTAGGCCATGTACCTCACCTCAACAAATCAAAAAAACAATGAGGAGTGTAAATCAAACTGAATTGAGAAATCACTAATCTAATGTATTTTTGGAAAAACAGGGTGCCTAATTTTGCTTTACAAAGTTGCCCCATGATAAAGATTTTGTTTGAGGGTTTGCTGCTTAAAGCTTTATTAGACTCTGTCAGCCAGATATCAGTGGTGTCAGATGAGTTTTACCATGAAATTCTAACCAAGAACACCAACATCAAAACTCTTCCACTGAAATCAATTCAAGGAACTATGGCTAACAATAGGAAGGCTAAGCTAGCACAGAAACAGATATAAATTGAAATTAAAATAGGGCAAGTGATACACTATCATGTGTTTCTCATACTGAAAGGCTAATACATGAGGTCATCCTAGGGACAAAATTCCTACACATAAATGATTGCACTATTGATTTATCTGATAGGATAGTTAGGATGAATGATGAGATCTTGCATATAATACATGAATGATTGCACTAATGATTTCTCTGATAGGATAGTTAGGGTGACTGATGAGATCTTGCAGATATTATCCCATGATTACACCCAATGAGAGAAATAATAGGGCTGGTCAAAAATTAAAATTTAAAATAGGAGACAATGTATTTATAAATACTCCTCATATTAGTAAACAACAACAAAAAAGTACCATAAGTTTTACCATCCATATGCAGGATGATTCACCATTGTAAAACAATCAGGCCCAAATGCAAATAGAAGAAGAAATTAAGGGCACATATAATTCCCACATTTTGAAGCCTTACTTTGGAAAATCTAAATAATTGCATAATTGCCATACATAGCTTGTATCCCAGCTAAAAAAATAATGAGAAGTGAAAACTAAGACAAAGAAAAAAGTGAAGATAACATCAAAAAAAAGTATTTATGAATAAGAACAATAATTTTGATGAGGATATTCCCAAGTAAGTGCTTAAAAACAATTACTTGGTTACTTTGGAATTAATCAAGATGCAGAAGTTGATCCATACTGAAATGATGAATGATCCAATACTTCATTTAGACCTTCAAAAAATCCAGGAAGTCTCAAAAAGGGAGCAGGATGAAGACTAACAAATAAGATTATGTGCCTTCTGCAATAGATACACTTTACTGGTTAAGTTTAAATCATAAGACCATCAAAAAGAAAAAAACCTGTCTACATCTCAGTTTAATATGATGATGCTTAACCAATTAAGAAATTAGGAAAAAATGTAGATATAGTTAAGAGAGTATCAGAAAGGTAAGCCTCATAACCCTTATTTTAGAAGAAAACAGACAATCCAACCCTAAATGCATGCTTACACTATTTAAGTATTAAAATTTTGATTACATCATAAAGTTTTAACTCTGTAAAAATAGGGGAGTTGTAAGGATAGCTGACAACCCCACAAAACCAACCTATTAATACACACCACCAAACCTAGTCCACTAAAGCATAAACTTAACTAATAAATGGTTAAATATAAACTACCTTTTCTTTTAAGAATATTGATACATACAATGAATATTTACTTTGTAAAATATCAAAGTAAATAAATGTTTCGCTAAAGTAATTTTTCTTAAAAAAGTATGAGCCCATTTAATGAAAGGGTATATATATATATATACTAACAGTAGACTAAAGATCAACATATTGTTTGTCACAAATTGAGACTAAGTAAGCATAGTGATAACCCAATGTCAAGCTAATTACTAAGCAACCAAGTGTGAAAAATAAAATTAGAATTCCATCACATAATTTTTTTAATAAACTACTACCAAGGTAATTTTCACAACAATAGGAAACTGCAACAATATCAAAGGAAATGAAAAACTTAGTATACCAAACAGCAGAAACTAAGTTCAGTATAAAAGCAAACCCAGTTCATTTTTATTCTCTTTTCTTTTTTTAATAAATGTATTAACCATAGAAACCAACAGCATAAAACCAAATTGTTTAAATGTAAAGGAAAATGGATACCTTGTTCAAATTTTCTGACTTGCAGATAGAAGTTTATTAGCATAAAACTATAATAAAATTGATGTTTGCATTAAGAAACGTTTGATAGATTCCTATAGTTTAATGAAATAAGTGGATTGTTTTCTAACTGATATCAGAGAAATAACAATATTATTCAAACACCAACAAAAAAGGAATAAAACATCATCAGCAATTAGACAGAATGATGAAATAATTTTGATCTTGTAACCATCTAATAACTGTCCAAACCACAAATAAAAAAAATTTAATTTGATTAGAAATTGTTGTAGAATATATTCTGGCTAAACTAATATTGCCATGGCACTGATCATTTACTAATGAAATTCCTAAAGGAAAATCAAATTGTCCTATGTCAAATGTCTACATGGATTGAGAGAAAGAGTGACTGGAGAGAATTGATGCAATGTTATTGTGATAATGTTATGTAAGGATTCCAACAATTTATAGTTATTTTACACAAGGAGAGTAATCAAAAGGGAGATAGACTGTTTCCCTAAAGACTTTGTTGCTGAACTCATGAACATTAACTAAGATGATTTAATGAAAGCTTTTATTTTATGTATTCTTACTATATATATATATATATATATATATATATATATATATATTCTTACTATATATATATATATAGGCTCTTAATTAAAGTTTCACCTTAAACTAGCTCGGTTGAGGAATACAGAGGTGTATGAAATGTACAATGTACATTAGATGTGGGAGAAAATATTATAATTAATAGTGTGCCATTACTTTTCATATCTAAAAGTTTGTAGGCTAAGAATCAAAAATTTTAATTACAGCTGCAATCCTATCATACGAGGGCACCACTAGGGATAAACCTAGAGCCACAAAATTAGTAGAATCTTTTATTGCGGCTGTTAATTTTTATACCTATGACAGATCCAGTTAACCTCCCTTAAAATTCCTTATATATATATATATATATATATATATATATATATATATATATATATATATATATATATATATATATTGTGCCCTTGTCTGTAGGTCATAGGTAGGGTAGAAAGGTCAATTATTAAAAAATTTTAAATTTTAAGTTATATTTGTAAGAGATATAAATAATAATGGGATAAGTAGATTTTATAGTACAATTTAAAGCTGAAAATACCTGGTAGGTAACAGTGTAATAAATTATTTTAAAAGAAAACAGTTAAATAAAGCTTAATCATATCATTGCTTATGGTTGTGAAAGCTGGCCATATAAAATAATACAGCTATAGATAGTTAAAAGTATATCAATTATTTAGTATAATATTTAAAAAACTAATAAATTAAATAAATGAAATGTAATGTTATAATTGTATTTAATAATCAAATTTAATAGAGTATAATTTATTAATAAACTGTGGGATGGTGAGAATTATATTTAGTTCTACATTTTAAAATTATTTTCTAAATTTTTTATAAAATATATCAGTTTTGGTAATTTAAACCAAGACGTAAATAAAAAAATCATTTTTATAAAGTTAGTAGACACGTGACCGTATATTGTATGCCTTCACACACACTCTTGTTAAAATAATAATAAACTGTGTGAATTTAAAACTAGATATAATTGCCATCGATCTTTAAAGTGAAAGTTAAAAATATTAAATATTGTTTTAATAATTATTTTAAAGCTTAGATGATTTTTTTTTTTATATAAAACTATAATTGAATTTAAAAATATTGGTATAAATATTCCAGACATTACGTCATCAGTTCTTAACTTTAAACATCCATTCTGTTATCAAAATAAAATGAATAAATTGTTCGCGCTAAAATAAATATTAACCAATCAAAGGATGTAAAATTAACAGACAAAAATCTAAGAATTATACAGAGCGGGAGAAGTAATGTGTAAGTGAAAGAGAAAGTAACAAATTTTTATGGCTGATAACATCGTAGCTGAACAGTAATATAAATTTATAATTTCGGATTTATTCTAAAAGTTATTCTGTAACATATAATATATTTTGACTACAGAGATATGAATTGCTAATTTTAAGTTTATCTTACCAGGAAATTTTATTCAAATTTAACCAGAAAGCCTACAGTAACATGGAAGTACAAGAAAAAATATTTAAAGTGATTGCTGAAAGAAAAATAATGGGAAAGTATCTTAATACGACTTTATTTGTGCTCAACCAGAAACTTAATCTTATAACTGAAAGGAATACAATTGGGACGATATGTGAAAATCTGAAAAAGAAGCTGCTGGTCGTCAAGAACAATTTATGACGATAAATTTACAGAGCTATCTTAAAACTAAGTTATACTTCTCTATGAACAAAATTTTAATATGCATTCTATTATCAAGAAAAATAACGATGGAGAAAGAATGTTTATTTTGTAAAGAAAACATTATTAAAACTATAATTCCAGAATGTTAAAGTAAAGAAAAAGTTAAAGACTAATATGAAAGTGCTATATGTATTATGGAAAGGAGCCGAAAAAACTTTATATAAGAGAAATGAGAAAATATTACAAAGAATTTAATGGAAAAAAAAATTGTTTGATCAAAGAAATATAAGATTAAATGACTAAATAAAAATGGATCCATGGAAACCAAAATTTTATTGAAGATTTTAAAAAGTCCGTACAAGATGCATCGGGGGAAACCAGACGCGCGGGAAAAAGCTAGCAGACTATGTTAAAGGAGATATCAAGAATTAATAAGTGTATAAAATATTGAGAAAACTAAGGATCATCGTCGATGAAGATTATTAAACAGAGTTATTTTTTTTATATAGAACATTAAGTGACTGAAGAAAAATAAAGTATATATTTTTTTTTAGCTTTACGATGAACAATTTTCAAGCAAGTTCGACAAAGCAGTATCGTAAATATAATTTAATATTTTTATTTGATTGTATTTAAAATATAAAAATTCTATATTAGCTTAGGGAAACATATAAACATGAATTTAAGAATAATGAGATTTTAAATATAATAGCTTAATAGAATGATAGAAATATTATTATAAAAATAAAATGTATGTATGGAAGTTTTAAATATCTACAAGAAGTAATGGAATGGTGAAGCCTTCAGAATACGATCAAGAAGATAGAGATCGTTTTGGTAATTGTGATATTATTGATAATGCATAATGTATTTTTTTTAGGTCATCTATTAATGAAGAATGATGTATGAAAGTTTTTAAATTATAAGTACACATTTTATCCAACATTAAAACATATATTTGAGATAGTAGTAATTTTAAATGTGCATGCAATAAGTTGTTTTAAAAATATAATTAATAATAAGTATCATAATAATTATGTGATTCTTTTGAACTTTTATGTTGCAAAATCTTCAGATAATTTTAAAATAGTTGGTATATTATAAATATACGAGATAAGTAGTAAAAGATTTTCTTAAGAATAGCTGTATAGTTTGAACTAAAAATGAATTTTATTATTGTTAGAAATGTAGACAGAAATTTGTCGATGTACTGCATAGATAAATCTAGAGAAATAAAATCGGATAGTGACTTGGTAGTACTGGTGTAGAGGAAACCAAGATGATGTTTTTTGCCAAGAAATAAGAAAAATCAAATATTTGGATCATAGTATTTTGTGTGATTTCAGTATAGCTAACTAAGTCCTATCACTGAACACATATATTTTGGACAGTGTTTTTTTTTTTTTACGTATCTTTGAAACTTTTTGATGTTATATAAAGCTGAAGGAATAGCTTTAGCATCACTCCTATAGTAGAGGTGGATAGACAGATAAAGGTCACTCCTCTATGGTGTTCTTTAAATTCACTGTGCCATCATTGTCAAGTTTTATGACGGATAATATTCTAGTTGTTTTGATCCTGCGCATCTATTTTCGCTATCCTTGTTTCATGAATATACATCGTCAGAAAGATATTTTTATAGAAATGATACATAAAATAGAAATGAGGCTAGGTTGTCGTTATGTAAGAATAGTTTATTTACTAGAATGAGTTAGAATTGTTATTTTAAAAGTGAAAGTATAAATGTCATAAAGAGATGAAGAATCATATGATATAGTTTTAAAAAGTAATTCTGAAATGAATATAAGATTTTAAAGGAAAAATCTAAACAAAGTTTTTAAAGTAATAATAAAATTTTAATATTTTATATGATATTTAAAAATAGAGATTGCATGTTGGTTGAAAAATGATTCAATAATGTGTAACAGATATATGTATTTGTGCATGGTATGTTAATGATTGTAATTACCATACGAAGCAAAGGCTTGGATAAGTATTGGATTAATAATTATTGTATAGTCAATAATAAAACGGAACATCAAAATGTCAAGAAGGGTTTGAATCTTTAGGATTCCATACGAATAATATAAAAATAGAATTTTATGATTTTGTATAATTTTTACTACGAAGGTAAAAATTTTTGTAAAAATATAATTTTAAAATTAATAGAGATATAAAGTATTAATGATAATTATTGATAGATACATTTTTTTGTAACAAGCTAAACTAAAATCAGATATCTAATAATAATAATACTGTATAAGAGTTAAAAATAAAATAAGTAGAAATTTAATGTTAAGAGATAAACTAGTAAAGTAATTTTGTAACAGGAAAGTAGGGATATCCGATGTACATAATGTAAATATTGTTATTTGTATAATTATTAATAAACTATGTTGTAAATTTATTTGTAAGCTTCGTGTCTTAGTTATTATTTCTCCACATAGAATGCATGATATCGCAATACACATTTATAATTGCAACAGACATATAATTTTGCACAAAGTAGATAAACATAAAAGTGTTATAATAATTTTTGAAAATTTATTTGTATGATAAAATTAAAGGATTATAATTATATCGTTTATTGGTCATAAGTTGGTTGCCACAATATTAAAATAAATTATATGCTAATATTACAACACGTATTTTGATTGTCAGATTATTAAATACTACCACGAACGTAATATTTATTTATTTATTTCATTTAAGAAGAAATAGGATTACATTATACTATTATTATCATTATTCTTATTTATTATTGTTAGTTGTTACGTAGTGAATTTATGACATAAAATTCCCTTCTCATAGTTTACTACCGTAATTTAAATCAGTTTAAATGCAATTTATGAACCTGAGATTTATTTGATTTGATTTTATTTCATTTATTTACTTAAATTATTTAATTGAGCTAGATTATTATTACAAAGAATAATAAGATATGATTATTATCTTAATCGTAATGAAAAGAGCTTGGAAAGTCATAAGAATACCATAAGTTGATTATTTAGTATAGTGTTCTTATGCCATTGGGATAGTATCATGTGGATATATCTCAATGTAGTCTGTCTCGCTCCCCGTGTCGTCGCTCCATGTCTCATGAAAATAATAAATTTTTAATAATATAACTGTATTTATATTTTAAAGTTTAGAGCTAGTAGTAATCATTTTAATAAATTAATTTCATTCATTTTGTTAAGACTGAGCTAGAACCCGGAATTTAAATAAATATCAATTTTATCGAGAGAGGCGACGGGGGAGGAGGTTACAATATATATATACTACAGTCATATGTTTTATTATCACATACAAACGCTAAAGGAATAAACGCAAACACTTACATATGTTTCAAATAAATAATAAAAAGCTTTATTATAATTTTTTATACCTTTCTTTTATTCAAGACTATTGATAGAAACAAATCATTTATAATTACCCCCTCTACCTCCCTCTTTTGCATAAACTTAACCTGACTAAAATTATCTTTTTTTATATATAAATAAAAAAAAAAACACAGGCGAAGAATAACATATTTTTCATTCTCGAAAGAACATGCACTTTTATTTATATATATAAGCATCTCAGACTGGTATGAATCTTGACAGCTACAGAGGCTAAGCAGCTTACTATTAGGAGACAGTAATTACTCTGAACCCCTATCCTCGCTTTCAATATTTACTCAACCCTTAACTTTTCATTTATGCTCTCTTAAATCATTTTTACATCCAATTTCTATAACAATTTCAGATATTCCTTTATGGAATTATCATTCATTTTTAACCTTCCCCTATAGTCTTGAATTTTATTTAAAGCTAGTTGAAAACCCTCTTTAAAGAAAAATTCACATACAAATATAAATAAATTACAAATTTTAAATAAAATTAATCGGACAAAATAAACATAAGCATTATAAATATATGCATATATAAAAAACTTTCTATTGTCACAACTTACAGTTCATGGCTGATGAAATATAATCCCAATTAGAGGTGTTTTTAAATTTAGCAATCAATAATTCAAGCAAAAAGCAAAGTTTATATTAATCTGATCGATCAGTGTCCATACGCATTCCTTGAGATCCTTTGGGAGTTGATTCACTGTAATGAATTTTGTCCACCTGCCAGATTCGCTTTCTCTTGAGTGGTTTCTCAGTGATAAAATCCAAAAATCAGCTAGTGCCTCAGCTGGGGATGGAGTTTAGTTGTTTAGCCTTCTAACATTTTATTTTCACTCCTAATAGTTCTCTTCTGTTATTAAAAAAATTAATAATTAATTAAACAATAGGTTTGTTTCTTATTTATAGTCCTTTTTTCATTGTCCTTTTATCTGATCATGTTCCCAGCCAGTGATTGCATTTTTTTAATTTTTTTTTAGTTTTTTAACACCAGCTAACTAGAAGCAATGACAATAGAATTAATTATAATTCTTCTCTCTCTTTCCCCCACCTTTTCAGATCAAAAAATTTAATTATGAAATTGTTTAACCCCCACCTTTTCAGATCAAAAAATTTAATTATGAAATTGTTTAAAAAAAAAAAAATTTCTTTAATATCACTTTTGATGTAATCTCCATCCAATTAAACAAATAACTAATCTACCATTTTGTCCTTTTTCTTCTTTCTATTCTGTTCTTTTAAAATTCCATTAAAAATAAAACAATAAATAATGCCAAAAACCCACTATATATATATGGAAAAGAAAAACAAGTTTTATATACGTAAAACCTGCTATCGCTTGTATGAATGATCAATAGATGGAGCTTTACCAAGACCTCCAAACAAGCGTATTCTGATGTTTATGTAAACAGAATATGCTTGTTTTGAGGTCTTGGTAAAGCTCCATCTATTGATATATATATATAACTAATAAATAATACCCCCAAAAAAAACTTTCTATATACACAGCATTTATTTATTATTTTATGCCTAATATATATGTGTATATACATGATTTTTACATATATAAAGAATATAACATGAGCCACTAAAAATTATTGGCTCTTTGCATCTCTTCCAGATAAAAAAAATGTAAAAAAAAAAAAACTTTAATTACTTCATGATGGCTTCTCTGTCAAATCCCTCTTTTACAAGTCTTCAAACACCTTGCATTATAAGTCCCTTTCCTTCCCCTTTTTCCTAAGACTACAAATGCATTAGGTTTATATTTTTGAACAATTTTGTATGGACCTTTAAACAAAGGAAAAAATTTCTTATATTGCTTATCACTCATCCGGTTCACTGGATGAGTTTTGACATAAACCCATTCTCCTATCTCAAAATGCCCTGGATATATATTTCCCTTTTTTCTCTGTTCAGCTTTCTTTTTTAACTGTTCTATAGCATGATGTCGATCACTTTCCACATTAACTATTCTCTTTTCTGAAGGTACCGGATACTTGAGAAGAGACAGTTCCATCCGACCATAATGTAATCTTTCAGGGGCCAGGCCGGTGGACTCATGATAAGTATAATTTATAATTTTGATCATTTGTGGAAGTACATTAAACCACTGCTTATGGTTTTTTTTCAAATGAGCCCGAAATAAACACCCCAATTTTTTCACAACCCTTTCACAAGGGTTAGATTGAGGGTTTCTAATGGACGTTAAAACATGATGTATCTTCTCCTGCTGAAGCCAATTTTTTCATTCATTGGCCATAAAAGGAGTACCATAATTGCTCAAAACTGCACTAGGTTTGCCCACCTGTATATAATTGTTTGTCTCTCAGTGCAGTGATCGATGATTGCATGTCAGCTTTATGCAAAGAGTATGCTTGTACTAACTTTGAGAAAATGTCATATGTCATTAAAATGTACCTGTATTGATGAAATGAAGGCAAAGGACCATAGAAATCAATGTCCAATAACTCATTTGGGCTTTTAGGTATAATAGGAGTAAGTATTCCTGCATAATTCTTATTCGCGGGTTTATTTTGTTGACATTCATGACATTTCTTTATCATGTCCACAACAGACCGGTATATATTTGGCCAATAGTACCATCTTTGCATGAGGGTATTTATTTTAAGTGACCCATAATGTCTGTAAGTCCTATGTACATAATTTATCAAGTGTTCCCTTAATGTCTGAGGTATAACTATTTTCCAGCAATCTATTCCTTGCTTGACCTGAAACATCAGCATCTCATTCATCATTCTATATTGATGTAATTTATTATTACCTCATATGTGTTTTCTTGTCTGTTTGATATTATTTCAGCCTTGTATTAGTTTTTTGCATGTAAAATCAGAGGTCTGAGAAAACTTCTATTCTCTTCATATCCCTTTCCATCACTTTATTGGAATCCATCATGGGTGGGATTAATTGGGCTCCCTCTAGTGTTAGGTTCTGACTTTTGTCTGGAGCCAGATTTCTACTCAGTATATCAGGCACTATATTTTTTTCCTGAGCAATGTACTGCCCAGTAATTGAACCTTTGAAGATATAGAGCCCACCTTATAAGTCTATCATTTATTAAATGACACTTGTTAATAAACTTGAAACTTTTATGATCCATAATAATGATAATCTCCGATCCTAGTAGTAAATGTTTGAGTTTGTTTAATGCCCAAATTATGGCCAGTGCCTCCCTTTCAGAAGCTGTATAATTTCTTTCTGCTTGATTTAGAGTTCTACTTAAAAAATATAGAACTTACAGTTTTCTTTCTTCATTTTCTTAAAATAGAACGGCCCCCAACCCGACTATACTGCTGTCCATTTGTAGCATGAAAGGTTTTTTTAAAATCAGGATAAGCGAGTGTAACAACTTTTAGAAAGTTTTTTTTAATTGTTTTGAACACTTCACATTGTTTTTTACCCCACTCCCATCGACTTCCTTTTTTAAGCAGTTGTATAAGCGATTCCATGTCTCCTGAAAAATTCTCATAGAATCTCTGATAAAAGTTAAATATGCCGAGAAATGATCTTATTTGTTTCCTATTCTTAGGTTGAGGAAAATTGTTTATTGTTTCAATTTTATCAGGATATGGGTTTACACCTTGCGTGCAAACAAGATGACCTAAAAATAAAATTTCTTTTTGTAAAATGTTACTTTTTCTAAATTGATCGTAATGTTTTTCTTTTGACACTCCTGTAAAAACACTGATAAATTTTCTAAATGCTCTTGAAATGAACTTGAAGCTATTACAATGTTGTCCATATAATATACGATAAACTGTTTCACCCTGTCCAATAATACCTGATCTAAACAGTGTAACAAACCGGATCCGCTATTTATCAGCCCGAACGGCACACATTGAACACATACGTATATCCCTCATATTTAAATGTGGTGTACTTTTGATCTTCTCTATGAAGTGGAATCTGCCAGTAACTCAAGATTAAGTCGAAAGATGAGAAGTATTTCTTTTCACAAAATTCTAACAGTAAATCTGTTGTATGAGGTGGTAATGTCTGGTATAGTAATAGCATTTAACTGTCACGTGTCCAAACATACCCTCATGGAGCCATCTTTTTTTTTACAATTACCAGAGGGTTTATATAAGGAGACTGCTGTTTTCTTATGATTCCCCACTGTTCCATCTGTTGTATTTGACTGTCTACTTCGGTTTTATATTTAATGGAATAGAGTATGATCTCCCCTAAAACTGAGTCTCCTCTTTTATTCTTATTTGATGTCCATATCCCTTTATAATGCCGAGTTTCACAGCAAGTACTCATTCATGCTGCTGTAATATTTCTCTTAGTCGGTTTTCCCAGTTGTTATTATTTTTCTCCAACTTGCTCACTTTCTTCTCTATTTCCTCATAAATGTCCTCTACTGTCATATGTGCTACTTTATTACTTTGACTACTTCGTTCACTAAATGAAATTATTTCATTTTCTATTTTTGCTATTTTTTATAGTAATTAATTTTGGTGCAAGTTTGATGCATAAAGTCTGACCCCAGTATCATATCTTCTGTTAAATTTGTCATTGATACTAGCATGTGTTGTATCCTTTGTTTTCCCACCTGTATTTCTCTATATACCTGCATAGGGTCGAGTCTAACTCTTTTACCATTTGCCATCGTTATTTCAGATTTTTTTAGAGGTAATATGTGTACTTTCCCTTCCTGATTCTTAATTTGGTTTAGTATTTCGTTTGAGATTATAAAGACTTGGCTACCTGAATCCAACAATGCTTGCACTTGAATCCCCTGCACTTTTATTGTGATCACCGGGCATGTTTGGTCAGCCATTGTCTATACTCTTTCTTCTATTACTACATTTAACACTTTGGGTTTAGTTTCTTCTCGATCACCTTGTTCCTCTATGCTTTCCTTTATTCGAAGTGCTTTCAATACCTCCTCCAATCCTTTATGGATACAGGTTGTTAGTCTATCCTGTATCTTTTTAGCATGTTTCTCTTTACTATACTCATAATCTGATATTCTGAGATTGGGTATTCGATTACCTTTTTTAACTTCATTATTTGTTTTAAAAAAACTGTCTATACTTCATCTTCTCCTCTTTCATACATTTTTCTCTTTTTACATCCTTTTGCAGTTTTTCTTACCTTTCTATGCTCCAAAAATCTACACATTAACATTTTAACATATTTTTTTTAAATTGTCTGGCCTCTTATATATAGCTTTCCACCATTCTCATGCTACTCCTACCAAATGGTTACTTGCTATTATTATTTTTTCTTTCTCACCTACTTTGTATATTTTGAAACACTCTTCTAGGCTCTCTATGTGTTCAAATAACTTCTCCTCTTCTTTTCCTTCGAAAATTTTTATTTCTATTCTATCTTGCATTTTTTTCTCCAGTTATTTATTATCTAAACAAAATTACTTCTTAGATCATAAACCCTCCCCCAACCAAGACAACAACTCTGATCTCATCTAAAAAATAAACCACCCCACCTATCTCACAACTCTTATCTCTGGCTGTTTATTATTCTCGTAAGCCCCAAAACTCTTTTTTTATCTTTTCCTCTCTCATTCTCTGTGCCATTACTTTTCATATCTAAAAGTTTGTAGGCTAAGAATCAAAAATTTTAATTGCTGGAATCGTATCATATGAGGGCGCTACTATGGATGAACCTAGAGTCATGAAATTAGAATAATCTTTTACCACGGTTGTAAATTTTTATACATATGACAGATCCAGCTAACTTCCCTTACAATCCCTTTTATATATGCATGTATATGCTACGATCATATGTTTTATTATCACATACAAATGCTAAAGAAATAAATGTGAACACTTACATATGTTTTAAATAATAAAAAGCTTTATTGTAATTTTTTAATACCTTTCTTTTATTCAAGACTATTGATAGAAACAAATCATTTATAATTACCACCTCTACCTCTCTCTTTTGTATAAACTTAACCTGACTAACATTATCATTCTTTTTCTTTTTTTATAAATAAATAAAAAAAAACACAGGTGAAGAGTAACATATTTTTCATTCTAGAAGGAACATGCACTTTTACTTATATATAAGCATCCCAGACTGGTACGAATCTTGTCCAGTACAGTGGCTAAGCAGCTTACTATTAGGAGACAGTAATTACTCTGAACCCCTACCCTCTCTTTTAATATTTACTCAACCCTTAACTTTTCATTTATGCTCTCTTAAATCATTTTTACATCCAATTTCTATAACAATTTCAGGTATTCCTTTATGGAATTATCATTCATTTTTAACCTCCCCCTATAGTCTTGAATTTTATCTAAAGCTAGTTGAAAACCCTCTTTAAAGAAAAATTCAAATAAATAAAATTAATTGGACAAAGTAAACATAAGCATTATAAATATATGCATATAAAAAAAACTTTCTATTGTCTCAACTTATAATTCATGGCTGATTAAATATAATCCCAATTAGAGGTGTTTTTAAATTTAGCAATCAATAGTTCAAGCAAAAAGCAAAGTTTATATTAACCTGATCGATCAGTGTCCGTACGTGTTTCTTGGGATCCTTTGGGAGTTGATTCACTGTAACAAATTTTGTCTGCCCGCTAGCTTCACTTTCTCTTTGATGGTTTTTGGTGATGAAAACCAGAAATTGGCTAGTGCCCCAGCTGGGGATGGATTTTAATTGTTTAGCCTTCTAACATTTTATTTTCACTCCTAATAGTTCTCTTCTGTTATTAAAAAATTAATAATTAATTAAACAATAGGTTTGTCTCTTATTTATAGTCATTTTTCCATTGTTCTTTTATCTGATCACATTCCCAGCCAGTGATTGCATTTGTTTATTTTTTTTTTTAGTTTTTTAACACCAGCTAACTGGACGCCACAACAATAGAATTAATTATAATTCTTTTCTCTCTTTGCCCCACCTTTTCAGATCAGAAAATTTAATTATGAAATTGTGCTAAAAAAAACAAAAAATTTCTTTAATATCACTTTCGATGTAATGTCAATCCAATTAAACAAATAACTAATCTACCATTTTGTCCTTTTTTCT
The DNA here is from genome assembly GCA_028023455.1 of Epiperipatus broadwayi. NCBI lineage: Eukaryota > Metazoa > Onychophora > Udeonychophora > Euonychophora > Peripatidae > Epiperipatus > Epiperipatus broadwayi. Next base: position 3,694,313 of record JAQFVV010000123.1, read on the forward strand.
TCTTTCTATTCTGTTCTTTTAAAATCCCATTAAAAATAAAACAATAAATAATGCCAAAAACCCACTATATATATATATAAAAACTAATAAATAATACCCCCAAAAAAAAACTTTCTATATACACAGCATTTATTTATTATTCTATGCCTAATTTATATGTGTATATACGTGATTTTTACATATATAAATAATATAACATGAGCCACTCGAAATTATCGGCTCAATAGGAATAAAACATCTATCAAATCCTAAAATAAATAACATTTATATTGGTAAAATTCTACCCATCTAAATTAACTAATTATAATCTATACTTCACCTCCTCCCATCATTCACATGCATTGAACAATCTCTACCATATTAGAAAATTAAACTAATAACTAAAATATAATATTTAGAAACTATAATGTATAACAAACTGGATCTGAACTTAAACTAAACCTATCATTACTATTTTTTTAATTACACACTAATCTAATCTAATTAACTGAATTTATTATTTAATCTGAATTAAAAATTGAAGATCTCAGGGAATTAACTGATGGCATGGATTAATCTAAAATCTCTTATCTTTCAATACTATTACTTAATATTAGAAAAATAATAATATAAACTAAGCAATACCCTAACTAAATAATGGCAGTTAGATAATGAAAGAAATTGGGAACGTTTTGATTTTAATTCATCATCTAAACAATTACTAAATAATAAAAACCTTTTAGAAACTCAGTAGATAATTGGCATCTCATACAGTGTTTGGATCAAGGAAATCAATATCATCATATCTGGATGTTTATCATAATTAAATAAAAATACAATTATATCACATTAAATAAAATAAATGTGTGAGCATGTGTGGAAATATGAAACACGAATGAATGTCAAAGAAGAATTCTAAGTACAATTTTGAATAATAAAATATTTATTAACAAAATAAGAAAAATAGTTAAGCAAACATTTATTCTCTTTCTCATTGGTATAAGTACAAATTTTGGACGTATTTAACATCACTAGTTACAATTTTCATAAAAATAAATAACACAATATGATATCTTAAATTTCAAATCTAATACATTTCATCTATTAAAACATCTTGATAGATTTGTGAAACACCTTATATTTGTAATATTAAATAATGAACCAAAATAAAATCCATATTTTCCTGTAAAAAAATGGTTTTTTAGTTATCAGCTACTGCTGATAAACCTATAGAACTGAAGAAATATAACCTTATATTTCTAGTAATCAACTACAAAATTTATTTTGTGTTCAACATTTTGTTTTATAACATTCAGTTATCAATTAACTTAATAAACGTATGACAAACAACATTGGTTAAATATTTTAATTACACTATAAAATAAAATTAAAATTTTGCATTTTACTTCAAATGCACATTAACTATAACTAAACTAAAGGGTTTGAAACCTAAAAATAATATTGAACTTGGTTTTGCAAAACGAAATAAATAGCTCCATTAATTAAATATATTCTTACCAAATTATATCTAGCAAAATGAAATAAATAATTCCTTTAATTAAATATATTTTTATCAAATTATATCTTGCAAAATGAAATAAATAATTTCATTAACTAAATACATTTTGTCTTTGCAACCTTGAAGTAAAATATTCTAATAAATAACTATGTTTTATTTTGCCAAAATAGAAATAAATAATTTTATTCATTAACTATATTTTTATCTTTGCTACAATAGAAATAAATGATTCTATTCATTAACTATGTTTTATCTTTGCTTGCTTATTTAATCAAATGATGATTGAATGATAAAAAATGATGATATGAAACCTAAATGATCACTACAAAATGTTTTTAAATGATAATTAAAGTTATACATTACTGATGGATTTTTCTATATCTTTCAAATTAACACTTTACATATGAGTCTGTATTATGCTGTGTGTCAAATAATACATAATTAATTCTAATCAATCTAATTGGTTTGCTTATGTAGTTATAATATGATCATAATACGGACAAAGGCAATGGACAATCAAGCTTTAATCACTAACTTTATTACAGCTGTTTTGTAAGAAAATGTATTCTGCCTTTACTCTTCTTTTTATCAATAAATTATCTGGCACTTGGCTATAATATAAGCTGGAAAAACATTCAATAAACACATGGAAATAAAAGATTTTTACAATTCAAATCAGATAAATATCAAGACAACAACTCCCAAGTCTATTTCTGAGACTAACTAAACTGGTGGGAATAAATCTCTTCACCAAATGATCAGAGAGACAATATACTTAACTTCATATACTTTAATTCATAATACCAAATATCAAAACTGGAGGATTCAATCTACTCCTATCAAAAATACTTCAATATGCAGCAAAGAAGGGATTATATGATCCCATACATTACCCTAGGCAATCTACCCATGTTTAAATATTCAAATAGCAAAAGGGGAGAGATTACTCGATCCCATAAATACTATAAAACATTGCTAACTTTACTATGTATAGCCACAAAAATACTTTTCCATTCAGACATAATAAAGAACAATAATTCACTTAAATCTCTAATCTTTCTAAACAATTGACCATCCTCTTCCTCCAAAACCAATTGACTTTATATCATTTGTACTTGCAATTAACATATAATTATAGCCAAGTTTAATAATGGGCACACATATACAAGCATAATAATACACAGACCATTCAAATCCCAGTAAGCAAAGAATTACTGTCAAAATATCAATTACTAATTGTAAAAGCAATAAAGAATATTTTATATCTGATAATATACTATTTAGGACTTGGTAACATATTAATAACAGTTGAAAATCAAGGCAATAATTTCTATGGTCAAGCAAGACAAAATAATATTTTTATATAGTGCATTTACATTAGCACACACATCTAAAGCAAAAATTTGGCTTAGACAAATAATAAAACTTTATATTTCAGATTAAATAATTATTGAAAATAATTATTTTTTAAAATCTATTGAAAATGCATAGATATAATATAAGAACCTATATAATGTGCTTCTTTTAAAGAAGAGCTATCACCCCTATTAACATTACATGGATTCCTCCCTCTCTTTCCACGCATGCATGTATGTTATAATCTAACACATGATAAACTTATATTAAACTAATAAAAAAAAATACCTTGTACAATATTGCCCTTAATATTGTACATTTATGAGACATTCTAATAGAATAATAATACATATTAATAAAATAATAAAAATAATAAAACACTTCTTAAACTATCACTATCTGTCTAAATACTATTAAATAATAAATAAATAAATAAAGTTCTCTTTTTCCTTCTTCTTTCTTAGTTATAAAAATGAAAAGTTTATTGATAGTTTATGAATGACATTCCTTGGTCATCTCTTCAATAATAATAATTATTTGCACACAAATATAAATATTGACGAATACATAAAACAAACACATTCCTGCAGGAAAACAAAACAATATTATTTTAATTCATAATAGCAGATTCAATGTTCTCAACTGTTAGTTAATGAATTGCTGTTGACATTATATATGAGAGATTTTATTAATTAAGCAATATACATTTTTATGACACAAATAAAATAGTAGTTTATATTTCATTCCTAGGATATTCAAAAATTTTATTTTACATTTTTAAAGCCATTCAGAATGTATGTACTTATTTAACTAATAATATTTGTCTAGATGAGTTTGTTGGCAATATTTTAGACAGAAAAATTTCATAGTGAGTGAGAAGTGCATTTAATAAAGCAAAGTCATATACTTTATCCATTTTATAAATTCATTTCTCCTATTAGTTTGGAAAAACAGGTAAATATTAATAGTACAACCAATTGCACATTTAGTCTTGTATTTTTAAATAGGTAAAAATAGAAATAATTATGAAAATGTTCTAATAATAATGACAATAAAACTAAATGATTCATATGCATCCTTTTAAATCTTCCTTCATAACTAGCATAAAATTTTTCATAAAGAATTCTGAAAATGTTTAACAACAGTTCACAAATTACACATGCCACAGTTGTTCCATTAATAATATAATTGAAACTTTAAAAAAATAATTTTGAAAAATAAACATTCTTTCTACCCATTAGGTTTAAAGTTTAAATAAAGTAAATTTACAATACTATTATACATTCCCATTCTTTTTTTTAATAGTGGCAATTTAAACTTAAATAACATAGCATAGACACTTACATGCATTTCAGACAATGGTTAAAGAATCTAAATAGTCAGACAAGGATAAGACCAACATATCTCTTAGGGTGGTTTAAGTACTCATGTCTGTGAACCAATAATATATTTTACTTTCAGCTTGAACTTTGGAAGAAAAAAAATTACTCTATCAAACTTTGTTAATAGATGAATTTAAAAATGAAACAGTATTGGAAGATCTTTTAACAGTTTGTAGCTGTAGTTAGTTGTTGAAGTGGTTGTCAGAGTGGTAGTTGCAGTTCGAGTAGTTGTCATTTTTATAGATTTTTAATTACCTCATACTTTTTCTCTTCCAATAGTCCAAAATATTTGAAAGTTCAAAGATCAGCAGACAGATACTAATTGTTCCTCCCATTACAATAAGACTTAATTTATGCAAGAAACCTTGTCTTGAAAAAAAAAGTGGGGGAAAAAAGAACTGTTTTTTAAATAAATAAAAAAATATTAATATTAAATTGAACTAAGAATTAAATATTCTGTACTTTAAAAACAACAGAATAAAAACTAATAACAATTACTTTAATAAATAAAATATTTTCTAATATAATTCTTGTTTAATAATTCACCAATCCAATGCTCAATTAATTCATTTAAAATGTAGTTAAGCTGGTTTTTAACACTATTGTTTATGAAATTAAATATTTGAATATGAGATGTAATAGTTAATGATTTAATGAAGCATATGAATGAAAAATGAAGTTGAGTAATGATATTGACATACATGAATATTTTCAAACAATGCACTATAGACAGTAAACTGATATGACTAAATGACTATGTTAATGATGATGAGTGAAACATATTCCACTGTTTATACTATAAATTAAAATATGTAAAGCAAATGAACTAGAGAATCACTCAAACAAGTCTTAATATTTATTTGTGAACAAATTAGCATCAACTCAAACTGAACTGACTATGTTTATAACAAGCCACCCCCTATCCTATCATTAATTATACCCTAAAGTAAGATACTAAACATGTAATAAATTTTAAATTGCACCTATAAGTACTTCTAATCATAGTTTTAAATCATAAATAAAAAATGTTTAAAAATTTCATGTTATTTCTTTTTTTTTTAAAGAATATAATAACAGATGTTACTGATATAATACCATACAATTACAATAATATTTCTTGTGCCAAACCAGAAGGTCACAATATATGTGTGTGTGTTTGTAAAATTCTTTTTTATTTTATTCCTACACTTGGAAGCGTAAATGTTAGTAACTTGGAAGAGTCCATTATAAGTGGATGCAACAAAAATCAGGGGAAATCAGTAAATTAGATAATTTTTTGTTTGTTTTAAACAAAATTTAGATAGGCTTTCCCTCTGCAGTGACTTCACATTGATCATCATAATATAGGATAAGATAATATCTTTAAAATTATTCCATATTAATTCTATACTCTTATTATAGGACAGAGTTTATATTATTTGTTTGTTATTAACTAATAATCATTTAGTTTAATTTTTCAGTGTAAATTATTAATCTTCTTGTACAAATGCTCTTTTCTATCAACAGTAGAGAATTATACTTAGGTTAGGCAGGTCCCCTAGAAGATCAAACACCATTAATATGAAATTAACTAGTTAGCTTTGTGATCACTTAATAATGATTTTTTTGAGCTTTGTAAATAATTTTGTATCATGCCAAGTATTTCTACCATCGGATCAGGGTATGAAATCACAAATATATTCAATTATTGATATGGTAGAAATCCATCCTTGATGCATATAATTATATTGCTTTATCTTGTTGAAGAGTTTTAAATTTTTTGTTTCATTATTTAAGAAATGTTGTAGAATTTATTCATATTAATCTGGTTCCAAGTTTATTACAATCATCTTGCATTCTCTAATCCATTGGTAATCTAGGAGGCATACATTCACACATTTCACTCATATAACACTGACATATGTTTGGGTGAAATTTTAAACCAATTGTAATCTATATAGAAGTGAAACAGTTGTTAATCTATTTAAATTCATCTCTGAAGAGAGTAAAAAGGTAGAATTCTTCCTGTGTTTACATACTGAGGCATAACAGAGACAGAAAGGGGAGTGAGATGTAGATGAATTAGCCCAACTTGTATCTATATTAAATGAGTAAATACAGAGCTATCCCAGTGGAGGTAGATATAAATGATCATAGGTTATGTATTTCATTGCATCATTGACAGAATCCTACCAGAAATCCCTAGATCTGACCCATGTGAGATGCACTCCCTCTTTTGTGACTGGAAATGCCCAGCTTGTTACACCATATAAACAGCTTATATTCAGCTGACCCAATTCAATATATATATATATATATATATATATATATATATATATATATATATATATATATATATATATATATATATATATTGGGTGTGTGAGTGTGTCTTAAAATCCAACTATCTAAATTAAATAGCCATATGGGACTGAACTAAGTTCAGATATACCATACATTAATAGCTTTAGCAATATAAAATCACCAAAGCCTTAATAGCAAAAAATATAATTGCAATAAAATCCAAGTCATATATCACAAGACTTAATTTAGCAACCTTTTTTTACAAATATAATTTAATGAGCTTGTCAATAGCACATAACAAGCTTTTCTGCTTTTGGTTTCCTCAGTTAGGTGCTAGGATATTCATACATTATATTTAAAATATCAGGTCAAGTCCAGCATTTTATCTAATGGTTAATTATTAAGTAGAAAATCTGAAATTTTCAGATATCCATGTCTTAAAATCCAGCTATCTAACTTAAGTAGCCATATAGGACTGAACTAAGTTCAGTTTAATCATATATTATTACAAAAAATATAATTGCAAAGAAATCAAGTCATTTGTCATATGACCTAATTTAACAAGCTTGTATTACAAATGTTATCTAATGAGCTTGCCAATAGCTCTTAACAAGATTTTCAGAATATCCCCAACCTAATCTCTGCTTCTGGTGTTCTTAATGAGGTGCTAGAATATTCAAGCATAAGATTTAAAATACCAGATAAAGCCCAGCACTTTATCTAATAGTTAACTATTATGTAGAAAATCTATAATTTTCATCCATGTCTTCAAATACAGTTACCTAACTTAAATAATCATATGGGACTGATCTAAGTTCAGATACACCATAACATCACCAAAGCCTTAATAGCAAAAAATATAATTGCAAAGACATCAAGTCATGACCTAATTTAAAAAGTTTGCATTACAAATATTATCTAATGAGCTTGCCAATAGCTCTTTTAAAAACTTTTCACAATATCCCCAATGCCAGACTGATCTCTGATTCTGACTTCTTCAATGAGCTTCTAGAATATTCAAGCATTAGATTTAAAATACCAGGTCAAACCCAAAACTTTATCTAATGGTTGACTATTAAGTAAAAAAATTTGAAATTTTCAGATAATTATGTCTTCAAATTCAGCTAACTTAAATTACCATATGGGACTGAACTAAGTTCAGATACACCATATATTAATAGCTTTAGCAATATAAAATCGCCAAAATCTTAATAGCAAAAAATATAATTGCAAAGAAATCAAGTCATATATCTCGTGACCTTATTTAACAAACTTGTATTACAAATGTATCTTTCCAATAGTTCTTAACAAGCTTTTCAGAATATTCTTAACCTTAGACTGGTCTTTGTTTCTGGCTTCCTCAATGCAGTACTAGGATATTCAAACATTACATTTAAAATACCAGGTCAAACCCAGCACTTTATCTAAGGGTTAACTATTAAGTAGAATTCTGAAATTGTCAGACATTCATGTGTTCAAATCCAGCTATCTAACTTAAATAACCATATGTCACTTCATTGAGGTAGCCAGAAGCATAAATTGGTCTGGGATTGGGGATAGTCTAAAAAGCTTGTTAAGAGCTATTGAAAAATTTATTAAATAACATTTATAATACAAGCTTGTTAAATTAAGTCTTGTGATATGTGACTTGATTTCTTTGCACTTACATTTTTTGCTATTAAGGCTTTGGTGATTTTATATTACTGAAGCTATTGATATATGATGTATCTGAATTTAGTTCAGTTCCATATGGCTATTTAAGTTATATAGCTGGATTTGAAGACATATAGGTGGCTGAAAATTTCAGATGTTCTACTTAATAGTTAACCATTAGATAAAGTGCTGGGCTTGACCTGATATTTTAAATCTAATGCTTGAATATCCTAGCATTTCAGCGAGGAAGGTAGAAGTAAAATATATATTCTAACCAGGAAAGTGAGAGAGAAGCATGCAATTTATTAAATTTGAAAATAATTTTTACTTTAAACATTTGGGGGGATGTAGAGATGGAGAAAGCAATCTATTAAATTTGAAAATAATTTTTGCAATTTATTAAATTTGAAAATAATTTTTACTTTAAACTTTTAGGGGAAGGTAGAGATGGGGAAAGCAATTTATTAAATTTGAAAATAATTTTTACTTTAAACATTTGGGGGGAGGTAGAGATGGAGAAAAAACTCAGGAAGTGAAAAAATTTAAGATATGCCAAGTTGCCAAATTGTAACCTTGGAAAAACAGTTGACAAACCAACTTGATGCCGTGACAGATTTACAAGTTATGAATTCTCAAGGCAAGCAATTTTTTTAAATTTGAAAATAATTTTTACTTTAAATATTTTGGGTTAATTCACTTCATGAATTATATAGATTAAGTCAAGCTAGCCAAATTACAACCCCCTAAAGAACATAAATTACCTTGTTATTCACATACCTGCAAATAAGCCACATACATCTACTTCAACTGTGTTAAATTTCAGATTTAGCAAATAAAATAATTTGGTAATTTATGCAACACTGAGAATCATACCACTAATAAATACTATAAGTTGTTATTGTTACATTAAGACAGAAGAAACCTCAACTCACACCCATATCATATTAACAACCTCAATATCCCCTCACATAAATCCCAACCAAAGTTACAATTTATTGTTGATGATACATTTCTCCAATCACACCTCTACCATCAAACATTACCTTCTCCTCAATATTATTGCTCATGCTCCAAAATTAGCAAAATTAATAATCTCATTTCAGTCGATTTTGTTATCACCCTGATTCATCTGACCCCAATTCGTAAGTTATTTTATAATTATAAATCTGACAATCTAAATTTCATAATCTAAAATATTATAATCTAAAATCTTATAATCTTAAAGTCTTCTAATCTTGGGGTTCAAATTCAGAATGTGAAGCTTTTGTGAGTAATTCTAAATTTATTGTCTATCAATTAATGCTATCCCATCAAATGTAATTCAAATAGATATTCACTAGATCTATCCTGGCCAATATCTACTGTTTATCAACCAATAATAATAAACCTGGTAAATTACCAAACAATGAATTACACGAAAAATATTTTAACTGCATTAAAATTTTGACTAAACTTACTATCGACTGGGAACACATTTGTTTATCCAGAGTGGTAAAGAGATTTTATGTCCACTCAAGATATTTGTCATAGCGCAAAAAATGTAGGAAATGATGACTAACTTTAAAATTAAATCTCCCAAATATTTGCCATAGTAATCATGAAAAATTTCAATGCAAGTGAAAATATTCCTTCAATTTCAAAATAAATTATTAGTTTAAAAAAACAGAAATTTTCGTAATGTATCTGTACTGAAATAAGCATTAAACAGTTTCTTTTAAAATTGCATATGATTGGATTTCTGGATGTTATTGATACCCAAAAATATTAAGATACAATACCAAATTTTTAAATTAACACAATGTTTATTAATTAACTAAATGAGAAATAACATTAACAATATAATACAAATTTTCATAGCTATTGAGTAACAATTATATATATATATATATATATATATATATATATATATATATATTGTACCTAACTGAAGTTTCACTTAGTTCCAAAAGGTTCCCAAGGTTATTTTAGCTTAACCTTTTGTTTGGAATTTCGGATTTTTAAAAAAATAATCATGATAAAAATGGCAATTAACTTAGTTAATGACTAAAATGGATAATCTTGTATTGTAATAATTATTGCATATTATGGAATTATGTCTAAATATTTCAAAAATATATGTGAGTTGGTTTGATAAGGGATGCTAGATAATAATTTCAACTAAAAGAAATATCAGAAATAATTGGGAATTGATAAAGAATATTAAATGTATTTTAAAATAACTACTGTATAATTCATTTTAATGTCTAAATGATAATAATTAGATATTGTAAATAAGTTGGAATAAATAATAATAAATTTTAAAAAATAATTTGTAAGTTTTTATTAAAACAATATAACAGTATTTATTAGATGTAATTTAATATAGTGTTTCATTTATAAAATTATTTTGAATTAAATATTTATTAATATTTATATTGTTGTAGTTTTAAAAATAACTTTTAAACAATTAATGTGCATTCATTTATAGATTGCACATATGTGTGAATATGTCTGTGCATGCAAGAATGACATAAATATAAAAATAAAAAATAATTTATTTCTAATATTGATTTAGAAAAAATAAAGCAAATGAATGAATAAAGTTATTTGAAATAAAATATTTAAAAGTTTAATAGAGAGGTATAACTTTAAATTTTATACTTATTGTTATTGTGTTTATAAAATATCATTAAAAGTGTTGCATAATATTTGTTAACAATGAATTTTTGACTTTGCAGCTGTGAGTCATGTGGTTTGGTATAATAAGATCAATTACATCAGTAAAATTGATTACACAGCTGGTCTGTTAAGAATATTCGAGTTAAAAAAAATAATTTCATTGGTTTAAGTGAAGAAATTGATCAAAAGGGGGTGTATTAAAGATTACCAGATAAAAACATGAATCCAAGATTCAGAGGGGGCTTATCTGATTTTTAATTCTACCTGTGGCTGGATCTTGAAATTTTTCTTTAATAAAAGTTGTAATTTTATTTAAATATTTTATTTTTAAAAGTAAAAGTATTTTTTAAAAACAATTATTTAAAATCATCTTGTAGATATGAACTGCTGAAGTTAAAAAGGTAATCCATTTTCTGACAATTTAAATTCCAGTTGAAACATAAGATTATAGTAAACAATGTTTGAAGAAAAGTTAGCATCCCTTATCCTATCTATGTTTTATTTATTCATTTTTCTTTATTTGAAAATGAAAATATTATTAAACCCTAAATTATTATTTATATATATATATGGCTAAACATGTTCTTGCAAGAAATTATTATATCTCCAGAATACTCATTATATATCCTATTAAATTAAAAATATATGTGAGGAAGAAATTAAAAGACATTCAAATTTTTAAAATATTATGATGAAAATGCATGTGTCTTTGTAAATTAGAAGTGACTTTAAATTTAATACTTTATTGTTAATACATGATATATATATATATATATATACTCTTAACAGAAAATGTTTATGAGGAAAATATGTATTTTAAAATAATAATTCTCGTTTGTGCCCAGTAGTATGAAAAGAAGTTATTTAGAAGTAAAACTGTAAAAGAATTTATAAATATTAATGATGAACTCGTGTCTATCAAATATATAATAAATTGTTATATCTGTCATTACTTATAAATAATTTTATGATGGTTGATCTTAGTTCATAAACTGAGGAACATCCTTAATTATAAACAAAGTCTACTCTTATGTTTAAAAAAAGTAAAAGAAAATTTGTTTAAAAAAGAAATACATTTTGAAATATTAAAAAAAAATGTTTTAAAAAAATAGCTTTATTTTAAAAAAATGTGTTTATCTAAAGGAGAATAGTGAAAGTTAACTAAAATGATACATTATAATTATTTTGCATTTGAACCCAGGATTATAAATATAAAAATGTACTCAGCTGAAGAATTTATTTTCCAATGCCAGCTTATGCTTATGCTATTTTATTTTAATATTTAAAATTATCTTTAAAAATAAAAGAAAGTGGAAGTTTTTATTTAAAGAACTATTGAACATTTTTGTCTTGGAAATCATTGCCATGTTTGTAAATATTTTGACTGAAGCTTTGAATTCAGATAAATAACTTAACCTGAATAAACTATCTACATATTTTTAAATGAAAAAATCATTATGGAGCTGAAATATGAACTTAAGTTACTGTATTATTTTTTATTGTCTGTTTTAATGGTTTTAAAAAAAATGAAACCATAAAAATATTTATGCTATATATTTTGTGTAACACTTTTTGCATAAATATGCCAGGTAAATTAGGATTATAATTTTAAAGCTTAATGGGTTTATTAGAATGAGCAAATATTTTGCCATTCTTAGGTCAATTTAGTTTATTTATTAAGCATTCCACCAGCTAGTTTTTATTTAATAATTTCATTTATGAAGATTTAAATATCACAGTCTTGGAATGTTTTAATCAGTTTTATTTTAAACCAGCCAAAGAAGTTTATCAGTGAATTTCCATTCATTTGTTTTATGAATGTTATAGTAACTGCAAATATTTTTATATATGCATTGAGAATTAATATTCTCGCATTTAATTTGCAATTTTTTTTAAAAAGTCCACTATTCATTATATTTTAGTATTGAATATTTTATTATGTGTGCATTGTGCCTTGCCTAGGATTTTATATGCATTTAATTTTAAAGTATTTCTCATAATAGTCACTTGACAGTGTGTTTTGTTGGTTCAAACAGGGAATATACGTTTTGTATTTTCAAACTTATTAGGAATAACTTAGTTAATTCAGGTGAAGTATATATCCTGCTATTAGTTTGTAATTGTTAGCCTCATAGAGTTAGGCTTAGTTAATAATTTGCGAATATGCTTTATAAAGAAAATAAAGTTCTCCATGCTTATTGTATTGTATTTCCATGATTTGATAGTGCTTGTCCCTAAAAAAGGGTTATTGTATTGTATTTTTCAGTGACAATGATCGCATTTATAAGCATTGAAAATCTCATGAGAGAGGATCATGCTTTTCTGGTGTTTTTCCTGTTCCCAGATACACTGTAGACAAGGTCCAGGTATTTTAGTTTCTGCCTCAAAGTTAGGTATTTTTGAAAGCCACCACATTCTTTTCCAGTTCTGAGGAGCCTATTATTTTATATTTTAGCCTATCATTCATGATGACTTAATGCTAATTCCACCATAGTAGGTGATGTTGCATTTGTTTTAGATTAATGATGACAAGATATGTTTGTTTGAGGAACTTTGTTTCTTCAGATAGTGATAGCTATTTCAAGGCTCATAGGTATATCAATGTTTGAATTATGTTGATATGATATTTTTATGATCCATAAGCTAACCAACAATAAGTTCTATCTTTAAAGTATGTTAAATTATGCATATGATATAAGTGGCAATTCCCACATACTAATTTTAATATTTTCATCCAGAGTTTCACCACTGGATTTGTAACTCACATCTTTAATTTTAAAACATTGAGGGTTATAGTTTTATGTGGACAAAATTTATTTAAAAGTGTATAACTGATCTCTGATGAATGAATACCCCATATATCTAACTTAGTTTAATTTTAAAGATTAGCTTAGTCTAATTTAAAAATATATCGGTAGTCATCGAACAGCCACCATATCCCACTGGATGGCACTGTTTTTGCACTAAAACACATAAAAATGCCATTTCCATGGCCGACACATTTGAACTCGCATTTTTTATAATACAACTTTCTGTTGTACTACAGATTGCAGGCCGCTATGTCATGTCGCAGTACAGCATGTATGTCGCATCACAGCAAATACATTTTCCGAATTCACACAGTTTATAAAATGGTTATGGCTTAGTGAGAGTGTGTGTTTTTTTTGAATTGGATGAAAATGTTGTTTTCATTGGATTTGTTTTTATTTTAAAGTATTGAAATGTTCAGATTTTGTAAAGTAATAATTAACAGACTTTTTACACCATGTATTGAAGTTTTAAGTGGTAAATGTTGACGAGATATATGTATAAAGTGAGTTGGAATTAGGTAATGTGTCAAGTAACGTACTGTTTGCAACATTTCATGAGACCGAGAAGATTGTACCATGGGTATATTTTTGAAATAAAAAAGACCATTAACACAAAAATATCCTGTAAGAAAAGTACAATTGTACACTGTTTTTTAAATGTCATAAAAAGCATATATTATAAACATGTTTAATAAGTAAAGAAGACATTTTATATATATATTTGTTGTTGTTTAAAAAAGTTTTAGTTTCTTTCTTTTCTCTGACTACTGTTATACTTTGTTGAATATAGTTTACATTTATTGTTATCATTTATTTTATAGATGTTAGTAAAAAAAAATATTTACAAAAATACAATTTTGATATTTTTTATTTTAGCATTACAAACAACAGAACACTAACCCTAAACCTAACCCTAAAACTAACCCTAAAACTAACCTTAAAACTATCCTAAATCTAACCCTAAAACTAATCCTAAAACTAATTCTAAAACTAACCCTAAACCTAACCCTAAACATAACCCTAAACCTAACCCTAAAACTAACCTTAAACCTAACCGTAACAACTTTTACTTTTAGTTGTCATTCTATTTGAAATAAAAAAATAGCGGTAATATCTGTTTGTCTGTAAAAAAAAAAATGTAAAACAAAGACTAAAAAAGTAAAAAAGAGTGATAACACAATAATATATGTTTCTCTGTAAAAATAAAATGTAAAAGGAAGACTAAGAATTTTTACTTTTTATTCCAATTATGAGTTTTTAAACAACAACAAAAAAAAGCCGTAACCCCAGTAAAAAAATCTCTGATAGAAAATTGATTTTTCTAATAAAAAGCAAACTAAAAAAGATGAATCAAATTGTAATTTTTTTATTTTATTTTACATTTATTATTATCATTTAATTTGTATACGTTAATAAAAAATAATATTTAAAATTAAATAATATTTAAAAAAGATGTTTTTCTTTTGTTTTTATTTTCGCATTACAAAAAATACATTGAAATGATTATAATTAACGGCCTGGGAATGATCATATTTTATAGTTTAAGCGTGAAAACTGCACCATCGAGTGTGATATAGTGGCTATTTGACAACAACTGTAAATCATTAGCTTTAATATTAGTTATGTCAGTATAACTAGTTGTAGTTTTCAAAAATATGCTGAATATGCTTATTGCAGCTTAGTGTTTGATAAGTTCAGAATTATAAAGTTAAGCTTAGGGTTTTCAAATACAAACCTAGTTGTAGGTGTTATTCTGATCACTAGATGACACCATAATGTTATAAATTATTCTTATTAAAAAAAGTAGTAGTGTGCTTATTAGATACAGACGTTATAATTAAAGTTTAAAGTTTTTCTTTTAAAAAAATCTCTAATTGTTAAAAGAGATTAAAATTGAATAGCCTTTGCCTGCTATTATGTATAACTATTATTTGATTGATTTACTTATCAGAATAAACAAGGTAAAAAAATGTTAAGAGGGATAATCAAAAATAGTAGTTAAAGAAGTTGTATACTATTGTAAACCGAATAAAATTGTTAAAAGTCAAAATACTTGTATTAAGTCCCAGTGCGATATTGGCAATGTTTGTATTGCATTTAATTTGTAAGCATTTCTTATTATTCTTAATAAACCAAATTAGTATTATTTCAAAAAGTTTTGTTTTGTTTGTTTTACTTTTATATGAAAATATTATTGTCTTGGGTTTCCAGTTCACAAAATCTTAAGTTTCTAAAGTTTATTAAATCTTCAATTCAGAAGTTCACAAATATATCATAAAGTTAATTAAATATATTTGATATTGGTTTGAAAATTAGAAAGCTATGTTAAAGTAAGTGATTCTCATATTGAATCACAAAACAGATAATTGCATTATATCAGATACTTAATTAAATGCTTAGTTAAAAGTTTATTTTTAAATTATCAGTATATCTTCTCAAACTAAAAATTATGCAGTATGAGATTAAGAATATTAGTATTTCAGAATAATATTTTTAGTTACCATTATTTTAAAAGCTGCACATTATCTTATATTATGCACATTATCTATCATTGTTTTAAATCTTATATGTTTAAAGAATTTTAATGCATCTGTATTTGACGTCTTGAGTAGGTTGTCCATGAGTAGGGGAAAGGCATAAAAAATACCCTTGTCCTTTTCTTTGCTCGAGTTAATGTCTTGGATAATAGGCTATTATTAGTTTAAATTTAAATTGATTCATTAAATTTGTGAATTAATATTTGTTTTGTTTATTATTTTAAGATTGAATATAATATAGTTATTCTATGGTCAGCTAAGATGTCACTCATTTGTTTTATTCACTCAACAATTATTTTATAGGCAACTTAAACTTTAATTTTGCACAAGAGTTTTAGTTTTAGAATTCCTGAGGTTATTTGCTCTTGTGGCCTTGTTAGATATAATTTAGTATGGTAATCTTCCACAATCAAGATAGCAATATTCTTATTTAGAGTGTGCATGATCTGTTGATAGGACTATTCTAATAACTATTAGTTAACGATTAAAAAATAATATTTTGTATGGTTTTGTAGTAGATTATTAAGATGCCATAATGGTTATGGTTGCATTAATATTGGATTTGGTATCTATCTGATTGTACATCTCTGAATCATCATCATCTCTTTTCTTAAATTTTATTGTAACCCCACTGAGCTGAGTCGTAAAGAGTCTCTCATTTCATTTCATTTTCTTTTCATATCATTTTTATCTCTCTTTCACATCTCTTTTATCATCTCATCCATTTCTAATCACTTCTATTATCTTATCCATTTTCAAATCATTTCATTTTCATTTCTTCTCCTTCCATCTCTATCACCATCACATATCATTTCTTGTTTCTTTCAGTTCTTTTCATCTTTTCTTTTCTCTTTCTTCCAATTATCATCTTTCTCTCTAATTCCATTTCTAATCTTTTTTTATTTCTTTGATTTCTTTTCCTCTTTTCTTTTCTCTCTCTTTTATTATTATCATCTTTCTTTCCATAATTCCATTGCTAGATCTTTTCTTCTTTTCTTCTCTCTCTCTCTCTCTCATTTCATTCTCTTCTTTTTTTTCTTTTCTTTTTCATTTTACTTTCCCTCCTCCTCTCTCTCTCTCTTTATTTTCAGTTACAATATATATATATATATATATATATATATTGTATATCCCTTATATATATATATATATATACAAGGGATGTACCGCCGTTATGAAAGATTATCCATTTTCTGTGCTTAGCACTTTTGCAAGTATGCCCCTCTTGCTATAAATCTACCTTATTTAGGTAAGGAACACTAATAATATAAAATGTTTTGACCAGTTATCTATTGCTGTATCGATAATACTTTCTTGAGACAAATTTCAAGAACACTTACTATAATAGCTATGCTTAATAATTAAATTTAACTTGCTAACTTTAATTCATTAGATAAATATGCTCCTTAAGGCTATGGATCTAGTAAATCAATATTATGCCTAAATGTCAGCTGAATACTTCTAAATACTTATATGAATTATTGCTTACCCGCATATTAATTTCCTTAACTATTAATTTTAGAATGATCGGCAATTTTAGAGGTCATGTTCATACACATTCACTCATTTAATTAATGCTTTCTATATCCCCAACATGAGTATTACTTAACTATTCTACCAGTCCAGCAGTGACTTGCTTCAGCTTTAGGCTGGATATGATGAGCATTGCTTATACAAAATATTAATAATAATCTAATTTAAATTTTGACGTATTATTGGTTCTAAATGTTTGCAGCAAAGCTAAATATTATGCATCAATTCCATAAGCTATACTTTCAAAATCTAAATTATCCTAAAATAGATTATATACTTCAACATCTAAGCAGTGACCCATCACAAAATTTAACAAAGTTCCATACTAAGTATGGCGAATATATAGATCCATAAGGAAAGGAAATTCATATAACAAATTAGTGGTGGCATGAACCCAGAGCACACCTTCTACCTGAGGGATATGAAATATGTTAGAACCTTGTCACTACACATATGAAGATGAGCATTCACAACTCACTATGACTACCACTACAATATACATCTTATGGAGTAACTATAAACAGAGCTGAACATACTAAATTCTTAATATTATCATCATAAAAGAGCTACGTTCCATCTCAACCTCCAAGGCAGCAATATCTTTGCATACCTTGATCACACCCGTGTCCCTTACAACTACACATAATCATAAGAGAACACAGTTTGATTCTCATAAAGAATACTATTACTGATGCATGAACAGATAATTTAACAATAGTCTAATATGACCAAATAATAATAATAATAATAATAATAATAAATTAAAACTTTTCTAGTTTCAAATACTAGAAAATAAGAAATGTGCATCATTCATTTTTATTTAACATATACTGATTTCAACACTCTCAGACCCTAGGACATAACAATATTAAGCTTTCAGAACACAAATAATATAAAGTATTTAAATATTAATCTTAACTAAAAGCATAAAATTAAACAATCATTCCATACATTTATATGTAAATATTTCATTCATCTCATAATAGCATTAAGGTTAAGCAATATTAATAATAATAATATAAAGGCATATTACTTAGTCTCAATCTATACCAGGATATTTCATAGTATGTTTAAAGAATATACTCAATAAATAATTTTAACCTATAACCAATCAATTAACCATAAAATATGAAATAAGAATAAAATTATACATAAGAGTCATTTTGGTTATAGTTCATAATTGATGATGATCATACTCCTCTGGGCTGTACAAGTTCATCCACACACACTAGGATTATTGTGTGCATATCTAATCCAAATGTATTTTTTTAATGGCCATAAGTTTCAGAAATCACATATTATTTTTACATCTTCTGATTACTTCACAACTGCATTCTTCTTTGGGATCCAGGTAAAGACGTTTCTTCCAGATTCATTCACAATTCACAGCTACAGGTTTGTAGAGTCTAGGACTGAGCTTAATAAGTTAGTCATGATATCATTCTTGTTTCAATAATTCCAACTTTTACAGGATTTTAAACTCCATTATTTCCTTCAGGATAGATACTCAGTCTATCAGCTATAAATCTTATATAAAATTTTCATTTCAGTTTTACTTAGTTTTGCATTATTATTAGGGCACTAATATTTTTATTTTTAATTTCTTTCATGTAAAGAATCAATCTTTCTTTTACTATGAAGATACATAGATGACTTAACTGGTACTTGCTTAATTTTCTAAGCATAATTTATAACTACTTTTAGTATTTAATATTTCCATCCAAAGTTTTTTACTCTTCTTTTTCAATACCATTTCTCCCACCTCTTCTTCATGATAAGTGTTATAATAAAAATATTATTAATGAAAATTATTACCTGCAGCATTTTTTGTGAAGAAAATTTGTAAGCCGGCCGCAGATGCTTTGTTTGCCGCATAGTCGTTATATCAAATTGGCTCTTCTGAAAAATTCGATCCATGATCAACTTTGGGGTTGAAGAATTAAGTGTGCCTGATTTCAGTTGTCTGTGTACACATTCTTGCAGAAGACAATCAAATTTCAGTCAGAAGCTTGACAATCGATGTGTATAAAAACAAATTCCTTAGATTAGCAAAGTGAAACTAAAAAAAACTGGGAGACGTGATTTCAGAGCAATGGAACAATGACAAAAAACTCACCCAAATTGTATGGACCAACAGGTGGGTTCAGGGCCTGTGATACCATGTTTGAACCTAGGCAGCTGATTTCACAATAAACAACTACAGGATAATGGACCTGCCACAATAATAGCAAACATCTTTCTAGGTCCAGTGATCAAATAGATACAAGAGGCCCTAATGAATTACATTAACATATGAACTAAACATCCCAATAATTTTTTAATAAAAAACCCTATGGGGGTCCCCCCAAAAAAAAAGGGAAGGGGGATGGGGGGGGGGGAGTGGGGGAGGGGAGGATGGTTACTTTTCCTTTACACTATGGGTTACAATGGTTTGATGCCTTATCATGATTGGGATGAGATACCTTGAGTCATAATGTTAGGAAGAACAGAAAAGCAGATATACATACGCTAACTTACATGAGGAAACCTGAACAATATAAACTATATAGCTTTTATCTTAGCTTAGATTTAATTTTACATGTTACTCAGGTATCATTAAATAATTATCTCATGCCTCACAGCTAAATATGGGATTTATGTGAGATTATAATATGAGATCAAATATGCGTGCACTTGCCAACCCAGCAACCATCATACGTATGTTGAGAAAGAATCTATTAAGTTGGGTCCATTATTAAAGCCTTTAATGTATGAGGTGTGGAAATGGTTCTTAGCATAGATATTTAAGATCACAAATGTCATGATCTGTGATAGGTGGTGCAAATGATGCCGGGTATTTAGGAAGAACAGGCTTCATGATTGCAAAAGCATTTGGAAGCTCCAGAGACAGGAGGGTTGCCAAATATCGGCCCAAAACCTTCATAGTCATCACATAAGTGGTATTGGTAAGGTTTTGCCTTTCCATTTCTGACCATCTGACAAGATCAGCACCCATGGGATCATTTCTTCATGTCCTATTATCTTGGAGCAAATTTAGGAGAAGGATACATCTATTCTGTTTCCATGGCTTAAATGATTAGCATCTATATGCTCTAGCACATCTTACAAGTCAAAGTAAAACATTGATCATTATGATGCTTTATAAATAGAGAATCCATTTCCAATTCTCCACATTGCTTAACTGAATTAATATTTGCCCAAAATGTAGTGATATTACAGGTTAATTAGATTGCTTTATTACAATCCAATACAAAACTCAACACAACATGGGAGGATGGCCAGCACACTGTACTGCAATTTATATAATCACACCTCAATATTATTTATAATAAAATATAGAGTAATCAACTTACTGTTTATAAAAAAGAATATTACATAATAGAAATGTGTGCCAAAGAGCAGCGATTATTAACAAGTTTATTTATGATATAATATCAGCTCGGAAATCATGTAGGCATGAAATATAACACAAAACAAAATAGTAAATAAATAGATACCCAAGTAAATAGATAAGACAAGGATAGGCTTGATTAGTTTTACATAATACATTAAACAGAATTTCATTTAAGATTTACAAGATGAGGGTAAGATTTCAAATTTACAAAAAAAAATAATATAATGGAAATTTAAACTAAGAGTCCTAAAGAAAGTCTTTAATCTTGGGTATTATTTATCTTAGATTATTTGAAGTGTACACACTCTGTAGAATCCAGGGTTCATTCATTAATAGCATCAGTTCTATTATTCTAATAAGTACTCACATTATGAATTCATAGGTAGCAGTCTGGCTTTGATTTGTTTCACTTAGATCGAATGAGAAGTTCAGCATTTCCATAGCCATAGGTCAGAGGATTATAGTGATGGCCTCTACTCCTCATACATTATCACATTATACAAAATAAACACTCTTTTCTTTTCTTTGATTTATCTATCTTATGATATGAAACTTTGGCTTTTATTACTTTCTTTCTTATCTTTTTGGATCCATGCACAGTGCGTCATAAAACCAACAGGTCTCTCAGGTCGGTGCTATGATTATTCCCTTAGATAAAAGATGTATTAGTGGCACATGTTAAGATTGCAACTTCAATGTGGCCATATTTTTCTCAACCTCGATTTGGTAGGTTAGAAGCACATGGTGAAGTCACTATTTTAATCCGACCATTTTTTATTTTACATTTCCTTTTTTCTTTTGTTTACATTTGACCTATTTAAAATGCTTTTAATAAAATTACTTAATGACGAGTTTTAGGAATATTTTTCATTTCTATCTCTTTCCCCCCTCCCACTATAACTTATAATTTTGACAGAAGACCCAAAGGGATTTCTATTTACATCGATTTATAACACTTAAAATTTCTTAATAAAATATTGTTTAAAGTAATAAATAACTTTTGGATATTAAATTAAAATAAATCTTAACTGTAAACATATTTTATTTTATATTATTGGCATTTATTAATTTATTGATAACGTGATATAACTTTAAAACTTATCTTTTATACCGGAGTGTGTGCGTATATACGATTTTTTTACTGAAAATGCATATATATATTAAAATAATACCTGCACACAGTCCAATATCCGAGGTTTGAACTCAGGTAAAATGGTACTAATGGGTGAGAGGTGACAAATTGATAGAACTAAGGTGAAACTAAGATTTGGATTCAAATCTTACTGTTTCATGATCTATCATGTAATATTTAAAATTTTAGAGTTATTTCCCTGAAAATTGACTATTGCAGTAAGCATAATTATGAACAACCTAAATCTTCACGATTTTTCACTTACTTATTTAATATTTACTAGATAAATCTTACCAGTTGATCTCACTATTTAATTTTTAATAATTAAAGCTTACTGAAATGTGCAGTGTGTGATACTCCAAAATTATCTCCACACACTCAAAACAAACTTATACATTAATTTTCTTTCAAAATTTTCCAGATACGACTCTCTTACATTATATATTATATGACCATTATTAACCTTCTGATTACTCTGTTCATTTTTAAATTACCGTTATTGATGAATTTTCTTATTTGATTGATTTCTTCAATGAGAAATTTTTTTTCTTTATTAACAAACGGCATCTGCTGCACACTTGGCCATCTTTAGTCAAAACCAAAGGTTACTATATATATATCAAATAGAATCAGTGCATATCGCTAACTGAAAATCAAATATAAAATACCTTAAACATGCCACAGTTATATTTCTTTCAGCAGAGCTCCCACTTAAATAAAAACAGTCAGTATTTAACAGACATGCCAAAGATAACCTCTTGCATGTAAATGGCAAAGTTGTTATACAAATTGAAATCCAGACCTCTTCAAAAAACGTGCATAAATTTAAATCGGCAATAATCTTAAATTGCTAATAACATTTTTAATTTATTGCATTCAAAAAAACACTAATGCAATAGTCATTTTAAAGTTTAAAACCTCCTAACTACAAATATACAATAAGTAGAATGAGTGCATATTGCCAGTTAAAGTCTAAGTCTATCATTGTATGTAGTGAATTACCATGTTTATTTATTAGCAATTTAAAATCATTGCTGGTTTAACTTTATGCTTCTAGTTTAAATAGGTCTGGATTTCAATTTATATTACAACTTTGCAATTTACATGCAAGTAATTATTTTTTGCATTTGCTATTAAATTCAGATATTGGGTTGATTTAAGGAAGAAATACTGCTAAAAGTAATCTTGCTATGGAGTGTTTAAGTATTTTATATTTGTATTTCAGATAGTGATATGCACTGATTCTATTTATTATATAGGAGATTTCAAAGTTTAAATGGATACAACTGTAAACATATTTCTTTATTAGCAATTTCAAATCATTGCTGATTTAATTTCTCATGTAAATAGATCTGGATTTCAATTTATATAACAAACTTTACAGCTTACATTGCAGCAAGTTATCTTTTGCATATGCTGTTTAATTCAATCTTTATTTTAGGGAAAGCACTGCTGACAGGAATGTAGCTGTGGAGGGTTTTAATATATATATATATTATACCATCAAAACAGTATGCTCACTTAACAAGATTCAAATCCTAAGCAAAAGTACCTCGAATCTGATCATGCTCGAGATACATAGGTTATCCTGAATTCTAACCTATTTGTCTATTCTTCAAATCTCTGACCAAATGAACAACAATCCTGATGACACAATACAATTATTTTAATTCCGGGTCCAGAAGCAAAGCGGTAGAGCATAAGATCAGACTGATGATGATGATCGAGATAAGAGTAGCCCAGGAATTACATTTATTAAAGTTATATTTATTCATGCTAAGTTATTAGATAAAGAAAATAATTTTAAATACTAATTAGAAAATAATAATTCAAAACAAACCAGGATTTACATGAAATATATATTTAATAAAATATTAAACAAACGTATATATATATATTACAAAAATGGTTTCACGGTTGGGGTGACATTATACATTTACAAACTTGGGATTTGTTTTTATAAAATCCTCTTTATTAATTATTTCATGAGTATAATTTTATAAAATGTATTGTAACTTGTGCGAAGTTAATATGCCAATTTACAAATGTTTACAAATAAAATGCTGTGGATGTATAAAACAAATATAGAAAATTGTGACAGGTTTAGATGATATAAAAGATAGTTTGCAATTTAGTATTAGATAATTTTATAAACAGGTAACAATATGCAATCTTAATCATTTGTCTACCTTATGAAAATCATTATATATATATATATATATTTTTATTGGCATTGTTTGGAAAGACGTCTTTGGGACTTATACATACGAAACAAACAATATGCTACATTTACAAGAATAAATTATACAATCATTAATACAAATTATATTTACATCTATGGGAATTGATAATGGTTTTAAATGAAAGCAGTTTTTTAACTCAATGAATTTAATGTATTTTTATGAAATGAATCATTATCTTTAACACATCATTGCGACTTACTAAGGTTAGGCAGGCAGTGATCAACTTAAAGAGCAGAGTAACAATACTAGCATACAATAAAGAAATCTCTTTCATGGCAGTTTTGGATATTTTATCATTTTAAAAAGAATATTTGAAACGAACTTAGATTTGATATGCCCGCGCATTCTAGTAGAGTGATATTGATGGAGAGGCTGGGTTTGAAAGCTCAGAGCCAGATGTACAGTCATCCACAACACATCAACCTCATAAGCCTCATGTTCCACAGGGAGTAGTGTCCCTGATTATGCATAATTTTGAAAAGTAGAACAGGAGCTTCAGGCTTCCAATGTCCCCAATGACAAAACAAGCAAGAAAAGGAAAAGATAAAATATCAGAATAAAGGAAAATGTATGTCAGCAATGTTTATATAATTTTATAATATTATTTTAAAGTTTGGAAATGAGCTAACCTCTTATGCAATAACCTGTTTTCAATCCTGAGTCATTTAACAAAGTGTAATGAATAATAACTCTTTTCTATAGCATTAAACTAATAAAATTTATATTTAAATTTGATTCCCATATATGTATTATGGATTACCTTAGCCCTTTAGGCAACATCAGGAAAGAATGGACAAATTATATTAATCAAGGTTCACGATCTTTTAAAATAAAATTTTAAAGACAAATTCAAAGCAGTAAATTTGGCAGAATTCACCCACAGTAAAAGTTTTTAATTGACTTTAAGAATAACAAATTTAAATGAAACCAAACTCGTGAGCAATTTCTGTTTAATATAAACAAAACTTTGTTGATAGGTTTTAAATGAAGCCCTGTTTTTTTTCAAATTAAACAATTATTTTCCCCCTTTTCCAAACTTGCGAATTTGGCTATTTTTGGCATATTAAAGAAAATAAATTATATCTATACATTAAACAAAATACATAAAATTTTAATGGAGCTGCACAAAGTTATATATATATATATATATATATATGAGTTCAAGCATTAAAGGTAAGTTAAAAATACATTATATTAGTAAGGGATTACAGAGAGAGAATTTCAGAGCATAATTAGCAGAAACTTTTAAAATACAAAGGTTTAACTACATCTTATTAGAAACTACAAAAGGAATTTGCATATTAAGGCAGCTCTATATTATGTGAGGTTACCTCAGCAAGCAAGTAGATGCAGTGGAAACAGTCATCTTGTATGGCCGGTCTGATGGAACATGGCAGCAGCAGGCAAACAGTTCTCAGAGAGAAGAAGAGAAAGGTGAAAGATTCCACTACTCAAACTTCATAGCGCAGAACTTGTATTGGAAAGAATTATTTATCATCCAGAATAAAACTAAGAAGAAAAAATATGATAAGTGTAATAAAGTAAAACTATCCTCAAAAATATTTAATAAGGAATAAAGATGCATTGAAAATAAATTGTGAATAACAGATAAAATAAATCTTAGTGCATTAGGACTGCCATGGAATGTAATTTTTACTCTACTGTTAAAAGAAAATGTGAAATGCTTTCTCCTTAATAATAGCAGTAACCAAAAAGGAGCAGGGAATATTATGAATGCTAAATCATTTATTACTAGTGCAAGGAATGTTGAAATCAAACGTATAAGACAAGTTGCAGATAATCTTTAACTACTAAAGAAAAAAACTGCTACATTGTCAAGATCCAGTGGATTGTCAATTTTGTAATTGTAATAATCTTTTGATGAAAATAAATGGAGCATTGATGATTGTAATGTGGATATGCAACTAGGGAAGTGTTTGAAATGACAGTGATAAGAATATATAGATGTGCAACCGGTTTGAATCCTGTGTGTCAGTAAAAGTTAAAAAGTTTCTCTTTTTTTTTGTTGTTTTTGTTTGTGTGTTTAGGAACTTATATTTAAAGAAAAGAAGGGGAACAAAAACTTGCAACATCATATTGGTATACGTATTAATTCCATACTGTAAATATAGCTGTTATTAATAATTAATAATTGATTTAAGTTGGTTATCTATGTCATTGTTTATTTTATAAGTTATGTTTTATCAAATGTTATATAATTAAAATCAATAGAAGATTAATGATTTAATTAAATATATCATAAAAGTAATTAAGAGTATGGATATATAACAAGAGGAAGGGTAAAAGTACAATATTAAAAGGATAAACGATATTTTAAATTTGATTTTAAGTTTTAAGATGAACAATTTAATATAGTTATACAGAATTATAAATAATTTTATTTTGTAATTTGTATAAGCAAATAGTTATAATGAAGATAATATACAAATATAAAGGTAATAATTAAGTTGTTAGTTAAAGCAAAGGTAAGTATTGCATTTAAGATATACCAAAGGATGGTCTATTAATATTTAATTCAATCTGATAAATTGTAAATTTAACTGTTGCAGTAAGATATAGGGGTTCAGATTTAATAGTACACAGTATAAAATTCTTATTGGTTGTATTTTAATATATAGGTTGAGAATAAAACCATAAGAAGATGGAGTTTGAGATCAAAATCTAATTGATGATTATATAGTTATAATAATATTTTTTTAAAAAATAAATAAATAAAGATCAATGGATGAATATCATGGAGTCTTCCAATAAACAAATGGTGACATTTCACCTTATTATAATAAGATTATTGTATTGTATAATAAGATTATTGTATTGAAGCAAGAATATAATAATTAATGTTTTCCATTTTGTCTTTATAATTCAAAGCATAACTTATAAGGGGTTAATAATTGTAGAGGGAAAAAAATGATTATCTAATGAAAATACTTGATTTGTGATATATAAAAAAAAAATAAAAGTAAATATCACAGCAGCACCCTATCATATGAAAAGGTATTGTCTATTTTTTTTTTTTTTGCTTATATAAATATCCAAACTATTAATTATTTTTAATTGTTTATAATGTTACTGCATTATATGGGTATATAACCTTACTACTATTGTTATTTTAAATTACCTATTAGTTAAATGTTTATTATATTTTGTAAATAATATGATGAAAGTTGTTGTTTTGAAAGTTAACTGGAGTATTAAGAGTTACATTTTTTTGTGAGAGTCATTGTCACTATACTACATGAACCTAAAGTGTACACTTTGAGATTGAAATAAGAAATTAATCCAGTTCTGAACAACATAACAGTCAACTAAGCACATCTTTCTTAAAAGAGAAACTGCCTTGATCATATAAATCATTGATAATATTGCAAATTATTAAAGTATGCTTATTTATAAGGAATTAAATTATGAATTATTTATTATTAAAAGTATCAAATCTAATTACAATGTAGATAATAATATTAGTTTAAGATTAAGTATTAGGAAACATAAATATAAAATCAAAGTACAATTTTGATTATAGATTCAGGTTATAAGTCTTTTGTTAATTAACACACTACCTATAGAGTTCAGTAAAATCCATCATGATATTTTATAGGTGGATTAAATAACTAATTAGAAATCAATGGATTATCTTGAGATCTCCTTAGTATAAATTTATTATTATGATTATTGCTAATTACACTATCATGTCATTGTATACCGAATGTTGTTATTATTACTTCTATAGAATTATAATAAGCAATAATCATAACAATACATTTATACTAAAGAGATCTAAGGATAATCATTGATTTTTAATTAGTTGGATTTTACTGAACTCTGTAGGTAGTGTATTAATTAAGAAATGACTTATAACCTGAATCTATAATCAAAATGGTACTCCTAATCTATATTTATGTTTCCTAATACTTATTCTTAAAATTAATATTGTTATCTACATTGTAATGAGATATAAGCAATTCACAGTTTAATTCCTCATAGATGAGCATACTTTAATAATTTTCAATATTATCTAATGACTTATATGACTAAGGCAGTTTACAGCAATTAAAATCTCTTTTCAGAAAGGTGTGCTTAGTTGACTGTAATGTTGTGGATTAATTTCTTATTTCAATCTCAAACTGTACACTTTGGGTTCATGTGATGTAGTGACAATGTCTCTCACAAAATAAATGCAACTTTTAATACTCAAGACAATTTTCAAAACAACAACTTTAATCATATTATTTACAAGATATTATGATAAACATTTTAACTAATAAGTAATGTAAAATAATAATAGTAATACATTTATATACAAATATAATAACACTATACAATTGAAAAACTTCCATTCCCTTTTTACCTTTTAAATATTTACAAAAAATAAAAATAAACAAAAAGAAATATTACCTTTCCATGTAGTATGATGCTGTTGTGATATATATCTTGCTATATTTTTTTCTATATATCACAAATCAGTTTTTAATTCTTTTGCAATTATCAACCCATTATAAGTTAGGCTTTAACTTATAAAGACAAAATGGAAAACATTAATTATTATATTCATTAATAATTATTATTATATTATTTAATAATGTTTAGTTGAATTTCACTTGAAAATGTCTATTTATTAATAGATAAAACCATGGTTGTGCATGAATTTTAGTAAAGTTTAGTTTTTTGGGGGCTAGTTTTGTAATATTATATGAATTTTCATTGATATATATAATAAAGATCATACCAATATTTCTAAATGAGCTTATATATATAAGATTCAAACCAATATATATATATATATATATACAGTAAAATTCACATAAATTATATTTTTAGAAGTACTTTCGACTATAAATCTTGTAGCCTTTATCAACTATATAACCTTGAATAATCAAAATGAGACAACTTTTCACAATATATATATATATATATATATATTTTAACCTAATAAATATATATATATATATATATATATTTTAACCTAATAAAAATTCCTCTGTTTATTCTGTAATTATTTATTAGTTTAGTTTGCACTAATTTTTCAGGTTGTGTTTAATTAAGGCAACCAAAATAAAGCAACATATCCATTAATTTGCCAATATGATCTAAAATACCTTTCATATAATACAATTGTACATTCAATTCTCTTAAGCCATGCCACGATTGTAATAACAACAATAATTGATCACTTATTAATTTAAAGAATAATTATAATAATATTAATCTCAGGGTTCTTTGTTTCATGTAAGGAAATGCTCGGCGGTATTGTGTTGTCGCATATGACTGGCATTCTGGTCGGCTATAGGAAACATTTATTTTACTTAAATTCAATGTGTCTTCATCTCTCATATCAACTGCTATATTATTTAAAGAGATGATAATTCTATTCAATAATGACGTATAATTTTGAATAACACAGCCATTTTTTCCAGAATCTCAGTCAGAATAATAAAAAGACAAGGGTGCTTTTTGTGTCCTTCCATCATCCATGACAACACAATCATATAACTAAGATTTATTACTTAGACAATTTAACTAAATGGGAATGGAATAATGTGCAACCAAAGTTAATGGTTTGGAAAAAAAATTCATTTTTTTTTTTTTTTACACAAAG
Organism: Epiperipatus broadwayi; assembly: GCA_028023455.1. Classification (NCBI taxonomy): domain Eukaryota; kingdom Metazoa; phylum Onychophora; class Udeonychophora; order Euonychophora; family Peripatidae; genus Epiperipatus; species Epiperipatus broadwayi. The sequence continues at coordinate 3,724,406 of JAQFVV010000123.1, forward strand.
GTGAATGTTTAGTCTTAAGTTTTCAACTCCATAAATAATTATCATTAAACTAAAATATAATGACATATTCCGATCTGCTTAACTTTATTTATCTGGTATATTAAGTTTTTAAGAATTTGGAATGATTTCGGACTCAAGAAAAGGTTTTGCAAATATTGTGCAAACACTTATATTTAGCATATAAAAACAAAAAAAATGAATCTACAACAAATTTTAACAAGACTATAATTTATTATTATCACAAAAAAAAATATATGAACATTTATTCAATAATCCCATAGTAATACAAAAATATAAAATATAACTGACATTAATCTGTATACTCTTTTGGTTATGGACTAGAGGTTACTACTTCTCCTGTATGCAATCATATGGATTGATTAACTAAAAGTACATTTCATTACCAATACATTGTTTATTAAATTTTGGTAACCTTGTAGAAGCTTTTATTCAAAATTATTGACTAACTATTTTTGTTTTTTTTTTGTTTTTTTTTTTTAAAATGATTAATCCAATCATATGCAATACGCAAAATATTAAATTTATTTCTAATACATTTACTTTATTTATGGTCTTTAATGGGATAACCTATTCTAATTATAGGCCAGTTATCAGAAGTTACACTTACCATCTTACATTTAACTTAATGCTAACTTAAGTTATGACACAAATTTTATTCATACGTATAATTTTAAATATGAGTATTATTTAATTACTAACCAGAATTAAATATTGCATTTGAATATTTCTTCAGTAAATAAGCGTTTTAAATTACGCAATTTTAATTACTTTCTCCCTTGATTTACTTGTCAAATACTAGCAATATTTAGCAGCACAATACAGATATTGATCTTAGTTACTAACGCACTATTTATACTAAAGTGGATCTTGAGGAACTAACACCTCCAATATAACCTTTATCTTGCCCGAACTTTCAAATTAAGCACAATAATCAACACCTTCCATGGTGGAGCTATCTTTATTTTCACATGAGGAATATGGAATAACCACAAAGGTCTGTAAAGTAATCTACTACATTAAAATATTTTGGTGGTTTCTTGCCTCTTACTTGGGCATACAACGAACACACACCAAATACAATCCTCTCCTGGGATTTAAACGAATGAAGCATACTAAATGCTAGATAAATTCTTGATCGTCCTATCTATGAGAATCGATCACTTGGCTATAAACATACCCGAACATTATATTTAAAATCTTCCTCTCATGGAAAACAAAGCTTTTGGGGAGATCATTTTTCATCCCACAAAATAAATACATTATAATTATTACCTATGCGAATATTAAGCATATGCCAATGCTATATTTGGGCAGGATAAGTAAATACACTGATTATAATAAACTTATGTTACCGTGTATACTTTGATCAACATCTGAAATCAATGGACATCATAGAATAAAAGTATAATAATTTTAATTTTAATAAAGGAACATTCAAAAATAGTTGGTAGCATACTATCTTAAACTAAATAAAGTGGATGTGTTATTTAAGAATAATTAGGAATAAATTCCTCAATTAATACAGTATAAATTCGTTTCAAAACTTTAACAAGAAATATTTTGTTATAACATTTTTTTTTTTTTTTTTTAGTTACTTCTGATAATTTTCAATATTTATTTTACCCCTTAAATATCTAAATATTTTTCTTTTACGTATCTAACATACAAAATTTCTACCTACAATTGTATGTAATAATTAAAACATATTTTATAGATTTTTTTCTTTCGTGTTAAATATCAACTTAACCTAGAATAATTATATTAAAACATACCTTTGTCATTACAAGGTTATTAAATATCCCTTGACCATACAGACTTTAACCTATGTGATATAACAACAAAAATACATATCATTTATAACTTAGTTTTAAACAATCATTAATTAACACGTGCATATTCTCTCATTAGAAAATGTTTTTCTGTTGAGCAATTGGTCCAGGTGAAGAGCTTTATCCAGTCGTATTTCACAAAGCAAGTTTAAAAACAATAAACGCATTTTTATCACTTCCTTTAAATAAAAGTGTTCTTTTATTTTGTGCTTCTATAAAATTAGGTAAAGAAACATATAGCATAATTGAAAATTAATTCTTACTTGAATTAAACTGCTACAATTTTGGGATCCAAAGAAAATAAAATATACATATTCTAACATAATGAACAGTTGACGATAGACGATAAACATACACAATTCTTTTCTTTTTTATTATTGACGATACGTACAATTCATATTAGCTAGCTTACTTATGGACGGAAATGCGCAATTTTTCCGAGATTATTCTGATAATAACTGCAGTCAATTTACGTGTACATGAAGTTTTAATAATTCCAACTGATGTATAATATAATGAAGAACCTTTTTTTGGAGAAATTTTAATTTTTATATCGTCAACTATACTGAAACACTTTGATAAGACATTTAATCTTTTTTTAAGTATGCCAGAGGATTTCTAAGCATTTTTTTGTAAGAGCCATCATGTAGTAAATTTAATTTTGTATTGTTATAATCTAAACGATTAAGTACCACAGTCGAATTACCTTCATCTGCTGGAATAGTAGCAATAATCGTCTCTTTTTTTTAAATATAAAGTCAACAAATTTTTTTTTAGATAAATTACTTTTTGGTGATTTCGTATTTTTAAGACATCACAAAATCTCAAATCTAATAAGATCAGCAGTGTGTAAGTCTATATTTTTTAAAGAAGACTCTACATTTGCATATAATATTTTTACCTAGAATACGTTTAGGAGACAGCACATAATTAAAACCTTTCTCCAATAGAGAGACTTAATTTGAAGAAAGCTGACTAATAAATCATTTGAGGGCGGAGGTAAAAGTTTTAAATTCTGACTTTTTTCAATTCTGACATTTTTACTTCACCTTTTTTTAAAAAAAAAAAATTATCACAAACCTGATTTTGATTGTGCTAAAATATTTGCTAATTTAAAAAAGTGTAATTTGAGAATTATGAGGGATTCTATTGAAATATTAAAAAGTCCGAGCGGTTTAAAAAACAAGCACAAGAGATTTCAGCTTTGTGGAGACCATGTTTATTTTATTTATTTCTTTTAATAACAACTTGAAATTAATTAATGGAAAAACTGAAGAAAAAAAGATTTTGTTAATCCACATATTTTGAATAATAAATTATCAAAGATATAGGAGGGATTGTTCTTTACTTCACACTCAATCTCGTTACTATTTGAGGTGCAATGGTTTTCTTTACAAACTTGACTTTGACAATAATGGATGTTATTTCGTCCAAAACTTTAAGAATTAAAACAATATAATACATGGTTTAAGCAGAAAATACTTCATTTACATATTTATAAAAGCATAAAAATAATTCAACTACCAATTATTATACTTCATTTTTTCCATAGATCTAAGTATCATTCTAGCATTTAAACAGAATGAAAAGTTTGGCCACTCTAAAGTGAATAAAAGACTCATTCCAGCATTTAAACAGAATGAAAAGTTTGGCCACTCTAAAGTGAATAAAATACTTTAATATAAGTTAATAAAATTACATTTAAACTAATGTATACCCTAGTTTAAATGTTATAAACTACATAAACCCTAAATTCAAATAATTTGTAAAAATGTTGCAATCTTAAACCTGGCTCACAAGAATTGTAGAAACTGATTTTAATAAAATATATAAAAATTGTGGATTTAATATAAAATTAGTTTCTTCATTGAGATATAAAATCAGATGTATTTAAACTTAGTACAGTGCCTAAATTAAAAAATAATTCATAAAATTGTGTTCCAGCATTGCATTCCAGCATTGCATCCTTAAGCTGATGGAAAAACTATGTAAATATCAAGCCAGAGTAATCATTGGATTCCAGAAGGCTTGTGCATAAAATCCCTATCTAGTGCCTACTCATTCAATATCCCCAGATGAGTTTCTGGCTTGTGGCTTTTGTCAATGAGGAGCCTTGGATCTGAGAGCACTGTAGCTAGATCTTAGGATCTAATGCAACCCTCCAGCAGCCACCTTTTATCTCTACTTAATTACAAAACTATGAAGCTTAAATTGAAAAAAAACTATAATATTTTCAATCCAAGCTCATCAGCTTATATAGTAATATAGGTCTGAACTCAGTTCACTACCTATACACTTTGGGGTCTTTGCTTCTTTAATAACTATAGCCACCATTGTCCTATTAAGTAGAATTGGTGTTAAGCCAATAAACATCACATGATCACTTATGCTTTCTTTTAACTGCTATTAAAACAGGAAAAACTCTCTATACATGTTGCCACCCAGTGCAAGCCAGAGTAATCAATGGATTCCAGAAGGCTTGTGCATACAATCCCCAACTAGTTCCTACTCTTTCAATATCCCCAGACTAGTTTCTGGCTTGTGGTCTTTGTCAGTGAGGAACCTTGGATCTGAGAGCACTGCAGCTAGATCTTAGGATCTAATGCAACCCTCCAGTAGCCACCTTTTATCTCTACTTAACTACAAAACTATTAGACTAATGTCTTCAATCCAAGTTTATAGTTTTATAGTTAAGTAGAGATAAAAGGTGACCGCTGGAGGATTGCATTAGATTCTAAGATCTAGCTGCAGTGCTCTCTGATCCAAGGCTCCTCACTGACAAAGGCACAAGCAAGCTCATAGTTTTATAGTTAAGTAGAGAGATAAAAGATAACTGCTGGAGGGTTGCATTAGATCCTAAGATCTAGCTGCAGTGCTCTCAAATGCAAGGCTCCTCACTGATGAAGGCCACAAGCCAGAAACTAGTCTGGGGATATTAGATAATTAGGCACTAGTTGGGGATTTTATGCACAAGTCTTCTGGCATCCATTGGTTACTCTGGCTTGTCTGTTTTAATATTTTATTATTAAAATATTTGTCACTTTATATAATGTATTAGATTCTGTTATTTAATTTGTGTACATTATATTTAAACTTTTAAGTTGTGAAGCCATTTTTTAATATTGGTTACTGAGACTTGATCATTATTGTGCCTTAATTGGATCTCCAACTATAACAAAATGAAGGATATAATTAGCATGCCTCATGTTAGACTGTAACAGAAAAGACAAGAGGTGTAATATTTAGAAGCTTACACAAATAATGGCATATATTTAATGATGAATCATAAGTTTGCATTTCCAATGTTCATTTTAGCTCTTATCAATTTCATGTTTATTTAAAAAATAATAATTAATGTAGAGAGAATATTTAACCATGGAGCAAATGCTGATGTTATCATGAATTGAGGAATTATAGAATTTGAAATGGGTCCATTCAGCAGCTTTTTATTTATCTTTTCACTTCTGACTGGTAAACCTATTTCAAATCACTAGTATTTTGATTTTAAAAAGGTGATTGATAAATTTAAATCATTTTTAGGTTCAATCAGTACTATTCTTATCCACTTTACATATGACTCTATGAAAGTTACTTTTATTAGTCATATTTAAATGTAGTCCCTGTAGATTATCGATACAAAAATGGTTACTCAAGGATGGCAAGATTAATCTATTTTTACCTGAGAATTCAGGACAAAAATCACTTCCTAATGTGTGGCTTGATAATATATGTACATAAGAGTACAATCTGAAAAAATTGAGGGGTCAAATTGATTTAGGTCAACATGGGTATGACGAGAATCTCAGCCTCAGGATGGCCATTGAGCATTCCATCATCAGATTTTCAATTGGATGGATAGTTGAAGAGTTGGAGTGTAGAATGGATTGAAGCCTGAAGAGTTGGAGTGTGGAATGGATTGAAGCCTGTCCATTAAAGTGTGAAGATTGGCTATCTTTATATATATATATATATATATATATATATATATATATATATATATATATATATATATATATATATATATATATATATATATATATATATATATATATATATATATATATATATATATATATATATATATCAAAATATTAATATATAACAAACTAACCAAAGGAAATACATATAAAAACAAAAAAATAAAGACTTATAAATCCAATAAATAATATAATATTTCAACCAGAGGACTGGTTTTCATCAGAAAGAAAAAAAAAAATACACAGTAAAATGGCGATAATCAAAAATTACAGATTTGGTAAAAGATTAAAAATTAACAAACCCCCCCTGATTGGTCACAAAATCTAACACAGCAGAATATCTACCCAATCAATGACAAAATTCAAACAAAAAAAAAAAACTACATTCCCTCCTAATCAAGCTTAAATTCTATTTAAATTAAAATAAATATAAAAATAAAAAATCCAAAATTAAAAATTAAAATATACATATGTGCATACATAGAAAAATTAAACTATGCTCACACACAAAAAATAGCTGTGCTCACATTAATATTCATTAAAAACTAAAATACTTATACATTTTAAAAAATATAGTTAGTGCAAAGTACAATAATTTATAACTAATTATTTATCTATAAACCAATTAAACACAGATATTAAACATCCATGTAACCAGTCTTTACATAAAAAAACCTCATATAAAAAAAAAAAAATTTTCACATAAAAAACACACATATAGAAATCATTTAGGAGACCAGGTAACCCAGAGATGTAATAGTTCCAGTGTTCAAATTCAATCCATGCGGTTCTAAGGTCTTGAATTTAAAAATAAAAAAACTCTCCTTTTGTTTCCTCTCCCTTGTAGAAGAAAAACCTTCCTGAAGAATAATAAGCAGGTTATAAGTAATTGACAAACATTACATAGTACATCGTTTCTTAAACTTAGGAAATTATATGATAAATTAGTTAGATATAGACAACATATTAGTAATTTTGCATATTTTATTAACAATAACATAATTCCTAAAGGCCTCAGAATAAAAATTATTGCTAACATAGACCAATTTCCTAGGGAACATGCAATTAAATGGGATAATACAATAAGAGAAGCATCTGTTGCATTAATACATATTTTGAAAGATGCATTTTTGGTAAAACTTAAATTAATTGAAAAAGAAATTATACATTTTGGTAGTTGTAATTTAATGAATATAGATGAACAGAAGGAATTACAGGAATGGGTTTTTTTGAGAGAGAAGTTATTGGTGAAGAAATTTCATAATAAAATATATCATTGGTTCAAAGTTATGGGTAATGAGCCAAGATTTGAATTAGTTACTAATCAGTCACAAACACTAATTGATTGTATGACTTCTGATAATCATACTGTGTCAGATATTTCTACATCGGATATGATTCCAATTGATACTGATCAATCATTTGTATCATCTTCACATTCATTAGATTGTGCTGAAATGTTACCATCTGTTCTTAATAGTGATGCTGGTTTAGCATTGGTTCACAGAGTTACAGATTCTGAATGCACTAACAATATTTTAGTTTCTGGAAATACTAATAAATCTAACCCAAATATTTATAGCAATGACTTTTTATGTTTAGCTAATAAGGAAAACAATGTGATTAATCTAACTAACATTAATCTTAGTGAGGCAGAATGTTCACTGTTAAATAAAGGTTTATCTTTTTGCCCTACAGTTCAGTCATTTTATCAAAAAAATGAATTTAAAATTCATCAGGATTTAGATAATTTTTCAAGAAGACTTAGATTAAGAGAATTTTTTGGAAACCAAGAATATGATACTATTGGAAAATTACGATCTGATTGGACACCACCACATCAAAGGAATGTGTTATTAGATACGTACATTGATAATGTATATCAGGATATTATTAATGAAATTAGACTTAAACAACATAGTAAGTATAAGAGTAATTTAACATTGAGAGAGATGAATGCATTACGTAATTTAGTGAAAAGACAGGATATTATTATAAAACCAGCTGACAAAGGTGGATCAATAGTAATTATGAATAAAGATGATTATGTTAAAAAAGCTCTGGAGCTTTTAGATGATAAAATTTTTTATGAGCCTGTTTCACTAACCACTATTAATTCATTATTCAAGGGTATACTTTTTAGTTTAAAAGATATGAGAGCTAGGGGTCTTATAAATAATAATGTATATAACTTTTTAGTACCAACCAAAATTCATCCTAGTAGTTTTTATATTTTGCCAAAGATTCATAAACCTGGTTGTCCAGGCAGACCTATTGTAGCTAGTATTGGTAGTCCTACAGAAAATATTTCAGCATATGTTGATAATATTATTAAATTTATTCCACCATCATTTAGTTCTTATGTTAAAGATACTACTCATTTTCTTTGCATGTTAGAAAATATTAAATCTGAATTACCAGTTGATTGTTTTTTGGTTACTTTGGATATTGTATCATTATACACAAATATAACTCATGATGATGGAGTGCGGCTATTAAATGTGCTTTACAAGATAGAGAGTATGATCATGATTTTATTACTACTATGGTTGAATTAATATATTTGGTTTTAAGAAATAATTTTTTTACTTTTGATTCTAGATACTATTTACAGAAACAAGGTACTGCAATGGGTACAAAGATGGCACCAAGTTATGCGAATATTTTTATGTCAAAACTGGAGTCCTCTATACTTGATAATGCTAAGCTGAAACCTCACACTTGGCTTAGATATATAGATGACATTTTCATGATATGGCCACATAGTGAAGTTGAACTTCATAATTTTTTAAGTTATTTAAATAATTTTAATAAACATATTAATTTCACAATGAATTTTTCAAAATCAATTGCTCATTTTCTTGATGTTGAAGTTATTTACACTAATAGAGTTCTTACTACCACTGTATATAGGAAACCAACTGATAATAACCGCTATCTACATTTTTATAGTAACCATCCTAAACATTTAAAGACTAATATTCCTTATAGTCAATTTTTAAGGATGAAGAGGATTTGTAATGATGAGAAATTTCTTCAACAAAATAATAGTATTTTATATAATAGATTGCTCAATATGAGGTATCCTAAGACATTGTTGGATAATGCAGTAAGGAGATCTTCTTTAATTGATAGAAAGAAACTTCTTTTATCTGAAAAGAGTAAAAAACAATTAGATGTTCCACCATTGGTTCTTACTTTTAATAGAGATTTACCTAATATTAACCGGATATTGGCAAAACATTTTAACATATTACAGTCCACAGATTATTTAAAATCTATTTTTTCTGATCCACCTAAGGCTGTATATCGAAAACATAGATCACTTAGAGATATACTTGTCAAAACAAATTTTATTAGTAGTTCTGTACAGGAAAAAGGATGTTCTCCATGTAAAGATAAAAGATGTTTTACATGTAAACATATTGTTGTGACAAAAGTGGTCTTTAGTACTAAGAATTGTAATTTCAAATGGTATATTCCTAATTATGTTACATGTAAAAGTGTTAATTTGATATATTTGATAGAGTGTAGTAGATGTTTAAACCAGTATATAGGTGAGTCAGCAAATAGTTTACAGATCAGAATGACTAATCATAGATTTGACATTTTGCATAAGAATAAAGATAGACCGGTTTCAAAACATTTTAATTTACCGAATCATTCAATTGATGATTTAAAAGTAGTGATTCTTCAGGAAGGTTTTTCTTCTACAAGGGAGAGGAAACAAAAGGAGAGTTTTTTTATTTTTAAATTCAAGACCTTAGAACCGCATGGATTGAATTTGAACACTGGAACTATTACATCTCTGGGTTACCTGGTCTCCTAAATGATTTCTATATGTGTGTTTTTTATGTGAAAATTTTTTTTTTTTTATATGAGGTTTTTTTATGTAAAGACTGGTTACATGGATGTTTAATATCTGTGTTTAATTGGTTTATAGATAAATAATTAGTTATAAATTATTGTACTTTGCACTAACTATATTTTTTAAAATGTATAAGTATTTTAGTTTTTAATGAATATTAATGTGAGCACAGCTATTTTTTGTGTGTGAGCATAGTTTAATTTTTCTATGTATGCACATATGTATATTTTAATTTTTAATTTTTAATTTTGGATTTTTTATTTTTATATTTATTTTAATTTAAATAGAATTTAAGCTTGATTAGGAGGGAATGTAGTTTTTTTTTTTTTTTTTTTGTTTCAATTTTGTCATTGATTGGGTAGATATTCGGCTGTGTTAGATTTTGTGACCAATCAGGGGGGGTTTGTTAATTTTTAATCTTTTACCAAATCTGTAATTTTTGATTATCGCCATTTTACTGTGTATTTTTTTTCTTTCTGATGAAAACCAGTCCTCTGGTTGAAATATTATATTATTTATTGGATTTATAAGTCTTTATTTTTTTGTTTTTATATATATATATATATATATATATATATATATATTGTACCAACATTGTGTTGGCACATAATAATTTTATCTAAAAATTATTAAAATAAAAAATCTTTCATTAAAAAACGAATAGTATTTAAAAGTTTAAGAGTTTTTTATAGCTGTTTGTTGTTGAAAACATAAATTTATAAGTTAAAGTGTTGTTGAAATAAAAGTTGCAATTAATTAATTAGAAGGGGGAGGGGATTTGCTTTAGAGCATCAAGTTAAAAGTTTTATAAAAGAAGTAAAGTTTTTTGGTATTATTATCAGTTGAAATATAACTTAAAGTTTAAAAATATAAATCTCTTTTTATTTAAGTAAAGAAAAAAAAGTAATCTTAAAACAAGTGCTGAATTTAGATTAAAATATACATTTGCATAAATGACAAATGCTTGTTAATGAATATATATATGTGTGAATATAAATATTGCATAAATATGTGCGTGTTAAAATGAAACAAAGGAAAATTATATTTAAAAACACAGCAATGGCTACTAATCAAAAATGTAAAAACAACATGTTGGATGGCTCCTAATTGATATCTCCAACAACAGGATTATTAGCTTATCTCAAATGAATGCAATTAAAACAAGGAAAGAACTTTGACAACAAATATAACTGGAGGAATCAAAATGGACAACTGGTCTCATGTATAAATAGTCAATTTTTTATCGGCCAGTTAGTTGCATTTGAGAAACAGCTGGGTTTTAGTTTTGAACAGTAAATTTATGAGTTTAATTCATCAATCAGTCATGCAGTGTTAATAGCTTCATTGAAACATATGATGAACTTCAAACCACGCACACACGAATATTATTTCATGGTTTGTGACATTTATATACGGAAACTTTACATATTTATTTATAAACTATAGAATATATAACTAATTTATATTATAACTTAAAATAGACAAAATCTCACTGCGGGCGAACAGTAGTTTGAATTACCGTACATGAAAACACCTGAAACGAAGATCGGTTCTCCGATCTGTCTGTTTCATTTCTTGTCACTTTATAAAAAAAAACAACAAAAAAAAAATGATTATACATAACTTCTGGTTAACATTTTTTTCTCTTTTCACATAATTGATTGACCTTGGAGAACAGTCTGGGTGAGGGTTTGAACTTAACATTTACAAAGGTGGGTGTATTGCCGTAGTTCCTTTTCTCATCATCATGTGCATGTCATAGTGGTCATTTCCCGGGTTATCATTTTGTATATCTCTACCTTCTCCCTGGGTCGGGAGGTATATAAGGGTTATAGGTCTGTCTTTTTAGATCTCTTAGTAAAATAGCACAAGCGGTCACAATATTGTGCTTTGGTATATTATTATATTGTTCATTATTAAAAGTATCTTGCTTTAAAAGAATTTCTCTAACTTTCTGTGATCTAATGGCATCCATTATAACATTTTCACTTTGGGAGTTGAGAAGTTTTTCCCCATTTTTTATGAAACTATTTTTTTTAACATATGTCCATGCTTTAAAACAAAGTTTATCATTTCTGTTTAAAGAGTTCAGTTCCTCATCAATTTTGTTCAGATCACATTTCATAAATAAATAATCATGGAATTTATTAAAATGGGCAGTATTGCACACAACTAAAGATCTGTCCACTTTCTTCATTTTCATATCAGGAGGCCATTCAGCATCATTTCTAAACTTTAACTTTGATGACTTCATTAATCTTTCATCATCACTTTTCCACAGAACATCTTTATCATTATTATGAAAAGATAACTCAGAATTATTAATTATGATTTCAGAAGATTTATTCAAAACAGTATCTTTTGTTCTATTGATATCTTTCAACATCGATACAGCCACTCCATTAGAAGGTACTAAACTGGTGTCATCACTTTGAGATGGGCTGGCTTGCATTAGATTTGAAACGACCATTTCCTCAGTAATTACTTCATCTTTAGCTAAATCTGCTAGAGTAAAACTTTGACTCTGAGTAATTTCTGTCACATCTAATTCTTTACATTTTTGTTGAGTAGAGTTGGCATTTGTATTCACTAATCTAATCTCACGAGGTTCCAACCTTATTTTAGTTGGTTGAGGTTCTGTGTCTTCTGCTCCACTCCTCGCACTAATAATTTCTTTACCTTCCCTAACTGTTTTAACGTCCGACCCCATATACCATTCTTCAATCTGTACCATACGCGCCAACATGGCCATCATGATCTTTCTGTCCTCTCTCCCCTCTCTGAGGATCGCGTTAAACTTCGCATCGCGATCGTGCTCCCTCTGTTTGTTTCCTTCTATTTCTGCCATTTCTGCTTCGTTTTTCCTTAGAAATGTTTTTAGCATAAGACTTTGATTCGTACAACGCTTTGATTTGTATATTTCATAAAAGGTTACTGATCCCTGCTCCTTGTGCCAAATCCTCCTCCGCTGCTGATACTGTTTGTGTGGCTTACTTCCTTTCTCTCTTTCTTCCTTCGCCTACGTTCAGTCTGGTTTTTGTTATCTACGCTTTTTTTCTTTATTTAGGAATATAATATGACATGTCTAAAATCATTACTAAAAATATACAGGGAAAAAAAAACTTTCTTTCACCCAGTTCGCACTGTTCTCCTCAGTCCTATAATACATACATATTCATAATGGGTACATAACATAGTATTTTTTTGTATTTCTGTCAGTAATTCTCTCTTTTTATATATGCCACCCTACTCTCTTTTAAAACAACACTCGCCACTGCTGTATGGACAAACATGTTTGCTGACAAATTTATTTGATAGGCGCCAGCCAGCAACATGTGACCAATAGATAATTTAATCCACTGATCCCCAAATATATACTTTTATATGACCTAATAATCATTTGATTTAAGATTTACTGTTTTATATAGGCAGAAAAAAAAAAATTTAATACTGACTCCGGTAAGGTTTTTTTTTTTTTATATTACAACATATATATGCACACACGTGTTTATTTCTAAAACACAAAAATAATCCTACTTCTTTATTCTTTTTTCAAAAAAAATATTTTTCACAACAAACGAAAATATATATATATATACGTACACAAATATATATACGCGTACACGTTTTTATTTTTTTAGAACTGGACTTAATTCTACTTCTTTATTTTTTCATATGATTTAAACGACAAGAATGAACTCGCAAAAACATTATGGAATACTCATTTATTTTAATTAATTACACGCACGAATTGCTTCCGCTCTCTTTTCAAAAAAAAATCTTCACTCTGTTTCTTAACAATATTTGGGAGTACTATACTGAACCTTTGTGTGAGGGAAAAAAAAATTTTTATACATTTGTTTTCTTACTATAGTTTTCACTTGCGCATTTTAATACGATCTGTCTGTTTCAATATATATATATAAAGTTTATTAAAATAAATGCTATGAAATTGAAAAACAGTGTTATTTGCAATGAACGATCAGACTGGCACTTGAATTAATTATAAGTACTAGTCAGTGAGCAATAATGTTAAGAGCATATAGGAGTGATATGGTAAGTAAGCAAAAGATTTAGAACTGGCATTGGGGTGAATTCAGGTAAGTTCAAATATTTTAGATGTTTGTATATTTATAATAAGAGTTGGTGCAATAAACTATATCTGAATTTATATAATAGTAATAGTGTTAATGTTTTTTACTCTCTGCATTAACCAAATAAATAATTACAGTGTATATATATGATCACCAGGTCAATAAAAAAATGGGAAAAGAGTCAATCATAGACAAACCAGTTTTACAAAAGGTAAAACAGCCAAAAGAGTTGCAACTGAAATAAACCAAAGTTAAATCTTGTTGAAACAACACCACTCGTAGTTGATACGAAAATGTTGTGTGATTTAATACAGAATGCGCAACAGAAAAATGAAAAATATCATAACACCTTGCAAAATATAAATGAAATAAATAAAATAATCAATGAGTGGCAACAAAAAAAATATGTTTAATTTAAGGAAACTCCTTGAACAAGTGTTTAAAAAAAGTTCATAAAAAAATAAGGAAAGATTCTAAGAATATGAAAAATTTTGTGAGAAATATGAGGAAAGATTTAGTCAACTGTGAGAAAAACAAGAAGTGTATAGTGAAAAAACAGAAAAGATAAATATTCAAGTGATAAAAAATGAAAAATCAATAAACTAGATATGAGAAAATCTAGAAAAGGTAGCTGAAAAAATAAATGATTTTAAAATTGACTGTGCAAAGTAATATGCAAAAATCAACAAATAAATAGAGAACAGATAATGGAAACTAAAGCAGATATATTGGCTGGTAAAATAGAAGCTGAACAAGGAAGGATAGAAGAGATAATAAAGAACATGAAGCTGAAAGACCTGGAATTAAACAGTCATAAATCTGGTTATAAGGAAAATTATAAAAGTAGAATCTGAAATGACAGAGGTTAAAAATAATAGTAGTTTTCCAGAAATCTGCTCAGTATAAACCAGTTATTAGAAATTGGTGTGTTTAAAGATCAAACAAATGGAGCACCTGTAGACTATCTATACCGTTTAAAAAAATATTTTAAACTAAATCAAATGTAAGGGTTAGACAACGCATGTAGTCACTTACAGAGTAATGCTCATGCATGGTGGGATTCTCTATTTGTCAAGACAAACAGATTTAAGAGATATAAGGAAGCCTTGGTAAATAACTTCTTCACAGAAGAGAGACAAGAAACTGTCCCATATCAGATAATTCAGGAAAAATTCTTTGGAACTGAAAGTTACTCTCAGCTTTTCAGAAGAAAGATAGCCAAATTAAGAACACTGAATAATTGCAGTATGACTGATAATTTGATTATATGAATAAATCATCATAACTTGCCCTTCAAAATTGAACAAGCAATTGGAAGTGCAGATAAAAAGACCATAGAGCAAACTCCTAAATATGCTTGATGCAAGTATGCATCACCAGTTAATTATACAGTCTTAGAAAACTTGTGATCAAACTTATATCAACATTTTGAGTTTGAAAATAGAGAACGTGGACAAAATAAAAATTGGTTAACTGAAAATTAAAAACAAAATAAAGATCTAATCCAAATTATAAATGAAACTAGAATTAAAAAAGATATTAAGACTCAATCAAATGTGTATCACCTATTGTGATCCTGTCATTAAGATGAAGAAAGAAAATGATAAATTTTTCTGATTATCTGAAATAGGATACCCAGCATCACTCAGAAATACTCAAAAAGCAATAAAGATTAAATCTTAATGGAATGTAGGAAGTTTGAAATAGTGATAATCCCAGACCTAATGAAAAGGCTAAAAAAATGTTTTAAAATAAGGCTATATTGTTTGGTATTATTGATTTTAACAATATTACTCCTCATATAATAATTTTTATACTATTTCTATATAACTGTGCAACAATGTTTTAAGTATAACTGATTGTGGCATAAATGGAAATATAATGTTCGGAAGCTATTCAAGTATAAAAATAAAAACTAAATGTCATGCTAGGCTCTGTGATCACTTGAAAGATTTGTCATGGGTGATGCTTGTACTAGGTTAGAAAAGTGTAATTACTTGACATGTATTGTGGTAATTCATAATGAAGCCACACACATTGTTTTTTTAAAAAAATGACTTCTTATTTATTACAGATGGTTACCCAGTAGAGGTATTATGATTCTATCTGTATATACCATTCAATGATTTGGTCTATTTTTATCAGTAAATATATAGAATTTATAAGGCTCTTGTGGCAAAGCCCAATGTAAGTGTGAGGATTGAAAATAAGCTCTAACTTTTACTGTAGTCAATGGTCATGCATTACATTGTTTTATCTCATCTTTGATATCTGGAAGATGGCTCAAATGGACTTACTGTAATATGGTTATGTTTAAAACCAAACAACAGTGAAAATTCAATGATGTAGCATTTGTTAATATAAGTTGACATGTGTAGAGTTTACTTCTTTAATTCACAAGAAAATGTAATAAGGAAACCATATCTCTCAGAATAAGAAGTACAAATGAGAAATAAAATATTTGATTTTTATTGTCTCATTTTTTAATAGGGGGAGGTATGTGATGGTTAGCCAGCATACCCGATGCTAATGAATTTAGGGCATAGAGCAAAAGCAAAGTTATTGTCATGTTTTAATAAGATGGCACAGAAGAGAGTTTTTCCAGGTAGTTGGAGTAATACAAAAATAAGATTATTATTTAAAGGAAAGGGTAAGGATCATAGAAAGTTAAATAATTATAGACCGATAGCAGTAACATCAGTTTTATATAAAGTTTTTTCATATATGGTAGCTGGAAGAATTGTAAAATGGATGGAAGAGAATAATGTAGTGGGGGGAAATGCAAGGAGGTTTTAGGTCAGATAGGCATATAGGAGATAGTTTGTTTGTAGTTACACAACTTATGGAGATGAGTAGGAATTCAGGTAAATCGTTATATATGAGTTTTATAGATATAGAGAAAGCATATGATAGAATAAATAGAAATAGATTATGGATAAGATTGGTCAATTTGGGAATGGATGAAGCTTTAGTAAATATTATTAAGAAATTATATGAAAATAATTATTATACTTACCAATTAGGGAATATAGAATCAGTTCAAGTTAAAAATGGGGTGGGATTAAGGCAAGGATGCCCTATGTCACCTATTTTGTTTTTGAGTGAAATGGAGAAAGCAATAGAAAGAGTAGGAAAAGGGGTAGAGATACCGTTAATAGGTGGCAAGGGAGTATATACTTTGTCGGGTCTTTTTTTTGCAGATGATATCTTTTTATGTGCAGAAAGAAGAGAAGATATGGATATTATGTTGAAGACATGTGCAAGGGTGGGTAAAGAGATGGGGATTAAATTTAGTGAAGAAAAATCAAATATAATGATGGTTAATACTGGGGAAAGAGAAGATGTAGAATTTTTATTGGGGGATATAAAGTTAAGTGTGGTATATAGATATAGATATTTTGGATTCATCTTATGTAATCAGGAAAATTGCTTGGATGAATGGGAGAAAAAATTGGTAAATGAAGCAAAGAAAAGAAAGGGTTTGGTAAAGAAACTAACAGTATTTTCATATAATAAATATGATATAGCTAGAATTGTATGGAAGGAGTTACAGTAGCAGGGTTAATGTATGGTAATGATGCATTATGTGTTAGTAAAAGGGTTTTAGATTATTTAGAGAAAGTACAAAGGGAAGGAGGAAGACATGCATTAGATGCAGAGATGTGGACAGCAAAGGAGGCAATTCAAGGAGAAATGGGATGATCAAATTTTTATATGAGAGATGCAAAAAGTAAAATGAAAATGTTTGGTAGGTTGCAGTTTATGGATAGTAAAAGAATAGCCAAAATAGTGTTTAATTGGGTTATGAGTAAAAGGCAGGTAATAAGATGGGTGAGAAAGGTAATGCAGTATGCAAAAGATTTGGATAAAGAATTTTATATCGGTATACTTGTATAAAAGGTGGGATGATTGAGTTAGGAGGATTGTTGAGTGTTATAGTGATAAGGAATGGGATAAAAGAATAGAAGCATTAATAAAAAATAGGGAGTTGGAGAGATGGAGAACTGGTATGGAGGGTAAAAAGAGTTTAAATATATATAGAAGTAAATAGAATATTGGAAGTGAGTTAATTTATGATAATAGTAAGGCTCAAACGGGATCTTTAGCAACAAGAGAATATACATGTAAATGGAAAACTATGGGTGATTTAGTGTGCAAATTGTGTAAGGAAGGTATAGAAAATATTAGGCATCTGTTGATTGAATGTAAATGCTTGAAAGCAGAATAGGTATGAACAAAGTGACTATACAGAAAATGAGTTATTAGTTTTTATGCTGGGTTTGCAAAAAGATAAGGAAGATTTAGATTTAAAGCCATAGAGTTGACAAAGATTATGCTGTGGAAATGGAATGGGGCAGAATATGGGAAGACTTAGAGTGGGGAATGGAAAATAAAGTGGCTAACAGGTTTATCTGGGCATAGTTGCTGAGATATTCTTGATTTCGTTTAAGGAGAAGCCAAATACATCACATCACATAACATACCTAAATAAAATAGTAAGCATGTGTTGAGTGATAAAAATTATATAAAATTATTTTAATTTAAAATATTTTTGAATGTGTGTGCATGGGTAAGATAAATAAAAGCCTTTTACTTGAATTATATAAACAAATAAAGACAAATAAAACTTATAACATTTATTAAAATAAATCTTAATTGAAGAACTAAATTTATGTAAGAGCACTTAAATTAAAGCAAATGAGTTTAAAACAATTATTTTTAAAAAAAAGTTAATTTGATTAGATCTGTAGATAACAAAAAAATGAATCTACAAATATAGTTAATAATAGTAAATAAGAAAAAGTATCAAACTCATTAAGTTTTTAAATGCCTAATCTATTGTATATTTTAATTGTAAAAAATTGTAAAAAAAGAAATTAAAACAAGAAGGCATCACATTCGTTCATTAGCACTTGATTGGAGAATTAAAAATAGAGTAGTGTAGCTCTAATTATTGAAAAGGGCAGTAAAAACTTTTTACTTTGTGAACTATAATGTGGCTGAAAAATATATCACTATTTGGAAAAATATATTGCTGTGATTTATCAAATATCAATCATTTTACTAGACATAGAAACATTTGTTTTATGGGTTACAATTATTATTTGTGAATACTGCCAGAAAAAATGCATTGTGTGTAACTTAAAGTGTACCAGCTTGCCGTAATTATGCAGGCATCTTCTGAAAACTGCCTGAGCTTAACCCTGGACATATTAAGATGCCTATGAAGAATATCTGTCCCTATCATTTTTTAGGAAAATGGAATATTTAAATGGAATGACCTGGAAACAGAAACAATCACATGTTTTACATTCTAATTAGTACTGGATGTTAAAACATATATACTATGATAAGACTATTCATTTTAAAACTTTAACAAAAAAAATAGAAACCATTTTAATAAATCAGTATAATCTAATTACTTTATTCAAATTTATTTCATGTGTATTATATGTTAAGTTACTATTATTTATTTATTTTATATGCTTAGCTAGTGTGTAAGAATATATTCCAAAATAATCATTTTAACTTGGTGTGTATGAATAAATAAAAGAAATGTTTATTAGCTTATAAAATTCAAGTTGTCAGTGTCATTTTATATAGCAATTTGTATTTGAAATGTTCATATTAGCACTTATCAATTCTGTGTTCATAAAAAATATTAAGGAGAATGTGTTTAACCATTGAGAAAATTTAAGTGTTATCATAAATTGGGAGATTATAGAAATTGAAATTGGTCTATTCAGCTTTGTTTTTATCTATTTTTCACAAATGAAAAGATTGGTGTCTGAGTAAATGCTGAAAATCAATCAGCAATAAAAAAATAAAAAAAATCCCAGAGTTTTTATATTATATTTTTATTATAATTAAAACCAACTAAAATTGTAGTTTAAAAGCTGAGACTGATTTTCTAATTAACTGAAATTTAAATGGTATTTAAAAAGAAAAGAAGAAGTAAGAAACTGATCCTGGTTAGATTTTTAATTAAAATCTAGTGGGAAATAAAAATATAATATAAAAACTCTGGGTTTTTTTTTAATTGCTGATTGATTTTTTTTCTAATTGGGAATTGCAGATTGCTATTACTGATTGCTAATAGATAACTGCTAAAGAAACTATTGAAAAAGAAAAAGATCGCCAATTGTTATTATAGATGTTTCTATTCTAGAAACCATCTTTAAAAAAAGAGAATGTGCTTATTATTGGAGATAGTGACCATTCATTCACAATGCAAAAACTATTAGCCTTGAAAAATATCATAAGTGTGCCATGCTAAAATCATTCTAAGACAAACTCTGGAGCTCTACAATTGTTTCATCACTAACATATCCTAATTTCATAGTTCAAAACTGATCCTGAAATTGGCCATCATACTCCATGACCAGCTTACTGGAAATCCAAAACAACAGCAGTGTACACTTACTGGAACTCAACCTTGCACACACCATGGAAATAAATCAGAAGGGAACTTTGAAGCTGCAAATGTAACCAAACATTCTTATATTTTAATCAGAGCTTAAGTCTCAACTTGATACATAAAAAAATGAAAAAAAAAAAACATATGATAGGCTTATTTGTAGAAGTTTAGATATTATTAATAGATTTATAAATATAGTAGTTGTTTTATAGACTTCCACTTCATGTGAGGGCATTGTTTTTCTTAAAAAAATATATAACTTATGAACATTCCCAGGCCTTTTTTTTATATTTGAATTCCTTGTTTTGTTTTGTTTTTTCAAGTAAATTAAACACAAATTTTATTTTATTTTTTTGTAAACATTAATTTTTATTAACATCAACAAAATAAATAAATATAAAATCAACATTTCTTGGTTTTTTGTTTTTTTTTTTTTTGGGGGGGGGGGGCTCTTTCTATTTTTTAAATGTAAAACTTAGTAAGCTTATTATGGTTGTATTTTTGGTTGTGTAATATTGTTTTAAAAATAAATCCTAAAGTTAGTAAGCTTTTTTGGGGGGTTTTCACTTTTTTTTGGAAGTTTCTTTTTTTTTAAATATAAAACTTAGTACACTTATTACGGTTGTATTTTTGTTTAAAAAATAAATACTAAAGTTAGTAAGCTTTTTTTTTTTTTTTTTTGGTTTTGCTTTTTTAAAAAAAAATAACAAACAAATTTAAAACTTATTATGATTTTTTTTTAGTTTCACTTTGGTTTTTTTTTTAAAACAACATCAAAAAAATTAAAACTTATTAGGTTTTTTTTTTTTGGTTCTGCTTGAAACGGTATTGTTTAGCCATCCTGTTTCACCTAATATGTTCCATCATAGTTAGTATCTTTCCAACAATTTGAACCCTCACAGTCTACGTATATAATCAGAATAATTTATTTTGATATGTAAGAGGTATATTTACATGTATGTGTGGATATGTGCACACATTTAATATATATTAATGTCTGTGTGTGTCTAATATATATGCAGTTATAAACTTAAAATTAATAAAATAATCTAATTAAGTGAAGTTGTGTGAACATTATTATATGTGTGTAACTACTTACATATATATGCGAGAGAAACCGTAACACAATATATTTAAAAAGCATTACAACTCTTTTAAATTAATAATATAAATTTAAAGTCAGTTAAAAACTCTTTATTTAAATGCATTGGTATATAAATTTCAATTCCAGGAATAGTCTCACACACATATATAATAAAATGTTTACAAACTCTTTTAAAAAAAGTTATCTGTTTTTATAAAAAAAAAAAGTTGTCAATTCTTGGGAAACCATCTGTAAGCAATCAGCAACATCTGAAATCAACCTATCCTTAGGGTCTTATAGACATTGGTCCCACTTGTGTATTCCCTATTTAGTATATTCATTGCAAAACTTTGAACAATAATTAAAAAACAATAATTTTTTTTTTTAAGATAGCAATTAATGAAACTTGGGATTAAAATTTTAAATGTATTTTAAAAATAAAAACTTGCCTATTTTTTAAATTAAATTCTAAAACTCTAAACACTTGTTAAATAATAACTTATTCAGTTATTATTCTATTACTTGCTAATATTTGTTTTATATATGTTTACTTTATAACCCACCTGCATGTGTCATTCAATGCACTTATGTTTCTTTAATCTATATTTAAGAATTAAAATATATTAAATTATAAACAATGTGTTGCATATGATTCATAGTCCATTCCAACTCTCAGTTAAATTCCTTAATACTAGCATTAATTATTAATGTATGCATTAAACAAATTTCACATTTATTACGGTTTCTTTTTTTGGTATAAATAAATTTAAAAAAAACAATCTGTTCACAACTACAGTAATATATCAGACATATAGCTTGAACAAAGTGGTCATTAATTGTGAGAATCAAACACTGTCTAGGTTTTCCATGTTCTTTGTCTCATTGATGTTATCAAGAATACATTATTTGGCGCATTACCTCTTTCAAAGTATTGTTCAGACATAACCTTTGACAAGGTTTTGCACCTTAAAACTTGACTACAGAAGTGTGTAAATTCTCTGATAATTATTGCTTGCTCAAATTGTGTGATTTTAATAAAAGAAATTAAACTTTATTTACAATTAACCATTTATACATAATTGTAAAACACACATCCACACACGACACTGTAAAAAAGTGTGAAGTGTGCAAATTTTCCAAAATAATTTACTGCAATGTGACAAAGTGTCTTGCAATGTGTATTACAACAGAACTGTTGTATACATGTAACACATGGCCGCAAAAATACGTTCACCATGTAAATGGCATTTTTATGTGTTTTAAGACATAAATTGTGCCATCATGTGGCATGGATGTCTATAAAATAACTACTATAAATATTTCTTTTATTATATGTATTTTCTAATGGAATCTGTAAATTGTAAAGAATTAGTTCACGATTTTATTTTTATTGCTTTGTCGGAGAGTTTATTGCAAGTTGATATTTTTATACTCATTTTTCTTTTATTATTTATTGATAAAAGCTTTGGCAGATAATAGTAGTTTTCCTTTTTATATCACCTATTCCCTTTCATTTGAAATTAATTTAGTATAATGGGTGTCTGCATTTACTGCGATCATGGATTTGTTGCCTAGTGATTTATCAATTATATAGTAATGTTTTTCTTTATGCTGTATAGAGTATGAAATTTTGTTTTTATAATATTAAATTTATGTAAATCATAATCTTTTCTCTTTTCTTGCATGGAGATAACTTAAGGGTTATATAATAAACATGAGTTTTTATTAATGTTTAAGAAGCATAGGACATCTTTGTTTTTTCCCCGATGTCTTTCCCATGTTAAGGAATGATTGCTCCACACTGTTCATTAACTTCCCTTCAAGATCATTTTTACTAAGAAAAATAAAAATCAAAGAGAGTGTGTGTAATGTATGTGGCTAAATCAAGGGCAGAAAGATTATTATAATTTCCTATAAGCTTTAGTGTGAAAACAAAATTATCTGCTGAAGCGTTTGATATATCACAATTTTACATGAACTCTTAAACAAGTAGGGGGGTGGAGTAGAATTTGGGTCAAAATTTTATTTAATAAATCTAAGAATTATTAATTATATTTGTTTTTGTTTTCATGTCCTGTCTCTCAATTGTCTGAATAATGTTTAAGATCTCTCTTTCTTCCTATGTCTAGTTGGCAGCATTTATATCAGAATGTCATTATCACTTTTGATCACCGTAAATCAAATTTTCTAGGTTGACAATGGCCTAGTGGCATTTTCAGTGATAAAAAGGTGTAGTGTCTGGTATGGTTTACTGTTTTAAAATATTTAGTATTAAAATTAATTCCCTATATCAGCTATGTGGACAGATTTGTTTTGTTACATATAAAATAGAGATAATCAATGTAAGACAAAATGTTACTTTATTTTTAGAAATATAGGAGTACAAAGAATTACAAATAAGCATAGCAGAATTTAATACTGATAATTTAATGTAAAAAAATATGGTAAATTGTACAATTATAGTTCAGTCATCTAATGTAATTTCTGTTAAGATTAAGTTAAACAAACTTAAATGAAGGCTTAAATCAAATGATGACCATTAATATTGAACCCAAATTATATATAAATTTAATAGGTAGTAGTATATAAAAAGAGATGTATGTATACATGAATATTTAGTTTGGCTGCCCATTCAGCTTTTACATGTGTATGTGTGTATAAAAATTAATATTTGAAAGTTATAAAAATTTGTAATTTTATTTCAATAACTTTTTAACCA
The DNA here is from genome assembly GCA_028023455.1 of Epiperipatus broadwayi. Lineage (NCBI taxonomy): Eukaryota > Metazoa > Onychophora > Udeonychophora > Euonychophora > Peripatidae > Epiperipatus > Epiperipatus broadwayi. The sequence goes on from JAQFVV010000123.1 coordinate 3,748,416, forward strand.
ATGCATATTATATATATTTTGTAATTTTTATACTTTGCAGATAATAATTTGTATAAAATATAAAATTTTCATTTAAGAGACAAACGACAGTATTTTGGAAATTTATTACTAATAGTTTGTCTGGAGTAAACTGATATTTAAGAATAAACAATGCAATCTGTTGGTCTTAAAAATTTTGTGGGCCATTGTGTCATTCTAAAAGATGCATGGAAGGTCATAGATGCCAGAGGGTCTTTAATTATTTTGTCTAGTCATTGTTCTGGTCTTTTTCATTCCCATATATGGAAATGGAGGTCAACTTTGAACCTCAACTAAGTGTCTGAGTTTGAGACAGTGGCCAGCATTCTTTAAATCTTTGCTTATGTATAAATAGCCAAATTTTATACTTTCTTGGCTTTTTGTTTTTTTCTTTGTTCTGATATATCTTTCATGCAAGTTTGCATAGTGTATCAAATCATGGTGGGGTTAAGAAAATCATCTACTTCCCATACCTCTGAGAAGCTTATCTAGCTTACTATGCCATGGTCAGGAACATCTAGACCAAATATGCTGACAGTTTTGTGATATATGTGCCTGAAAGTGAATTTTGAATCTCTACCAATGCCTGTTTCAAAACCAAGCCAGCTCATGATCATTATCCACTGATTACCTACATCATCACATCCTCAAGCCCAAGGTAACATCTACGTTGCCATCAGTTATGAACTCTTAATTAATAAATTATTTTAATCCTAAATAATACTGTATGCCTTTCTTTCTTTTTACTTAATTTTTAAAGCTGTTATATAAATGCTAATAATATCTGTGCAATTTATTATAAAGCTATATAAATCTTTGTTTTGTGCGGCAATTTAGAATTAATTTGATTTTCTTGCTTTATTTTTATTCATTTTGATATGCCAAAAAGATATACAATCTAGCGAGTGAATTTAAACCCACCGCCAATAGTTTTCTCCTATTAAATGATGTAAATTTTCTTTAAAGTTCGTTGTTATAAACTCGCTCACTTTTATACTAATTATTTTTCAATAATTTTATTCTTTAAATGACCAGAAAGTCTTGATATTTATGTTTAATTGTTATCTCTAACTGCAAAAATTAACCCTCATCTAATCATTAAAATTGTTTTATCATTTTAACTAATTAAATCTCACCAGAAGGGGATTTAAGATGTAATCTATAATTTTATTTTGTAAGTAATATAAATATCTGTGCAATGAGTGCTCGTGAAAATGTGGAGAGATATTTCCGAGGTGTGGAAGAAAGAAATTTATTCCCTTTTAGTTTTAACTCTGACCTCTTATATGCATTTTATTAATCATTAGTTAACTGTCCAGGATGATTTGTGTTTGAGCATTCCATTATGCAGGAGAGCACCATATAACTATCAGGTGTTTATTAATTTACCATGGTCATTAGTGACATGGACTATTTATCTGTTTTAGGCATTATAAGTGTATCATTGCAATTGTTATTTATGATTTTCTCATTTTGGGATCTTCGGAATGACCAATCCCACTCTTTGCTATCCCTTTCAAAGTAGACATATTTCCTAATCAGGATCATCATCAGACACTTCCAATAAATAAGTGTATGGGAAACATATGGATGACTCATTCCAACATGTAACTAGTGCCATTGTTCTTCAGAGATGTGATTTTTGCCATTGTCTATGCATGCTCCTTTCATAGAAACATGACCGAGCCATTCAAGAGCATCTTAAGTGACTGCCTCTCTATATGCGATTGTGATAACACCTTTATTATTATTATTATTTAATTGTCTATCCACCTGCAATACTCTCTGTCAGTTCTAATTACATGCTATTCACCATCCATTCGATTTAATTTTCTAAGTCAGGTTATGAATTACAGTTTCTTTTAAGCTGAGTTATTTCACTCCCATACATCTGAGTGATCTCGCAAATATTGCACAATTTCAAATCACACATTCTAAACTCTTTATTCATGTCTGTAATGCCTAATAAAACTCATTAGTGTGAATCTATAACATATTAAATAAGTGTTCAGCTACAAGGTATTATTGATTACCTAATTAAGTTATTTGATTCTTGGCATATTAACTGCACCATCATATATGAGTAACTGCACAAACTACCCTTGTTTTATATATGTACTAATTACACTACTAGTTTTATGTAATAACACAAATACTTTATGTTTTATGTAAATTCAATGATTGATTGACTTAGTCCATAAAGTGCATGATTGCAAAGTAAACCATGATCAAATTTGTAAGTCCCATTGTACAGACATTCTATACAGCTATTTTGTTTATTACTATATTTAATTATTTAATAAAATTTATATTATATTATATTCTGTACTCTCACATTTGTCATTCATTGCCTGAATCTTGAGTATGACTGTTTAATTAATTTAAGTTATTTCAAAATGAATGAAAGATTTTATTATTATTATTATTACTTAAACTCCCTTTGTTTAATGTTGCTTGAATAACATTTCTGGATCTGATTATTAATATATTAAGCAATAGTCTGCACTGCACTTTATGTATTATATTTTGTAATAATCATTAGCTAATTATTTGAATATTATCGATTCCCAAATCTCTTTGCTTACCCTGTTCTCATTGCCGGGTTTGGAGTAAATGAAAGCTTGCTAGTATCCTCAAAAGTGTTGTCCATGTACTCAGATAACCTGGAGTACATGAAAATAGGTTAGCATTTAGTATTGTTCCATACCTGTGTATCTAGCACTTGCTAGATTGCTATAGTTTGCTTGGATTCTAGATCTTGTTGAATGAACACATGATTTTGTCTGGTACAATATATTCCATTTCATGTTTTAAGATTAAGTTTAAAACAAACTTAAATGAAGACTTAAATCAAATGATGACCATTAATCTATTCCATTTGATGTTTTGTAGACTTATGTTAGTATAAGTACTTTTTGATTATCTATTACCTATGTATTATTAATTATATAAATTTGAATGTTTGTTTGCTGATTATTACTTAATAATTCAGCAAATATTGCACCAATCTTGACTAATATTCCTTTTTTTCTTTTATAAATCAGGGAGAGAATTACATAGACTATGGATCTTTGCTTTATGATACTCAATTGCTTTTAAAAATATTTAGTCATTTTCAACTAACACAAGCAAAGCCGGAGTACAGAATATGAAAGTTTGTTCTCACAGTGATATCTAGAGAATTTTTAATCTTCTATAATTAATATTTTCTAGCAATATTTTATTGGAAAACAAACTGTTTGCACTAAGACTAACAAAATTGTGATCATGAATGGAAAATTCTTAAATATTTGTTTTGCCAAATATTTTTAACAGGAGTTTTTTAAATACTGTAACATTTTTAAAGTAGTTTTAAATTATTAAAAAGTGTAAAAATAATAATGTCCATTGAGTGTTAAATTTATAAAGCACTTAATAAATCATTGCTAATTTATAATGCACACTGCTATTATTTTTAAAAGTAAATAATTTAGAAAAACCACATCTAAAGGATTGATCCACTTTGTATCTAAACTTAAAGGAATTATATACAAAAGTGAGCATCAGCAATAGATGTTCATAATCTTAAGGTTGTAGCCTTAATAAATATTACTTTAATAGATGTTATAGTAAATTTCAATATTTCAATAAGAATTAAAAGATTTGCAGTCAACAACTAGGATAAAAACTATATCTCTAAAATAAAGATATTGGGAATATTTTTATTTTAATGTTATTTAAATTAAAAGCTTATTTAAATTAAAATCAAATATATAAGTTATTATAGTAAGTCTTTGACTTTTCCTAAATTTGAAAGTTTGTTTATTTGTTGTTAATAACTGCATCAATCTTAAAGAATCTTACATGATATTCTATTAACATGAACAAAGCCATACAGCTAGTATATACATATAAATGTAATGTCATGTGGTAATTACAAATTCTCTTTTAATTAATAGGTGAATTGGGTCTCTAGCTACCATGTTTAATAACTGCTTATAGGAAGAAATAGTCAATTTTATTTATTTTTACTGTAAAAAGTTACTGAACATGGCAACTAGATGGCAGTTTAACTATTAATTAAAATAGAATTTATAATTACCACATGACACTTTATTTATTCTGAACAAAAATATTATTTATCATTACTCCATGAATTGTTATAATGAAGATAACTATGAACATGATGATAACATATTGAACATATATTAGATTTCTAAAATAATTTAAAATATATTCATATATATATATTGTAACCTAATATTTACCATCATAATTGATTAATATAGTCAAAAACCTGTAAAAAATGTTATTGCCATTCTTTTCTAGTAAAACAATATAAGTCTGCCAGTATTATTGGTCAGATATCAGTTAATATAGAAAAAATAATTTTAAAGTCTCTCATAACGCTATGTAAAAAATATAAATTTGTAGAAAATTTTTAAAGATATCTTCTGAGCAGATTTTATTGATCACTGCATATCTTAAATATGTGTGTCTGTGTTATTATTTTTTGTTATTTGAAAAGCACAGTTGAATTTTTTATGTACAAATAGAAAAACACACACAAAATTGATATAGAAAAATATGCAAATATACTAAATCAAACATAATAAAAAAAAATATTTGTAACACTTCTACAACAATTATATTATGATAATTATACAATTGAGATTACATTTAGCTAAAATAATAAAGCCAACATTTCATTTAAAAGTATATGCGTGCATGCATGCAATTTCTATATGTTTAAAACTTAATCAATTTAAAATTTATAAATGTAAAACTAGTAAATTAATTTATTATTAAGTATTACAATTCAATTCAAATGTATTTTTTAAATGAATTATTAAATAAAATATTTGAGAACTTCAAAGGGGCATTATAAATTATTTACTTGTTTTAAAAAATGATTGTAGGATATTTAAAATGTTTCAAAGTAAAGTATAATATTAAAGATATTGTATTTATTTTTTCATTTCGATCAATGTCTACATTTACGTGATTAGAATAAACTCAGACATTTATGAACGGCTGCTATTCCATATTATCATAGCAACTGGAAAAATTTTTACTGGAAAAAATTAGAAATAAATAGTTGTGGGTAATGGTGATGAATTATGATATGAGCTGACCAAAAGACTATAAATATGAACTCAGCAAAATTCAATCAGTTTTTGTAAAACTATAGTGATCCGGTCAAATTAAATTTTTAAATAGCCTTTTTCACTATCTCCCGTCAGAATAGCAGAGTAGATAAATTAACTCTCGGCATTTTGTTTCACTGGCAAAATTTGTTTTTTTCTTAAACTAAGTAGATAAAGTATGACAACAGAGAAAGTCCAAATTATTGTCTTCAATTATTAATGGCATTTTGGAAAATTGCTTATGGATACTCATTGTAACAGCAATTAAATCATTTGTCTCTTCTTTCAAAATAATTTTGAAATAACTTGTTTGGAATATATTGATTACCTCTCTATGAATTAATGAAAGTTATACCTTTATACAATATAAATTTAAATCAACATATAAATTTGAAGCTTTGGAGATACTGCTTAATTCTAAATGAAGATCAAAGAAGTTAACTAATCTAAACAGGCAAAACTCTCTATACATATTGCCATTCAGTGCAAGCCAGAGTAATCAATGGATGCCAGAAGGCTTGTGCATAAAATCCCCATCTAGTGCCTACTAATCCAATATCCCCAGACTAGTGCTTACTCATCCAATATCCCAGACTAGTTTCTGGCTTGTAGTCTAGATTAGTGGTCTTCAACCTTTTCACACCTGTGGACCGGTAAAAGTAAGGATAAGATTTCGTGGACCAGCAGAAGTTTACAGATAAATTTTTATTTGGGAGGGGGGGTTGAGAAATACGTTGTCAACACTGAGACAAAAGATAGACACCAAAGTTATTTTTTGTTTGTTTTTATTTTTTTAAAAAAGATAACAGAAATTGGCTTTAAAAATAAAAGTTTTAGTATTTTAACGGTATACAAATAAAGTCTAAAAAAAGTATTGCCTTATAGGCCCAAAAAAAGTGGGCATATTTTTAAAAAAAAAAAAAAAAAAAGAAAACGAAATTTGAAAAAATCAAAAGTTTTGATCTTACTATATTTTGGGGTGGTGGAGGTGTATTGAGAAATACTTTGCAAAAGTTAGAAACAGAACTTATTTTTTGGTTTTTATTTTTAAAAAAAGGTAATAAAAATGGATTTCCAAATAAAAAGTTAAAGCCAAAAAAAAAAAAAAAATAGCCTTATAGCCAAAAAAAAACACTAAAAATGAAATATTAAAAGTGAGAGTAGAAAAAATTTAAGAGATCAAAAAAAGTCATGTTACATTTTATTGTTTTAACAACACTGACAAGTAGCCATGATTGGCTATCAAAAGACAACTGGAGTTTGTGTAATAAAAAACTTTCTACCCCCCCCCCTCCATAAACATCTGTGATAAATAGAAAAACAAATTAATTTATGTATGATTGATTAGATTTTGTGGTATTTTTGTTCTGTTTCTTTTTTTTTAATAAATGTGATGAAAAAATAAATAAAAATTGTTCATATTAATTAAAAGTTTAAAATCTTATTATTTTGTTATTATAAGCTTTCTTGCAGTCTAGCTGCGGACCGACAGACAACTTCTGCGGCCCGGTATCGGGCCGTGGCCCAGTGGTTGAAGACCACTGGTCTAGATGGATGTTTTATGCACAAGCCTTCTGGCTTTATTAATTACTCTGGCTTGCACTGAATGGCAATACATATAGAGTTTTGCCTGTTTTAATAGTAGTTAAAGGGTAGGAAATGGTGATCATGTGATGTTAACTAATATATGGATATGATTTATTTGCTAAGTCTCATAAATTATTAAAATGGCTTGGATTAAACCAAAATAAATTAAATATATTTAAATTAATGAATTATTAACCTACTGCTTCAAACTAAGATAAATGCCAACCATAAGGATATTAGTCTACAAGGGTTCTCTAAAAGATTAAACCATTCTCTTTGCATAAAAGTACAATTCAATGCTAGTCCTATCATAATGGATTTATAATTATGAATGTCAAGTTATATGTAAATGTGTGCTTTATTCAAAAATTATAAAATGATTATATTGTATTATTATGAATTTAAATCTGCAAAATGAATTACCTTGTGCTTTTGATTTAATGTTTCATGCTTATATTAAACTATTTCCAGTAAATTATAAATGTTGGAATACTCTGCAAAAATGTAAATATTTCTACAGAATACTCTGCAAAAATGTAAATATTTCTACAGGATATTCTAAACCATTTATGAAATTAGAATTACGTTTTTAAAAAATTACAAAATAAACTTTGTTTATAATTGTTGAACTCTTTAGTTTATAGGTATTATTAATGTAGAAATAAATAAATAATAATGTTTGCAATATAATGCTGACATTGGAAGGTACAAGTAATGTCATATAATTGCTAATGACATTGGGTATGCATGTAATATACATGATTTATATTTTATATTGGAGACAGATGTATTTTCTTAAACTAAATTATCAACTTCAGTAAACTTATTTGAGTTTATTGACTTTATGGATTACTATTCCTTGAATTCAGCTTTAGATTAATAGGTAACTAAACATCCTAGATAGCTGATTAAACCTGTAGGGGAATATTTATCTGTATAGTGTCTATGATATTTGTATAATTTGAAATGCTACACAGTTCAATAAAGCATTCTTATAGTATCAATAAAATAAATCATATTTATTAGTTGAGTTATACTCCTAACTAATTATTTAAATTTTAAATATAAGAAGCATAGCAAATTGTTCTAAAGATATAAATTTCATAATGAATGAAGCTATATTTTATGTATAGCATTGTTAGGACTACTAAGTAAATAATTTTGATTGCTCCAAAAGAATTAAAGAACTATCCTGCTCTTGTGGAATAAAAATATTAATCTACTAATTATTGTTATAAAGATAATTAAGAGCATACAACATTCTTATCCTCATGTAAGTAAAGTTAGATTTTGATTTGATCATGTTCAACCCTCTCCAATAAACTGTTTTGTCTTGCAATATTTTAGAATTACACACATAATCATAACCCAAGATTAGCTTGTTCACAGAGAATAAACAATAATATTTATTAATATTGTTATAAAATTTTGTTACTAAAGATATACTTATTGATTCATAATAAAAAAAATATTAAAACAATTGTTATATTTAAATACATCTGTTTGTCATTATTGAAATTATCGTCTTTACATATTGTAGAAATAAAAGGCCATACTTTCAAGCTATTAAATTACATATTCATTTATTAAATTTATATATACCATTTATTATTACTATTGCTACCTGAAATGAAAACTAGTAGGATATGGTACTACACAATAAAATTCCTTTTGCATTAATCATATCTAAAATAACTTGGCAAACTTTAAATTTATACATCTTCTAATTGGATGATTAAGATTGATTTAATTAAGTACCTCAATAATTAATTAATTGAATATTATGTTTAATTTAGAAATGAGAGTTACTTTCCTAGCCTTATTTAAAAGTACATAACAAATATATATATTTAAAGATTATTACCATACATCTATAACAATACCCTAAGAAATTTATGCATCTTAAATTTAATGTGTTATTAAATTCTGGAATAGTTAGTTATTTTATGTAGAAAATAAACACGCATTCATTTTAATTTGCTTTTCGTAAGGACGCAAACAATATCAAAAACACTCCACACAAAATGCATTCATCTCAATTGGTCGTCTCTTGTTTCTACTTGGATGCGACTTGAACTTTTTGATTGTGGTATATATGTATATTACAATTTGCATGGATGCAGAAATTTCCACTTCTAATATTACTAACGTTACATTTATAATTTTATTTGATATAATTCTCTATAACACAACATTTAAGATTGATCATCTAATGAAAATTATTTTGTTTTATTATTTCTTAATTATCAGGATTGATTATCTCTAAATTTTAATATTAGAATGATTTGTTGTAAATAAACATGTGACTAATTTAAAGCTTGATTTCAACTTCATGAATTCATTAAAAAAATTATTAATGAAGATTTTCTGCCAAAATGCAACAGAATTTAGCCACATAAAGCTTATATTTTCAAATTTTATTGAATGTCACTGATGTTTTATAAAAAATACAAATTAATATAGATATATTTTGTCTAAAAAAAATGTATTCAGATAGCAATAATTTTTTATAAAACTGTATAAGCATTCCACATATCGTTTTAGAAATTCCATCATGATAGATATGATTGGAAATTATGGATTCTTTTTGCAGATGGTCTTCAGAAATCCTATATTCTTGAATATTTAGTAATGTAAACTTAAAATAACTTCTGCTAACACAATGCAGGACAAAGAAATCTCCAGTTCTCTTCTTATAGGCTGATCAACTGTCAACTGACAGGTATTGAGAATTTTTGCAATCATTCTATGGTTTAGTCTCTAGCTAATAATGATTATATGGTGACTAATAATTAGGTGGCTATTAAGATTGGCTATAAGTTAGATATAGAAAGAAAACCATTAATCTCAGATAACATTTCCTTTAATATTTATATATAAAACAAATTTAAGCTGATATATGATGCTATTTCTAAGAATTATTGTAAAAAAAATTGCACGTCTGTGAAATTAGTCCATTTCTGATGTTTCAATTCTTGATTGCAAACAGTAAGAAAAACAAAATTCTGGTTAGTATAAAAAGAATCAATATTAGTTGTATTCAGTTTGATTATTTATTATTAAAGCATAATACAATATATGCACAATATATCATTTTTGTCCATTGTAGATTAATTACACACAATCCGACAGACATTATACCTATCCACATTTGGAGCCAAAATACAATATTCTTCATCTCTGTAATATATATATATATTGAATATTCGAATATATCTGTAATATATATATATATTGAACTGGGTTCGAATGTGTGCATTTGAAACACTGGCCTCTTAGGCAGAGAAGAACATACTCGGAGAGTATGTATGCCCAAACGATAGCTATAAAGTATATAACTAGCGTTACATTTCCAGGACATAGCTTCTTCTCGGCTGTTGAGTTCAACACCAAGTTCAAAGCACTTTTTTTTTGTTTGTGTATAAACACGGGTGCCAGCTGCTTATTCTAAAAGAATACTAAAAGAATAGACAACGCACTTTGAACAGTGGCCACTAACTCAATGCCTAAATCCACGACTAGCTCAGTTGTTTGTAATCACTAATAGATTATACTTAATTAGTGGTTAAAAAACTTGATAAAAGGGAATTGATAAAAAGAATTGACCGACAAATAAAGTTTAATTTGAAAGATAATTTATTAACTAACATTTATTTACTAAATTTAAACATTTTATACTTCTAATAAAACACACGCATATTTTAAATTAACATTCTAAATAGTTTAAATATTCTTGAATATTTTCATAACAGAACACTGGGAATTTATCTACTTTGACTAATAATATTGATATAAGGATCACGCACATATTAACTCATGCACACACATAATAATGATAATAAAGGACTACATAGCATTTGAAATTTAATCACACACATCAATAGTTCATTTATGTATAATATGAAGTTCATATAATTAGACTCTTGAAAGATTCGTACGAATTAATGCAATGCAATGGCTATTACAGTATAAATGAAATAAGCAAATGTTTTTACCTAGGCTTTTAAATGTAGACGTAGAATTTTGTTCTTTGGAGGCTGCTTTCAGTAAAAATGTTTCCATTATGAATGCTTACCAGCTGGCTGGGATGTTTCCTTGCTGAGTTTCCTGATTTTCATGATTATTACTATCGGAGACAATTAGATATTGATGGAGATTTTCTAAGTTGTTACGTTGACATTATTTCACGGGCAGATCTTGCTGTTCTCATCGGACTTTTTAGGCTGTGGAGAGGCGTGAATTCCCAAAATCTTCTCAACACTGCATTTTGTTTGTTAACTGACTCAATTAATTTCTGAACTGCACTACTCAATTACTTTTGTGAACTGATTACTGTCCGATAAAAAAAAGGTCTATTTATACCTGTGCCTTGTTGTCTTTCTAATATCTCCGGCAAAGATCTGTTGTCAAATTCCAGTGATAATCATTTGATAAACGTGTTTTGGAAGATTGCTTAATTAGTAATAGCCATGCAATAAAATGTGTTGTTTTATTTTATTAATAGCCATTGCCATGTTTTTAATGATAATCTTCTTTTATTTCACATACATTTTATTTATTTACAAATCGCACATATATACGCACATATATTTTTAATACAATTTACTATTTAGTTTTAACATTATTTTTTCTTTAATTAAACTTGAATGAAAAGAGATTTGTATATTTTAACTTTTTAAATTATATTTTTACGAATACTAATAAAAAAACCCTTAGTTTAATTTCTCAAACCAAGACTCCTCCTCCCCCCATTTGATTAATTAATTGTAGCTTTTTATTTCAAAACTAACACTAGAAAACTATTTGATTTTTATCTTTTTCAAAAACAAGCTGCAATAAACTCTTCAACATTTAATTTTATGTTTCTCTTTAACGAAAGATTATTTTAATAATATAATTTTAGATAAAATTATATGTGCCTATATCAATATAGGTACAATATATATATATATATATATATATATATATATATATATATATATATATATATATATATATATATATATATATATTGTAACCTTAATATGTAAACTACAATCTGATTGCATATAGAATCAATCAGGCCTATCAACATTTCTGGGTGCCATAATCCCATATAACCTTCATCATCCCCAATCAATCAATCAAGACACCATAATACAAAGCATATATGTATAAAAAATATATTAAGATTAATAAAAAAAATAAAATAATATCCAAATAGTAACCCTCTCCTAGATTACTGTAATCATAAACAAATCATACCGCATATTTTAGGTGCTATAATCTCCCCTGTAGCCTTTCCCACTAATCTAACTAGTCCAATTTATATGTTTGGAAACCATATCTTTCTCTGTAACCTTCTTGGCTACAACTAATCTAGAATATACACCTAAAATAAATGATAAACCAAAGAGATGATTTCTTTATTAGCTAAGCTCGCATGAAACTATATACTTAGAGAAGATTACAAGGTGATTAATAATTTCTGGTCAAACTAGCTTCAAAATCCATGAACAAGCAAACAAACCAAAAGGTTATAAAATAAACTTAATATTTGTCAAACCAATAAATAAATAATAATTAGATCGATGGAATGAATATGAAATTAAAAATATAAATTAGGCAATAAGTAAATGAGGATGTAAATGATTAAATGGATGATGAAAATAAATAAAATTAAATAATAAAATAAAATGAGTCTGAGAATGAAGAGAAAAGAATGGAGATGTATAAGAGTTAATGGATGATTAATATGATAATGGAATAAGAGCTAATGAATGATGAGTAAATTAGGATAATGAATTAGGATGAAAGAGAGAATAAAGAAAGATTGAAATGACAGATGAGAGGAATGATGATGATGAAAGATGATATACAGAACTCTAAATTTGATATTGAATTAAATGATAATAAGACAATTAAATAAAATACGGATTCTAAGCCTACTAAAACCAGAATATTCACCATAAAGTCAAAACCAGCTATACATTTCAGACAAAAGAAGCAATTGATACTTTAAAGTGTGGTTGACCTTATATCTAACATGGTGAATGTAACACAATTCCCCTCTAACTACAATAATTAACTGGATACAAATTTAACATAAATTTCAATCCTATCACAAATTGATATAACTTATCCTTCTCAGGGTTCACATAGCTTAAAGGGTGATAAACAAGATACACTTGGGTCAGTGAGAGGGATTTTACCACTACCCAAGCATAACACACACAAAATAGCTCTTAATACTGAATTGGATTACTAAACAATAAAGAGTAATTTCAAATAAATTCTATAAATTCCCTAACTATGCTAAACTTTAAGCTTCAATAAGTAAGAGTGATTTTTCAATAGCTAAACGCAATAGCTTTCCAACTTTCTTTCTCCATTAATTAGAAACAAGGTGATCAAGACCAGTGAATGATAGATCTGTGGATTCAAATGAACTGATCAAACCAATATTAGGTTTTAATCTTTTAGTATATCACTTAAACTAATATTCTTTAGGTTAGTATGTTTAATTATTAAGTTAGGATGCCCTAGATATACTCATAAATTATAGGGCTTAACACAATTATTCTGATATACCTACATATAGTGACTTTTACAATATTGATTGATGACAATTTCACTATAATAACAGGATATGTTGATAGCAATAACAATAATAGTGTGTGGGTATGTTTATTAGCAATAAGAATACTGACAACTAAATAAATTTTTAGCACAACAATATTTATTTACATTATGTACAAGTCTCTTTCAGACACATTACATGAAACAAGATAAATCCATTCCAAAATTGGGGATGGAAATTAATAATGTGGTAAGTAATGACCAACTAATATGACAAACATTTTGTATATGTTTCTTTATTATTCTATCAGGTAGACTAAGATTGTTAAACTTATTTGAGCTATCTTAGCATTGAAATTGCAAACAAAATGTATTAATATCCTTTGGATATACGCAACTTTTAAATGTAAAAAAAAAAAACTCTAAATTACAATTTATTATCTCAAACTGTAGCTGTTTGAGTTATTAGAATATGATAAGGGCAATTATCACATTCCAATACAAGTAATAATTTATTATAATTTACTATATGAAAAATTTCATTGCATTGATGTGGGGCAAACATCATCAGTTAAATGTACACATGACACCAAAAACATTCACCATGTCCACAACTTAACCATTTATTAATTAACCGATCTTACTAATTCATCAGTAAATACCTACTTGTTGAAAACCACTCCACATTGTCCATGTACATTCCTTGCTCTTTGATGTAAAACTTCTACAAACACTAACAAGTTTGGTTGGTCCATTTATAAACTGATGATGATTACACAACATCATGAAGACACTATCCCAATTAGACCAACACTATGGATATATTAATGTCCCATAAGCTAATTTATTTTATCCTTGCCATTGGATTATCAATACTAATCTTTACCATACATGGTGGAAAACTAACACTAACTTCGTGAAGGATCTTACAATAAAGGAGACTACAAAACAACATGGAAGTTGTATAGAAAAACAACATGAAAGTTGTATATGAGAAACAACATGAAAGTTGTATACTAAAAATGGCTGATTTTCATACCTTTATTGGTATACAAGTGCGGACAGTGCCTCGACACATAAAATAGAATTTAGACCATGGGATTATTCTCTCTTGGGAATTAATTATGCTCTAAGCACTAACTCTTAACTAGCCTCACAATATTATCCTTCCACTTAATCAGCAATGGGAATTCTCCATCATCCCATGCATAATACTAATATTATTATATTTGATGCTCATATTTATCACAACTCTTCAGCTAACAGCTGGTACAAATTCTAATTAATGCAATTGCAAGGTAAAACAATAATACTAATAATAAAAGTGGAAATATAAATATTCCATTTTACAATGCAGAAACTATTAATGTTTTATAAACAAACCATCAAAATATGTATCAAATGATCATTACTTATTTTAAAACAGCAATTATACTTTTGGTTATAGCAAGCCATGTACATGTAAACAAGGAGGACTAAACTACATTTTGTATTTACAGTGGACATTTCATTCATAGGCAAAATTAAGCAATAAAAAAATGCTTATTAAATTATTTTATATAATAGAACAATTGTATCATTATGTGTATAATTTTGACAAGTTTGGGTCTATTTGTTTCCCTTCAATATAATATTAACATTTGTTTTAGCAGTGAGATATACAAATATTTCTCTTTGTTCCCAGATAATGATATTCAATATTATGTTTCCCTTAATTGGAAAATAAAATATATATATGTGTGTGTATTAGAGGTATATTTTTCCTTCTACATCTCTATATCATCACTAAGTACATTTTTAGATCATCATAAAATATATAAAGAAAAAAAAACTAATGCCTGATTAACACATAAAAAAATGTATTACAATATTATATATAGCAATAACAATAATAAACAAACATTACATTTTCTACCATTGGACTTTATCGAAGTTTGATTCATTCTTATAAGTAAAACAACATGAAAACAGATATGATAAGCAAACATTCCTAAGTAATATATATTTTGGTTATCCGGTTCAATATTAACATCTTCAGACAAAATTCAAACACTTTTCCAATGGCAATAGAAATCCTTTATCGGTTTGTGTACTAATGTAAGCATACTGAAGCAATATTAAAACATTTTTGAGAATAAGACACTTAAAATAGATTTAATTAATATCTATTGATTTGTCTATTTTTGTTTTTTTCATCTGCATGAAGATCTGTTATACTCTTAAATAATCTGGGTGATTTTAAAACCGTTTAAAATATTATTACATTGCAAGTTATTCACTAATGATAAAATAAATAAATACTTCTTTCACTTCCCTCTTATCAGCAAATTAGGATGTTTTAAGTTATACTGAGAAGAATCTATTTAATCATAAATACGATCTTCTAGGCAATTTTAATTAATATGTAACATATATTTTTCCAAATGTAGCACAATTATAATCAGTTTATTATGATCTTTGAAAATAATCTTTTAAATCATTTATGGATTTTGTTTACTTTGTTTTTCCCATCCACAGTAATTGTCACAATCTTAAATAATCTGAGTAATTTTAAACGCTTAAAATATTATTACTTTATATGCTGTATAATCAAGAAAAAAAATCAATATTTCTTTATTCACTATTATTCGCAATTTATTTCATATTTAAGAATGTTAAGCAGAAATGATTTAATAGTAATAAATTATTAATAATATATATACATGACTGTTTTGCGTGGGAATATCAGAGCAGACGATTTCTTTCTCCAATGAAATAAGAAATACTTTATGCACTTTTCTTTTCAAACTAATTACTTTATATGATTTAAAGTGAAATTTTAATTTCTTCATTATTTCTTGATATTTTTCTTAAACATGATTTCAAATATTTTCTTGAAATATCAATTTATACACAAACATATTTTTCTGCTTAATGCTGAATTAATGGCAGCATGAAAATTAAAATACTTTAATCTTTTTTTTTCTTTTCAGTCTAAATAACTTTTGTGTTATGATTAGTTCTGATAATTGTTTAAAATAAAGAAAACAAAAATAATTGCTTACATTTTCTGGTATTATTTTTCATTCCAAATAGTACATGATTAGGCAAATGCTTATCCAAATAGCAGTCATTCCAGTTTTTCCTTCAGTAGGCAAAGTAAGAATCTAAGATCGATAAAAAGTAGTGTAGAGATTTCACAGGGTTAGTAAGTTTACTCATACTATTCAAATCTATATAACTATGAAATTTTGTCCCAATTAATTTTTAAAAATTATTATTTTCTAGCTTATTTCTTCTATTTTACTTCAGAAGTGGAGAGTTGTAGTCTCGTTCAGATTTACATTTCTTAGAGTAGTCCCCCTTTCCTACAAACTTTTATATTATATACTTTGTATTACATGGCAGGATTGGTTCTAAATGAGCCAATCACTGTAAAATGTGAATAAATTAATAGTTTTATCCTTCTAATGAGAATCATCTAGACTGTTGCATTTCAATTTACATTAAAATATAGTATATTTAAAGATTGTTTATAAGAAAATTTAAAAGACTTATAAATTGATTTTATTGTTTATTTTTAATTATTGTTTAACAATACCAATAAAATAAAGTGTTAAATATTTTTATACTTCCCAATAATATTTTAATACTATTAAAACAACATTTGAAATAGCTGCCACTGGAACCTGTAATAAAATGTTTATGGGATTTATATCCACTCTATCAGACTTTCCAGTGTCTCATAAACAGTCAAGATCATCATCACTGTTTAAGATATTTCTTAGTGAGCTTTTACTTAGTGGGAAAATTATAATCCACAAGCATTTCACTCTATAACTAGTCTCTACACATTGATGTTCAATATCTTAACAAATTATTACCAAATAAAATTTAAAATTTTACACATTTATCCACTGGATAAAACCTACTATCTTTGAGCCAAAACATATGGTTACAATATATATATATATATGATAAACAAAAATGCAAGTTAAAAACTTGCTAACACTTGTATTTATGTCCACAGATGGCGTTCTACCAAAAACACCGATCAAGCGTATGTTTTGTTTACACAAACGTCAGAGTAGCATTCACTATCTCTAACTATAATTCCACTTTCAGATCATGATTTCAAGCTATTTGCTATCATCAGTGAAAGACAGGAAGAAAGAAACCAGATCTAAATACAAACTCTGAGCATTTATGAAACAATTTCTATTCAGCTTGCAAGCGTGAATTTTTTAGACACGTAATGTCTTCAAACTCAGCATAGCAAACCAGATAGCTATATGGGTCTGATCTCAGTTCAGCATCACCACATAGTAGAAGCCTCTGCAATCTATATCATTGCAAGAAATACCTCAAAGGTACATTTATGATAAACAAAAATGCAAGTTAAAAAACTTGCTAACGCTTGTATTTATGTCCACAGATGGCATTCTACCAAAAACACCGATCAAGCGTATGTTTTGTTTACACAAACGTCAGAGTAGCATTCACTATCTCTAACTATAATTCCACTTTCAGATCATGATTTCAAGCTATTTGCTATCATCAATGAAAGACAGGAATAAAGAAACTAGATCTAAATACAAACTCTGAGCATTTATGAAACAATTTCTATTCAGCTTGCAAGCGTGAATTTTTTAGACACGTAATGTCTTCAAACTCAGCATAGCAAACCAGATAGCTATATGGGTCTGATCTCAGTTCAGCATCACCACATAGTAGAAGCCTCTGCAATCTATATCATTGCAAGAAAGACCTCAAAGGTACATTTATGATAAACAAAAATGCAAGTTAAAAAACTTGCTAACGCTTGTATTTATGTCCACAGATGGCATTCTACTAAAAACACCGATCAAGCGTATGTTTTGTTTACACAAACGTCAGAGTAGCATTCACTATCTCTAACTATAATTCCACTTTCAGATCATGATTTCAAGCTATTTGCTATCATCAGTGAAAGACATGAATAAAGAAACTAGATCTAAATACAAACTCTGAGCATTTATGAAACAATTTCTATTCAGCTTGCAAGCGTGAATTTTTTAGACACGTAATGTCTTCAAACTCAGCATAGCAAACCAGATAGCTATATGGGTCTGATCTCAGTTCAGCATCACCACATAGTAGAAGCCTCTGCAATCTATATCATTGCAAGAAAGACCTCAAAGGTACATTTATGATAAACAAAAATGCAAGTTAAAAAACTTGCTAACGCTTGTATTTATGTCCACAGATGGCATTCTACTAAAAACACCGATCAAGCGTATGTTTTGTTTACACAAACGTCAGAGTAGCATTCACTATCTCTAACTATAATTCCACTTTCAGATCATGATTTCAAGCTATTTGCTATCATCAGTGAAAGACATGAATAAAGAAACTAGATCTAAATACAAACTCTGAGCATTTATGAAACAATTTCTATTCAGCTTGCAAGCGTGAATTTTTTAGACACGTAATGTCTTCAAACTCAGCATAGCAAACCAGATAGCTATATGGGTCTGATCTCAGTTCAGCATCACCACATAGTAGAAGCCTCTGCAATCTATATCATTGCAAGAAATACTCAAAGGTACATTTATGATAAACAAAAATGCAAGTTAAAAAACTTGCTAACGCTTGTATTTATGTCCACAGATGGCGTTCTACCAAAAACACCGATCAAGCGTATGTTTTGTTTACACAAACGTCAGAGTAGCATTCACTATCTCTAACTATAATTCCACTTTCAGATCATGATTTCAAGCTATTTGCTATCATCAGTGAAAGACAGGAATAAAGAAACTAGATCTAAATACAAACTCTGAGCATTTATGAAACAATTTCTATTCAGCTTGAAATCATGATCTGAAAGTGGAATTATAGTTAGAGATAGTGAATGCTACTCTGATGTTTGTGTAAACAAAACATATGCTTGATCGGTGTTTTTAGTAGAATGCCATCTGTGGACATAAATACAAGCGTTAGCAAGTTTTTTAACTTGCATTTTTGTTTATCATAAATGTACCTTTGAGGTCTTTCTTGCAATGATATAGATTGCAGAGGCTTCTACTATGTGGTGATGCTGAGCTGAGATCAGACCCATATAGCTATCTGGTTTGCTATGCTGAGTTTGAAGACATTACGTGTCTAAAACATTCACGCTTGCAAGCTGAATTGAAATTGTTTCATAAATGCTCAGAGTTTGTATTTAGATCTAGTTTCTTTATTCCTGTCTTTCACTGATGATAGCAAATAGCTTGAAATCATGATCTGAAAGTGGAATTATAGTTAGAGATAGTGAATGCTACTCTGACATTTGTGTAAACAAAACATACGCTTGATCGGTGTTTTTAGTAGAACGCCATCTGTGGACATAAATACAAGCGTTAGCAAGTTTTTTAACTTGCATTTTTGTTTATCATAAATGTACCTTTGAGGTCTTTCTTGCAATGATATAGATTGCAGAGGCTTCTACTATGTGGTGATGCTGAACTGAGATCAGACCCATATAGCTATCTGGTTTGCTATGCTGAGTTTGAAGACATTACGTGTCTAAAAAATTCACGCTTGCAAGCTGAATAGAAATTGTTTCATAAATGCTCAGAGTTTGTATTTAGATCTAGTTTCTTTATTCCTGTCTTTCACTGATGATAGCAAATAGCTTGAAATCATGATCTGAAAGTGGAATTATAGTTAGAGATAGTGAATGCTACTCTGACGTTTGTGTAAACAAAACATACGCTTGATCGGTGTTTTTGGTAGAATGCCATCTGTGGACATATATATATATAAGAAATCAACATAACTATAGTTATCAGTCAAAATTATTCTTTTATAATGCATATTGAAAATATCTTAATTACTATTAATTTTTTGGTTCATTAAAACTGGGCATAAGAACTCACTATTCAAATTAGTATAACTTTTACTCTAATAACTCTTTCTTCATTGTGCATTTCTTAGTGCTTGATTTCATTAAAAATATTTTTTAAATAATGTTTATATCTACGTATGTCTGTGAGGATTTCACATACATAAACAGAATTTACAATTGGTCTTTTTAACAGATATTGTAAAACTCCTATCATTCTCTCATTCTGAAGCAATATTGCGTCCAAAAATTCATTATATTCAAATGGACACAGTACTTGAGGAAATAATGACAGACTGTTGGCAAAATAATCCTGAAGACAGGCCATTTTTTAAGGATATTGAACGTATGTTATTTACAGTTATTAGGTAAGCTACCAGCTTTTAAGTCAATTTGTTACATTAATGGTTTACGATATTATCTTAAATGCATCGTTGATAATGTAATTAGCGTTTATTAATTATTTTGTGTATATTATATAAAATAAGTTTGAAATGCAACTATTTTATTACAGATATATAATTAAAATTATTTAAAACAGTAATAAAATCTAGAAATAAATGCAAAATTTTGTAATAAAATCAAATAAAAATGTAATTAATTTATTATAATTTAGAAATACTATGCTCAGACTAAATAATTAATACTTTTTAAATATTATGAAATATTTTTATATGCAACGCTTGTATTGTAAGGTGCTTTATAAGTGTTAATAGTCATTACAGTATAGTTTGATTTTAAGTATTTAAAATTTTGTTAAAATGAAACCCTGGCAATGGCCAAGTCAAATGCTTTGTTTTTTTATTTAAAACTAATATTTATTTGCTATATATTTAAAAATTGATTTAATCCCGAAAAATTATTTTGAAAAAATGTTTTGTTTAACTTTATATATTTATTAAAGAGACATAATAAAATAGGCTTTATTAAAACAACAGATTAATATAATTATTCAAATTTTAATATCATTTAATTGTATTAGGATATCATTACTATAGTTAGTCATCACTTGAAGAACTTGAAATAAAATTTGACCTGTAGGGATTATTTTAATTTTTGCATCATATAGAAACTGATAAAATAATGTAAAATGACATTTTAAAGATATATTTTTAATATATTGTAACGAGCACAGACGTTCGTTACATTGTTTTTTTTTTTATATTTATTAAACATGAAAGTAAATTAAAAAGTTCGCGTTTAAAAATTTTCTTTAAGAATTAAAAATTGAAATTAAATATCATCTTAAACTCGTATATATTAAATCGCACAGATAAATATATATATATTAAAATAAAACTGTATTAAAAATAGAAAAGGTATTTTAAAAACAAAAACTTAAAAAGATTTAGAGATAAAAATATATCTTTGATTTGGAAAACAGGTTAATTAATCAGAAATGGAAATGATAAATTTAATTAGTCAAATGTAAACCAGCCTTGGGCATTTAAATGTAAAAACATCGGTCAGATAGGAAAACAATAGAAACAAATAGCCAATGAAAGAAATCCATCGGGAAATCGGACCTCAGCGAAAGGATCATCGCATCGATGACATAATGCCAAGTCAATCCTTCGAATACATATAAAAGGAAAATTTGGAAATTATTAATTAGTGATTGGAAATTGATAATTACGATGTGAGAGATATGTGTTAGTGCGGAAGTGAAGGGATTGAAAAAGACGCACGATTCAATCCTTTCAGTTTTGCTAGGAAAGAAAGAGAAATGAACTATCGTTTTATACATTGAGGACTAGTTAAAGCAAAAATCTCCGGATGGATAAATAAATCGGTCTTCAGAATATTAACCTCTTTAGGACGGCGTGGGAATTCACGTTCATGGCAAGCAATGGATAAAGTTGGACGTTTTAAAAATCGTAAGAACTTTATATTCACTTGAAACAATAAGAACTCTAAATTTTAAAACTTTTTAGTAAATAATGCAATAGAATCCTATCTGACCAAACTAAATTCTTCATTAATAATGTTATTTGATGTATTTGTTAGTTATTTATTTAAAATCATTTCCATTTATATAACTTTGTTCTTTAAGGTTATTTATGATTTCTGTTTTCCGATAAATTAAAATATATCAATGTTAAACTTAAGTCGGGCTGAATGGCTGTATAGATTTGTAGAGTTATATTAGGGGAGGGTAATCTTAGGTTATTTGTTTCGTTGTTAGATTGGGTCAATGGATTGGATATATTGATGTAGTTAGTAGATGTAGTCGGAGATTCGCTACTGGCAGAATCGTTTATATATACGCCGCACTCACCTGTTTGCCTATGGAAGGAATTATAAGACGGAGAACGCAGTTCCTTTCTATGGAGTTTTTTTTTTATTGTTCTTCTCGTTACATAGATGTCATATTCCTATCTGATGAGGGTCAATGCCCTCTCTTAATCTTTTTGGTGCTGTCGTATTCCGTATTACATTGAATACATCGATGTATCAGATGAATTGATGCCAGTTTGACTGCGAATTTTAGCCTAAGGTTAAATAGGGATAGAATATTTTATTTTCAAATGCAAATCTATGTAGTCTATTCATACTTGACCCTAAATAAAAATGCATTAAATTTAAGTTGTTTATAGATGCTTGCATGGATTGGTTATCGGTTAAATATGTTTTGGGTTTTCATATTTGATCAAAATATATAGACATTTGATAAATAATGATACCTTATGGTGAGTATCTAAAATGTATTTATTCGGATGTCTTTTAAGTTATTGGTGACAATGCAAGTATCTTATGGTGAATACTATTGGGTTACGTATAAATTTCCCTCCGCAATTGTCAGTAATCAATAATTTTGTATTTTGATCGTTTATGTTTATTTTGAAATGTTTTTGACCGTGAAATCTATGTAACCGATCTGTATTCAACATTATAAACAAGCTTTCATAAATTTATATGTGCGAACTTAATTAAAATGTAAAATTATAATATAATAGTAATTAAATGTAAATTAAAGTAAAGTTAAAAATAATGTTAAATGTTAAAATGTAAACTGATACTAAAACAATTTTAAATCTTATATATATATGTGCGTAAATAAATTTTTGTATGTTAATTACTGGCAGTGGCTTATTTTATTCTTTTTTTTATATATACTCTTAGATTATCTTATTAAATCTCTGCTATTCCACTGAGCTAGTGACATGGGCTAACGACCGGATGCAAAAAAAAAAATTTTTTTTTTTTACTTACGTATCTGCCTACTCTATAAATTTTTCTAGGTTCAAATGCCTAGATGGCGCCCTGTAGTGCAGAAATTAACACATAAAAATATTTATATATGCACATATAAAATCATTCTAAATTCGAGGAATAGGTTTAACATTTTTAGATTTTTATATTACTCTTTAATTGTACATTTACATAAATTTCAATGAGTTTAATATTTTATTTAGATGGTCAAGTATGAATAGACTACATAGATTTGCATTTGAAAATAAAATATTCTATCCCTATTTAACCTTAGGCTAAAATTTGCAGTCAAACTGGCATCAATTCATCTGATACATCGATGTATTCAATGTAATACGGAATACGACAGCACCAAAAAGATTAAGAGAGGGCATTGACCCTCATCAGATAGGAATATGACATCTATCTAATGAGAAGAACAATAAAAAAAAACTCCATAGAAAGGAACTGCATTCTCCATCTTATAATTCCTTCCATAGGCAAACGGGTGAGTGCGGCGTATATATAAACAATTCTGCCAGTAGCGAATCTCCGACTACATCTACTAACTACATCAATATATCCAATCCATTGACCCAATCTAACAACGAAACAAATAACCTAAGATTACCCTCCCCTAATATAACTCTACAAATCTATACAGCCATTCACGCCCGACTTAAGTTTAACATTGATATATTTTAATTTATCGGAAAACAGAAATCATAAATAACCTTAAAGAACAAAGTTATATAAATGGAAATGATTTTAAATAAATAACTAACAAATACATCAAATAACATTATTAATGAAGAATTTAGTTTGGTCAGATAGGATTCTATTGCATTATTTACTAAAAAGTTTTATTTAAGAGTTCTTATTGTTTCAAGTGAATATAAAGTTCTTACGATTTTTAAAACGTCCAACTCTATCTGTTGCTTGCCATGAACATGAATTTCCACACCATCCTAAAGAGGTTAATATTCTGAAGTCCGATTTATTTATCCATCCGGAGATTTTTGCTTTAACTAGTCCTCAATGTATAAAACGATAGTTCATTTCTCTTTCTTTCCTAGCAAAACTGAAAGGATTGAATCGTGCGTCTTTTTCAATCCCCCTTCACTTCCACACTAACACATATCTCTCACATTGTAATTATCAATTTCCAATCACTAATTAATAATTTCCAAATTTTCCTTTTATACTTATTCGAAGGATTGACTTGGCATTATGTCATCGATGCGATGATCCTTTCGCTGAGGTCCAATTTCCCGATGGATTTCTTTCATTGGCTATTTGTTTCTATTGTTTTCCTATCTGACCGATGTTTTTACATTTAAATGCCCAAGGCTGGTTTACATTTGACTAATTAAATTTATCATTTCCATTTCTGATTAATTAACCTGTTTTCCAAATCAAAGATATATTTTTATCTCTAAATCTTTTTAAGTTTTTGTTTTTAAAATACCTTTTCTATTTTTAATACAGTTTTATTTTAATAATATTTTTTTTTATCTGTGCGATTTAATATATACGAGTTTAAGATGATATTTAATTTCAATTTTTAATTCTTAAAGAAAATTTTTAAATGCGAACTTTTTAATTTACTTTCATGTTTAATAAATATAAAAAAAAAACAATGTAATGAACGTCTGTGCTCGTTACAATATGTATATAATCAAAATTAGCCCAAATCCACCACTTAATCAGACTAGCCAAGAAAATAAGTTCTAAAACACTACCAATGGTTTCTATGCTAAGAGAAATCAAATAAAAAAAATTAAAGAATCTTTATCATTAAAAAATTATGATTCTGAAGCAACTAACTTATTTAAAAATTCTCTTAATATTATGGGTGTATGGAAAGTAAGTGGAATTGTGACTAATGTTTGATTTAAATATGTTGTTGTTTTGTAATTCTTTACATTTGAGAAGTCTGCTTGTAGCAGTGAAACCATTGGTAGTGTTTTAGAGTTTATCTTCTTGGCTAGTCTTGTTGAGTTATGAATTTGGTGTAATTTTGATTATTTATTGACTAGTAATGGAAAATATTCTAAAACATATGAACAATGCTAATGAAACAACATTGTCTCATAAATAGCAATATTCCCTTATTGGACACACAAAAAAATGTATGGACAAGTAATAAAATAATGGCTGAAAAGCTGCTTGATCTACAAATTCAAACATATTTGAACAATCTAGAAATGTAATAGAACAATAAAATACTGGTCATTGACAATAATAAATAATATGGTATGTGAAGACCAACCAGCAACAATATGGATAAAATAAACCTAACTGTTCACTGAATAGCTTGAATATTTAAGTAATTATAAATATAATATAAAACATTATAGTTAAGCCAGGCTAATTGGCCTGCAAGTGATTCATGAATTCAAGTGACCAATAGGTAATAGATAAAATTAGGACCTAAGTAGTTTTTCTCCAACTACATATTTGGGAAATCAATATACTGAATAAAATGTACTTATACTAATAAGATGACAAATAACTAAATTAATTAATTCATAAATTAGCTCTATGGTAGTTAAATTTACATCTACTATAGACTCATGAATTTATAAAGTGCCAAAGGGTTCATAATAAGTATATCTGCTTAGCAAAGAAGATAATGAGATATTGTATGGGATATACACTTAAATATTTAAATTGTAAATAAAATGTGTAATAAAATAGTCTTATAATGATTTATGCAATAGGTAAATCAAAATATTTAGGTTAATAATAATAATATTTATTTAAGTAAACATTAACTCATTAAAATGGATAAGACCAAGGATATAGTTCTAATTTTAGCAACTGCAATCTAATATAATATATCTTTATATCTTTATAATTTATCCCTACCAAATTGCAATTAATAGAAATGGTCTATGATTAAAATTATTATGCATACAGTCATAAAGAGTTAATTACAAATTCTTTCTCACACAATAAAAAAAATATATAATAAAATTTTAATATTATTATTATCTTATTTTTTTTCCTTTTAATATGTTTTATATCTTTTTAGTCAAGTAATGTTTTTTTAATAATGATGTTATAATTTAAGTAAATTATATAGAATATTATTTATGTTTAAATTTAGATTTGTTTTCAAAAAAATTAATACATTATGAATTGATTTAAGTCTTAGTTATTGGAATCTATTATTTAAACCTATATCTAATAATAAGATAAAACTATGTAATAATTAAAATTATTAACAAAAAGACTTTTTAATAACTGAAACACCCAGGCTTATTATATACCTGTGTCTATATATGCAATATATAGGGTATATAAGAACAGACTTTCACATGACCCACCACTCTCCACACTATCTCATAACACTGATACACCCGAACACATATGTGTTGAAAAGATAAATAATCACCAATATACGTATTTCATGCTAAACCAGCAATCATCAGTTGGTCCAGATTACCATTTCCACACATATATGCTATAAGTGTTCAGATATTATTAAGATAGCCAAACCTCATACTTTAATGGACATGCTTCAATCTACTCCACACTCCAACTCTTCAACCATCCATCCAATTGAAAATCTGATGGAATGCTCAAAGACCACCCTGAGGCTGAGATTCTTGTCACACCCATGTTGACCTAAAGTCAATCTGACCCCTCATGTATAGGACATAATCCATTTAATACATATACAAGGGATGGGTGGCCTTTGAACATTTCATCAGATTTTCAATTGGATGGACGGTTGAAGAATTGGAGTGTGGAGTAGACTGAAGCCTGTCCATTAAAGTATGAGGTTTGGCTATCTTAATAATATCTGAGCACTTATAGCACATATGTGTGGAGATGGTAATATGGACCAAGTGATGATTGATGGTTTAGCATAAAATACATATATTGGTGATTATTTATCTTTTCAACATATATGTGTTCTGGTATATCAGTGTTATGAGATAATGTGGAGAGTGGTGGGTCATGTGAAAGTCTGTGCTCATATACCCTATATATTTTACATTAAAAAGACTTTTTATAAATATTTTATTGATAAACCACTATTATACTTTTAAACATTATTAATAAACGAATTTTATTTCATGTAGATAATTTAAAAGAAATTTTTTTTTAGCATCTGTTACCAAGTTTAGCTTATATATATTTTCATTCCATTATCACTCACATCTTCCTTGGCACATTGATGATAGCATAACACAAATGTAAGACTTCATGAACATTTTTACCTTAAATGAATTCAACCATTCTTTTTATCGATATTTTAGTCCATGATAAAAATTGATAGTTTCATAGCTTCATGGCAGTTAAGCATAGCATTTGTTATCAATCATTCCATTTAGTCATAAAGATATCAAATGTGGGAGGTCTGTGTTTTTTTTCTCCTAAATAATTTTTCTACTCACAGTACATATTTCCTTGTTATAAGCGCAGAATCTATTTGTAAAAGTAAGGAAAGATAAAAACACTATTTTAAGTAAAAGAAAGTATGTGTATTCTCCTTGCTGAATTTGTTTCTGCAATTATAGTGACACAAAATGCAGTCTTTTCGTTTTTTAAATAAACACTAGTTCATGAACATGTGATTTTCTTTTTTTCTAATCCCAATAACGTTTTGTTACCATTCAATATAATTTAATAAAATGATTTCATTTTTTTAAATTTTATAAATAAAGTATTTATTCACTCTCCATTTATCTCAAATTTAAAAAATACATAACTAAATATAAAACCTTTAATAATTTTCTTTATTTAATTATTTATACATTACAAAGGGAACTAACTATACATCGCAACATATGTACATCACATGTTTTCACTCTTAATAAAAATAAAAAAACAATTCTATACAATTAACGTCAAATCATCGTAACGAACTAAACATTCTATAAATAACTCATGATTAATTAAAACTACAACACCACAATAATAAAGTCACTAATTATATACAATTATGTGTCATATATTTTTTAAAAACAAATTAAAATTAACAAGACAAATATTCTACAACAATTGTATTTATTGGCATCCTTACATTTCATCTTAATCAGACATTTGTAAAACAAATCTATGACATCACATAAGTTGTATGACATTTGGTTAATAAAATGAACTCCTCCATATCTAATGAATTTGGACACTTAGTATCAAATAACCTCATGAATATAATCATTATTATGAACTAAATATTTACCACTATATCCATAATGATTCCACATTTGTGGACTTAACATAAACTACATTACCCAAATTACTAATTTCACAAATCAAACAAATATCATTGGCCTTATACTGTAACCAAAACAAATTCTTATGTCCCCAGTCAAGGTACTTACCCTTGCAACTACATACTTCATGGTCATAAAGCCACTTAGATTTTAATGGTTTTACTTCTAATGATAAAATCTTAGAACTATCATTACTATTTAAACTTGTGATGGAATTATTCTTTAAAGAAACCTGGTCATTTGCTTTGGATAGCATCACATCTAAGTTAATATAATATGAATAATTCTTCTCTCTGTTGACTTCCTAAACTTTGGATTATTGGTTCCTGCCTATTCTGTATCTTCTCTAACCCATTATCATTAATTATTAATACTCATTTAACTTAGATTCCAGAACTCTATACTTTTGTCTTAGTTTCTATTTCTTGAGTTTAATTTTTCTCTTTCTCTATACTATCTTCTAATTTATTGATCTAACTTATTGATCTTTATTTGCATTTGACTTTGAGCCTTTTCCATTTTAATCTCTAGTTCATAAAACTTAATATTCAAGCTATGTATTTGCTCTTGTCCCATTTTCATTTCATGAACCAATTCAGTATGTGCATTCTTGATCTCTTATTTCAACTTATTCTTTAATTCATATTGACATTCTTCTATCTTCCTGATTATCATTTCTTGGTTTTGTTTCAATTCTTGTTTCAATATTTCTTGATTTTCATTGAGCTTATTCATTAAATCTCTTGATAATCTTTTTTGGTTCCATTTTATTTCTTGATTCTGTTCGCACTTTTTTTTATTTTCACTGATCTTAATCATCAAGCTCTACAACATTGCCATTATAGATTCGTTTTGATCAGTTTTTGATGTGTTAGGGACTGCATTATCTTCTCTTCCTGTCCCAACATATTTTCCATAATTTATTTTAAATTTATATTTATTATTTTATTTTAGAAAAGAAAGAACATGACTTTCCTCCTCAATTCAATATGTTACATCAAACGGAATGAATAACTCACTTTTCTCTACTATACTTCATATGTTGACCCTGCAGCTTAATTAAATATATATATATATATATATATATATATATATATATATATATATATATATATATATATATATATATATATATATATATATATATATATATATATATCGATTTGTGTAAAAGATTCTTTCAATTTAAAATACCACAATAACATAATTTCTCAATAGTTATTGGTTTACCTATTCACAATAATATTTTCCAAAACTAACGTATTATAATTTTCAACATTCATCTTATATTATGTTCAACATAGTGAAAATTTTATGACTATGTTCAAAAGACTTCGTATCATGCTCTTGCTAACAAATCTGAACAATGGTCACCAATGTTTTCCTTTTATTTTTCAAAATAACTAGAAGGCAATGCCATTAATAAAATAACTAGGCTTCAAATACATTTCATTATTTATTTTACAGTTACTTTATAAGAACTTAATAATATTTATTAGTAATGAGCCCACATTTCTTTAGCATTTTACTAACATATAGCACATATCTGATGCTTTTAAAGTCACAAACATAAATTCTTATTTTTATTATTACATGGCAAATACAGGCATCATCATCTGGTACTTTGCCTTCACATGTCCCGTTTTAGCATATTTACAAAACATTTTATTTATAAAAACATTTTACAGTTTTGTAGCTTTGTAGTTTCTCAACTTATGTATGTTACATGTATTTTTAGAAAATAATTTGAGAACTCACTCTAAATTCAAACTCTCAACAAAGCACAACTACAAATTTAAAATTATTATCTACTAAGTCATTAAACAGTTTAATCTAATACTATTATACACAAAAATAGGTGATATTAATTATGAATATTAAGCAATATTTTGATCTTATCTATTTATTATTTTATGACTCTAAATCTCTCATGAGTTATTTAAAAAAACTGATGGTCTTTGTTGGGAAACAGAAAATATAATGGAAAACATTTGTGAACAATACTAGTAAAGCAACATTGTCACATAAATAGAAATATTCCCTGTTGGGTGAGCCAAAAAATTTAATAGACAATTAATAATATAATAACTGGAAAGCTGCCTGTTCTACAAATGCTCACATATTTGAGTAAGCTGGAAAATGTAATGGAACAATAAAATACTGATCATTGACAATAATATAGAAAGTGAAAACTGACCAACAACAATATGTATAAAATAAAACTAACTGTTCACTAAATAGCTTGCAGATTTAATTAATCATAAATATAATAAAAAAAACATTATGGTTAAGCCAAACTAATTGGCCTGCAAGTGGGTAACCAGAAAGATGATAGATAAAATTAAGAACAATAAATGACAAATAAACAAATGAATTAATCCATAAATTAACTCTGTGATAGTTTATATTTACATCTACAGTAGACTCATGAATTTGTAAGATGAAAATGGGTCCACAATAAGTATATATGCTTAACAAAGAAGATAAAATTCAATAAATAATATTTTACTTGCTAATGAGATATTGTATGGGATATACATTTAAATATTTTAATTGCAAATAAACTGTGTAATAAAATAGTTTTATAATGATTTATGCATAATTAGGTTAATAATATTTATTGAAGTAAACATTAACTAATTAAGGTGAGCAAGACTGAGAACATAATTCTAATTTTACAACTGCAATCTAATATATATATATATATATATATATATATATATATATATATATATATATATATATTGAAGCATTTTTCCCATCTGACTAGGTCTCTGTTATACATAAAATGCGTGAGTTGATCAAGTTATGGAAAAAGATGAAAGTTCCATTCCTATTTCTAAAAACATAACTATATTTCCTGATCAACTCTACCTAGTAATTGCTATGATTTATGCTATTGGTGGAATCAGCTTTTATCTCTTTTATAAGGGCACCAGGATTTATATAAGAATTTGCTGAAATCTGTCACATCGCATCTTGAAAATTAAAAAGAAAAATGTTTTTAAAAGAATCGGTATCATATTTTACTGTAACTAGAGTTATTTTCTAGATATTATTATTCCTGGAGCTTAGTCAACACATATTGGCAAAGGTAAATTATATTTTCAAATATTACTAAACTAATATTAATAAATTTAATAATAATCATCAATAATGTACAAATGAAAAGTTGATATTAAAAATAAACATTTTTATTCTAACAAATTAAAATGTTTAAAGATAAATTACTAATTAAATAAAAAGGGAGAGAACACACACTAATCCAGACATGAATCCATTAATAAAAATAGCAGTTAAACAATTAAAGTGCTTGGGTAAACAAGAGTCTCTTGAACAATAAAATTAAAGTCTATATCGGGATTTTTTAAGCTTATTTTGTTTTAAGAGTTGTTTGCAAACTTTAAGTCACAATCAGGAAAAGTTAATCTTAGCTTACTGGTATGTTTAGCAAGAAGATTGTATATTATTATGCATAGTTTTTTTTTTGGGGGGGGAGAGAATGAGCTCAGTCATCGGTTGTAAGTTGATCTCGATCTATCCTAGTAGTTGGTCATGAAAGCTTTTCTAGTATCCGTCTTCAGGAACGATGTCAGCAAAAGCCTTGGCCCACTTCAACATGCAGAATTATTTCAGCATAGAGTGGTTCTGGATATATTTTTGTTATCCAGGACCAACCATAGGAAAAACAAACAAAACAAGACCTTGATCTAACTGGTCTCTTCCTTTTTATACTTGAGGTCCAGTTTTCAGACTTCTGCACATGTTATTATTATCATGGCATTTAGGTTTATAATCTTGTACATTATCATTTTTCAATTACAAAGTTCTCTTTTTTATAAAGTCTTTTGGCCATCTTTAATTAGCTAAAATATTTTTATTTTAGCTTATCTGGATTAGTAATTTGTGTGTCTTTTGTTGTCTCCAATTTTTACTTTTATTTTTAATTAGATAAAAAAAAATATGGATGAAAAATTTAACTTTCATAGTATGTTTTAAAAAAATAAATTAAACAACAAAAAAAAAATTTAATTGCGTCTTTTTCTTAGCTTTTACCAAATGCCAATATATATATATATAAAATTTTTCTTGATTGTAATTAGTAGAAATGGTTTATGATTAAAATTATTAAGCATACAGTCATAAAAGATTAATTACAAATTCTTTTTCACACAATAAAAAAAAAAAAATGTAATAAAATTTTGATATCTTATATATTTTTTTCTTTTAATATGTTTTATATTTTTTGAGTCAAGTAGTGATTTTTACTAATAATTGTTTTATAATTTAAATAAATTATATAGAATATTATTTATGTTTAAATTTAGATTTGTTTTCAAAAAAATCAATACATTAACAATTGATTTAAGTCTTAATTATTTGAGTCGATTATTTAATTAAGCCTATATTGAATGATAAGATAAAACTGCCTTATAATTAAGATTATTAACAAAAAAAAATTGATAAATATTTTATCATTAAGCAACTATTATATTTTTAGCCATTATTAATAAGTAAAATTTTATTTTATGTAGATAATTTAAAACAATTTTTTAGTGCCTGTTACCAAGTTTAGCTTATATATAATTTCCCTTACATTCTATTATCCCCCACATCTTTCTTAGCACATCAATGATAGCATAACACAAATGTAGGATTTTATGAACATTTTTATTCTTAAATCATATTCAACCATTTCTTTTATCAATATTACAATCTATGATGAAAAGTAATAGTTTCATAGCTTCATGGCAGTTAAGCATAATGTCTGCTGTCAGTCATTTTTAGTCACAAAGATATCAAATGATGGAAAATCTGTTTTCCTTCCTTTCTAAATAATTTTTCTCCTCACAATAAATATTTCCTTTTTATAAGTCCAAAATCTATTTGTAAAAGTAAGATAAGATAGAACACAAAATTTTAAGCAAAAGAAAGTATGTTTGTTTTCCTTGCTGAATCTATGCCTGTAGCTACAGTAACACAAAATGCAATCTTTCTTTTCGTTTTTTTTTTTTAAACACTAGCTTGTGAACGTGTGATTTTCTTTTATTCTAATCTTAATAAGGCCTTGTTACCATTCAATATAACTTAATAAAATTATTTCATTTTTTTTTTTAATTTAATGAATAAAATATCCATTCACTCTCCATTCATTCCAAATTAAAAAAAAAACATAATTAAATATAGGGTCTTTAATTATTTTTTTATTTAGTTATTTATACACTACAAACGAAACTATTGATTGCAACATGTATGCAATCACAATATATTGTAACTTTAAAAATATAAATGTTTTTAATTTGTTTCATATATATAATTATATTATTACAGTCGGAAAATAGGTCCTATGAACTCTTACTCATTCCATATACACTACTCCAGTTGGGTGATCAAAAGTACTGTACAGATTGTCACTTTTCCACAATATATGATTTTAATAAGAGCTCAACTATATTTTACTGTAATTTTGGCAGTGACTAACCAAAGGATCACATGGTGAGGAAATATTTACAATTAGTGAGTGCCAGTCATTTTAAATGGTATGGCATTTCATATTATGTAATAAATTAACCTTCTCTGTGATTAATATTATTTTCTATCAGCTGTTAATCTCTGTTTTGATAATTACTATTTTTATGTATATAAATCACACATACATATTATGGGAGTTTATAATTACTTTCGAATGCTACAAGGAATAAATAAATAGTCATTTTAATAAAATTAGCAATTTAACAGTACTAACAAAAAATAATAAATTACAAAAGCATTTTAAATATCACTCTCTAACTTCTACAATTAGCTAGCATTTTAAAAAATCCCTTCCATCTTCTAGAAATAAAGCACATTTTACAGATATAAAAAGAAAAAATAACAAAAAATGTATGTACATAAAGATATAAAAAAATCTCAAAAAACAAATGCATAATTAATTATTGCATTCGTGGACATAAAAAGAAATTTTAAAAAATATCAATAAACAAAATATCATACTCTCATCTTTGATTTTAGATTTCATTAACATTCATAGATACTATCTCTAGGTTCCCTGTTACATGTGCACATATATTCCAGGTTTATTTATGGAAATGTCACATTTACTATTTCTATGGTTTAATAGCTGGTAATTGATTTCATTAAAAGAAGTATCTATTTTCTTGGTTATTAGATTTTTTTCTTTTATGTTATTTAACATGCACATATGTAAAATAATAATGTACTTGTTTGTCACTTTGGTTTTTTGAAAAGCACTGGTTGTGAGAGTTCTTTTTTTACAAGTTTTCTATCTTTCTCTACAGTATATTATTTGAATAAAAACTTTTAGAAGAAAGACATTCTGAAAGGGAGCCATCATCTCTGGTGAATATTATCATCAACCATTATCAATCCACTGCAGGATGAAAGTCTCTCCAAGTTTAATCCATCTTTTCCGATCATTAACTTCTCTTCTCCACATCACCCATGGACACTTTCTTATTTCATCCATCTATCTCACATGTAGTCTCTTTCTGTGTCTTTTACAATCTCTTGGAATCCAGTTTAAGATTTTAATTGTCCATATATTATCATCTTCTGGTTAATATAGTCAGCATTTATTAAGATGGAAAGTATCCATTCATAATAGTCTTTCCTTTATAGACATTATTATTTTTCATTTTTCTATTGTAGTATTAGCTTCTTTTTATTCACAGTTATTAACACTAGTTTTAAACAACCATTTATGATAGCAAATTATTATATTTTTTATGAATTAAATTCCTTTATCCTCTTGTATTGCAGCATTTTCTGATGTTTTTCTTTGTCTCACCCATCAACATAAAACATATGATTAAATGAGTATTACTTTTTAGAAAATAATAAAGTTAAATTTATTTAATAGATATTTTTGTTTACTATTGAAATAAATTTTAAATGTTCACATTTTGTTTTTATAAATATTTTAAAAAATGAGATTGTAATCAAAACAAAAACATTATATGTCATCATTTCTAGAAAAATTATTTTTAGTTTACAAAATCAACAAAATCTTTATTATTTCTGATTATTTTTAAAAATCTGAACAAATTTTTATTTATTTCTGTTATATCTAATGAATTACACTTTAAAAGTTTAAAATTTTGAATTGAAAAATTATGATATTTTTATACTCATAAGTATAGGTAGATTGCTGAAGTAGAAGCTAAGCTTCTAAATAGCTTCAGGCCATATTCACATTATCTTCTAATATAACATTATATTTTTGAAAATAAAGTATTTCTGGTCAAAATAAGTTATTAATAATTTATATTTCTTAGTATCTAATAAATATAGTGTAAATTATTATTAAAAAATATCTAAAACTGTAATAAATTTGCAATAAACACATTTTTGGACATTCAAACTATTTTCTTTAAACAATGTCATAAAACACCAAACGGTTTATGGCCTCACCTTGAAACAATGTCTGAACACATCAGAGCAGCATTTATTTCTTTTGTTTAGCAGTTTTCTTTGATTTTCTTGCCATCTATCATAATTTTTTGAACGAAATTTTTATGTAATAAAATATACAGAAATATATGCATTTTGACAGATAATATTTGTGGAAAAATTTATTAGGGGGAGAATTACTAAAAGTGCTAATAATTACACCAGTTTTAAACAACTACTTATGATAGCAATTTATTATATTTTTATGAGTTAAACTCCTTAACTTTAGAATAAGACTGCTTGGGTCTAGAAAGCCATATTGATTTTTTTTAAAAACTGGCCTGAGACACAATTTTCACAATAACTTCAGTTTTAATTATGTTAGAGAAAACAATTACATTAATAGAAACTAGAAAAATGAAAAAAAAAAGTCTAAGACAAATAGTGATAACCATTTAAAAAATAAAGAAAAAAAAATGTCAACATCTGAAATAATTATTACTTTATTGTTTGTTCATAATTTCTAATTCATCATTAACTAAGTTTAAATTATATCTTCAGTGATAATTTCTTTATATTCCTCACAAAATTATCCTTCAAACCATATATATTATGTCTTACCTGAGATAATCCATAGCTTCAAAATCTCCAAAAGTTTTCGCATAAGAATTCTTCATTTTTACCTTATACCCCAAAAGTTACCAAATGTCAAAGGCATTTATAAGAAAAAGATTCATCCTAATTTAAGATACAAAACAAATCATTTCCTTAAGATAGATATGCATTTGTCATCATAGCAATTGGCTTCTTGTCTATCCAAAACTAAAAATTGTAGGCTACTGTCTGTATCACTGATGAAATGAGTTTCATCTCTTCATTTTATATTTTTTGTGTGTACATCAGTGATGTTTATATTTTTTATGCACACCAGTGATGCTATCTTGTTATATTTATTGTATCACATAGATATAACTTATTTGCATATAGTCCATTTGTTAGCTTTAGACTTGAAAATAATATGATAAAACATATAGCAAAACCAGAGTGACTCCAAACCATGAGTATCAAGGCATAGGCAAAAATCAGAATTTGATTATTTGCCTGCATATGCAATCTTTCTGTATATTTGGTTATTAGTTTTATAAATCATTACTTGTAAACACAAACATACCATATAAACATAATAATAAATAATAAATTATTAAACTTTTGATATCATTATTTTTATAAAATAAGTGGATTAGAACTTAAAAAATTATTGGAGATATGAATTCTATATGAGCATAAATAAATATATAATTTATATAAACACACACCAACTACAAACTAAAATTAATAAAAATTAAATCATTTTTCCACATAATTAATATATATATATATATATATATATTATTCAAAAAAATTAAAATTTTATACTTACGACCTGATATTCTGCTTACGTTTAGACTCCATTGAAGGCCTTGTTTGTGAATCAGAGTACTTTTATTTCGATAAAAGTGTGTTTGAAGGCCAATAAGGAATTTTCTGTCTTTATCACTTCGTGAAAATTACAAAATTGATCAAAAAAGAATTTAATGTGCTAATTAATAAAAAAAATTATTAAAAAATCCAAATTTCATCAAATTTTTTTGTGGCGGACATCTTTAGAAAACAGGCAAAACTCTCCATACAGTAGTGCCACTCAGTGCCAACTAAAGTAATCAATGGATGCCAGAAGGCTTGTGCATAAAATACTCATCTAGTGCCTACTCATCCAATATCTCCCAGACTAGTTCTGACTTGTGGATTTCGTCAGTGAGGAGCTGTGGATCTGAGAGCAGTGCATCTAGATCTTAGAATCTAATGCAACCCTCCAGCATCCACTTTTTATCTCTACTTAACTACAAAACTATGAGAATAAAATTTAAAACACAATATTTTCAATAGCTTATATAGTCATATGGGACTGAACCCAATTTAGTACCCATACATTTTGGTGTTTTTGGCTCTTTAACAACCATAGCCACCACTCTCTTCTTAGGCAGGATTGGTGTTAAACCACTAAACATCACATGATCACTATACCTTATGCTAGCACATAACTGTTATTAAAACAGGCAAAATTTTCTATGCAGTAGTGCCACTCAGTGCCAACCAAAGTAATCAATAGATGCCAAAAGGCTTGTGCATAAAATCCCCATCTATTGCCTACTCATCCAATATCCCCAGCCTAGTTTCTGACTTGTAACCTTCATCAGTGATGAGCCTTGTATCTGAGAGCACTGCACCTAGATCTTATGATCCAATGCAACCCTCCAGCAGTCACCTTTTATCTCTACTTAACTACAAAACTATGATAATAAAATTGAAAACCCAATATTTTCAATCTAAGCTCAATAGCTTACATAGTCATATTGATTACTCTGGTTGGCACTGAGTGGCACTACTGTATGGAGAGTTTTGCCTGTTTTAATAACAGTTATGTGCTAGCATAAGGAATAGTGATCATGTGATGCTTATTGGTTTAAAACCAATCCTGCCTAATAAGATAGTGGTGGTTATGGTTGTTAAAGAGGCAAAGACACCAAAATGTAAGGTATTGAACTGGGTTTGGACCCATATGACTATATAAGCTATTGAGCTTAGATTGAAAATATTGTGTTTTCAATTTTATTCTCATGGTTTTGTAGTTAAGTAGAGATAAAAGGTGGCTGCTGGAGGGTTGTATTAGATCCTAATAAATTTATGCACAATGCTCTCAGATACAAAGCTCTTTACTGACAAGCTAGTTTGTGGATATTGGATGAGTAGGTACTAGATGGGGATTTTATGCACAAGTCTTCTGGCATCCATTGAATACTCGAGTTGATACTGAGTGGTACTACTGTGTGAAGACTTTTGCCTGTTTTAATAACATTATGTGCTAGTATAAGGAATAGTGATCACGTGATTTTTAGAAAGCTGTGTCAGAGATCTATCAAATGCCCATATTTCTGTTGACATCATGCTTATAGTGTTTACATCAGTAAAGAAAGAAAACATTTCCACCAATCAAATAAGATGTGGGTCACCTGCTTAATGATCTGAAGCATGTTTAATGGATGGAAATGGGCCTTCTGCTTTCTGTTTTATTTTTAAAAACAAAAAATGTAAAGTAATTAGATGCCAATATCAGCAGAAAAAATTTGGTGGTTAGATTTTTTTGTTTTAATCATCCTTTTGTGTCAAAATTTAGAAAATTGATGTAAATGGAACTCCTTGATCAAGTAAGGTGGTCTAGAAAAAATTAAAGATAAAAATAAAAGATAAAGAATAAAGTATTAAAATCTGTACTCATTGTTGCCATCAATTAGCTATAAAATTAGATGCAGCTGATACAAGAGCAATGGGGGAGGGGTTATTCAAATTCATATTGTAATGAGTGTGCTATATAAAGTGTTTTACAGGAACGGATGGAGATAAATCGCTTCTTCTCTTGTTTTTTTTGTTTGCTATGAAATATTGTGATTGCTGGGATGCACTCTTTTAGTCTGCTATGCAGGTTCCTGCCACATATATATTCAACTTTGGGTATAGGAAGACCACCTGACTGATGATATTTGTTAACTATAAGCTGCTGAGGCCATTATATTAAGGCCATACTAAAGAATTTATCTAAAGAATTAAGAAGACACAGATTGTCCAATGTTAAAGAAATTAGAAAAAAGGAACAGAGCCAACCTTGGCTGCAAATGAAAGTGCCTCAAAAGTTCTGCAAATAATTAATAGCTTTCTGAGGCTGCAATAAAGGAGAAAAATATTAATAGAAACCTGCAGAAAGATGAAAATGTCTGTAGTGATCAGTATGATAAAGATGGAGTAGATTCCCACTTCAGTGCACCAGTTTGACTCCTTCTATGCTGCTGCTTGTAGCCACAAATGCCAGCTGATATTGTGCTGACATAAAGAGAAGTCCTCACCATCATGTTGTCACTCAGAAGTCCCCAAAGTCTTAGATGAAGAAATGTAAAAATGCCCAATGATATAATTTTTTAGTGTTTTATTTTATTATTGTCTATATGCTTTGATAAAAATGAATTTTATATATATGGTTGCATTCCACGTATGATAAATTGTTTATCCACAAAGCGTACGGTTTTTCTATGTTAAATTTTTTTCCCACATTAATTTTAAAAAGCTTAGATGTGTATACATATGTGTGAGTTTTTTCCTTTTTATTTTTGCTATTGCTCGTAACAAATATATGCATATAGTATAAAGAAATTTAAATTGATTGAAATGATATTATTTTGGTTTTGTCTCCATGTACATTTGATTGATATACAAACCGCATGCTTGTAAAAATGTTTAATAAAAAAGTGGGGATGCTGCGTAGATAGACATATATGTATACTTTTTTATATTATATGAAATAAAAATAATGCTTAATCTGTGTGAGGGTGAATAGAAACTCAGACCACATTATTTAGTTATTTAGATGAAAATATGGAGAGTAGTTCCATAGATAAATTAAATCAATATTACTCATTGATTTTCTTTATTATAATGCCTATATTAATTAAATGTTTTATTCACATGTATAAATGATGATGGTGGGTTATTTGGGAAGACTAAATATTTGTTTTTGATTTTTATTTGGTTACAAGTATTTCATTATCTTTCTCCAATAAGACTATATAAATTTTCCGATCATAGCATAATCCACTATTTACCTGAGATAAAGAGATAATTGAGTGAAGCCAATGGGATACTATTTTATCAGGTTATTAAAAGTTTGTTGCCATGCTGATATATTTTCTTTTACTTATTTGTTTTATAGGTTTTGTTGGTAGTTGTACATCCTTTTTCTCTTTCCAAAAGTGGCATAAAGAGTATGCCATGGTCAACATCATGATATCAATAAGCATGGCAATGGTGTTTTGGCAAGAGAGTGATCAAAAATACAACTAATTTGGATTTGATCTCTCTCGTTTAAAAATTCAATTAATTAACTTTAAGTCATTAGTTTTAGAGTTTAAATTTGGATTTATTATGATGCCATATTCTGATGCACAACAGTAAAATTCAATTAATTAACTTTAAGTCATTAGTTTTAGAGTTTAAATTTGGATTTATTATGATGCCATATTCTGATGCACAACAGTAATCTCATGTTCGATTCTGTGCACATGGTATGAATCCGCAGAGTAGACATAGACTGTACAATATATATATATATATATATATATATCATCATCATCATTATCAACCATTATCAATCCACTGCAGGATGAAGGTCTCTCCAAGTTTAATCCATCTTCTCCGATCTTTAGCTTCTCTTCTCCACATCACCCCTACACATTTTCTTATTTCATCCATCCATCTTACATGTGGTCTCCTTCTGGGTCTTTTACAATCTCTTGGAATCCAGTTTAAAATTTTAATTGTCCATCTATTATCATCCCTTCTAGCAATATGTCCAGCCCAACTCCACTTCAATCTTTTAATTTTTTCAATGAGGTCAGTAACACCTGTTTGTTCTCTTACCCATACATTGCGTTTTCGATCTCTTCTTGTTACTCCCAACATACATCTCTCCATACTTCTTTGAGTGGTCTGAAGTCTCTGTATTGATCTTCTATTAAGTGTCCAAGTCTCAGATCCATAAGTAAGAACTGGTAAAACACATTTGTTAAAAACCTTTCTTTTCAAACACATAGGCATATTTCCTTTTAATATCAAGTTATTTCTACCAAAAGCACTCCAACCAAGTTTAATTCTATGATTAATTTCCTCTATTATGTTTCCATCTGTATTAATAATCTGACCAAGGTATTTGTAACTCTTAACTTCTTCTAATTCATCATAATCAATCTTTATTTTCATATTTTGAGCAAATCGATTAAACATTACTTTAGTCTTTTTAACATTTATCTTTAGTCCTACTTTCCTACTTTCATCTGATAACTCTTGCAACATTTCCTGCAGCTCGGAAGCATTATTTGCAAAAACAACTACATCATCTGCGAAATCTAAATGACTTAAATAATCTCCATTTACTTTCACTCCTTTAGTTTCCCATTTTAATCCACAAAATACTTCTTGCAGTACTGCTGTAAAAAGTTTTGGAGATATGGAGTCACCTTGTCTTACACCTTTCTCAATGTTGACTTTCCCAGTATCATTATGTAATCTAATTGTTGCTGTTGCATTTTTATAAATATTCTTTAAAATATGACAATATCCTGGATCTATACCTTGATGATCCAATGCTTTAATCACTGAAGAAATGTTTATAGAATCAAATGCCTTTTCATAATCTACAAATCCAAAACATAATGACAACTCATATTCATTTGTCCTTTCTATAACTTCTCTCAATACTTGAATATGATCTACTGTACTAAAACCACTTTTAAATCCAGCTTGTTCTCTTGGTTGGTGAAAATCCAAGGTTCTCTGTAGACGAGTTGTAATTATCTTGGTAAAAATTTTATATAAAACTGATAAAAGGCTGATAGGTCTGTAATTTCTAATATCTTCTTTATCACCTTTTTTAAATATTAATATTATTACTGCATTCTTCCAATCATCCGGTACATCTTTATCATTTAGACATTTGGTATATAACTTTGCTAATATTTTTTCTGTTTCTTCACCTGCTTCTTTTAATATATCAATTATAATTCCATCATTACCTGGAGCCTTTCCTTTTTTCATACATTTAATTGCATTTCTCACTTCTTCATTTAAAATTCTGGGCAATTCGGAAGATGTAATAGATATAGGAGGTACTTGTTCTTTATTACTATATAATTCTTGATAAAAATCTTCTACCAATTTCATAATGTCATCCCTCTTTTTAGTAATAATTCCATCTTTTTTCCTTATTGCAGATATAAATTTCCTACCAATACCAAAATGTTGTTTTACATTCTTAAGACTTTTATTTTCTTCTACAGCTTTTCTTGCTAGTTCACAGTTATACTTTCTTATATCATTTTCAACTCTTTTCCGCACCATTTTACAAAATTCGAGATATTCAATTCTTTTTAATGCATCATTCTTGCATATCTTCATATTCCTTCTTTTCTTCATAAGTTCTCTAGTCTCAGTAGAAATTTTATTAGTCAATTGCTGCTTTTTTTCTACCAGCTATCTTTGTTGCAGTTTTTAAAAGTGTATCAGTTATTTTCATATTAATTTCATTCAAATCTGAATCATGTTCAAAATCTACTAATACTTGAAACCGATTTGTAAGTTCTAATTTAAATTCATTAGAATGTTTCTGAAGATTAGGAATATCAACTGTAAATATAGTTTTTCTTAATAATTTTTGTCTCTCTAGTTTTACATTAACATGTATCTTACCCCTTACTAATCGATGATCACTTCCTGTGTTAAATTTATTAAGAACATTACAATCTTGAAATATGTATTTCCTGTTAGTCAAAATATAATCCAATTCTGCTGTACCTTCATTTGGATGCTTCCATGTCCATTTCCTTCTAACATTTTTCTCAAAAAAAGAATTCATAATATAAAGTTTTTCCTTCTCTGCAAACTCCACAAGTCTATGTCCTCTCTCATTTCTATTACCATAACCAAAATTACCTACAACACTTTCATCTTTCATTTGTTTACCAATTCTAGCATTAAAATCTCCCATAACAATTTTAAAATGTTGTTTACTCTGATCAAAAAGCCTTTTGTACATCCATATAAAAATCTTCTACTACTTCATCACTGTGAGAACTTGTTGGGGCATAAACCTGAATTATCTGCATTTGATATCTGCTATTAAGTTGTATAACTAATCTTGCCACTCTGTCTGATACACCATCAATCTCCACAATATTGTTCTTCCACTTTTTATTTATAATGAATCCTACTCCACTTGTATTTCCAATATTTGTGCCTTTATAATAGAGCATATGTCCACTTTTTAAATCAATTGTCTCTTCACCTTTTCTTCTAACTTCACAAAGTCCAATAATATCCCATTTAATATAAGAGAGTTCTTCTTCTAATTCTTGCAATCTTCCTTCACTTGAAAGTGATCTGCAGTTGTAAGTACCTAAATAAAAAGTCGTCATCAAATGGCAGCCTGGGTCCGCCTCCAGGATATTCTTAGCACCCTCCGCCTTCGGCCACCAACCGCTGCCTTGGTTGGTGACTTTACAGCCTCCTGGGATTAAGGGCCATGCTTTATTTTTGTCTGTCATAATTGTATAATTGGGAAAAATCTTTATCATTTACACAAACATTCATTCTGCCTTATCAGGCACTGAGAAGAAAGACATGGTGTTTCTTGATCTTAAACTCAGAGGTAAAAAGCCAATAAACTCACCACGCTGGCTAATGCGTGTTGGTGAGCAGCCCATCCATGTTCGTATACTATATGAATAAACATATAGTAATAACAGCTGCAACGACAAGAACGTATGGAGTGGACATTAGGAATTTCCCCTGCTCGGTTCCTTTAAGGCCTCCAAGAGGAATCAAAGGGTCTCCTTTCAGTTAATAGCAA
The DNA here is from genome assembly GCA_028023455.1 of Epiperipatus broadwayi. Classification (NCBI taxonomy): domain Eukaryota; kingdom Metazoa; phylum Onychophora; class Udeonychophora; order Euonychophora; family Peripatidae; genus Epiperipatus; species Epiperipatus broadwayi. Next base: position 3,792,870 of record JAQFVV010000123.1, read on the forward strand.
ACTCCTTTCTGCAGCCATATATATATATATATATATATCGTAACAGACGGGGTTCGAATACAAGAGATAAGGCAATAGTGCTAATTGAGAGTGTTGATATGGAGCGATTATATGCAAAAAGATATATATGTAAATAGTCATTCGAACCCTGTTACAAGGAGTGCGAAAGTTATGTGTGTATGCATATGTAAATATAGTTGTATGTGCGAGTGTACAATATGCGTATGTATTATCGGTGATGGCTACAATCAATTATATATAGAGAGAGCTGTATAAATTGTAATTGATTATTCGTATATATTTTATCCGTTAAGTTTTTTTTTTTTAAGTTTTAATAATATTGTCGGTAACACGTGTTTTCTTTTGTTAATTAATCTCTTGAACATATGAGGACAGAAATAGAAATGAATCCATTGCTGTAGGCAGTTTAGTCAATAACTGGCGTCGAGAAGTCTGAAAACTGGTCAAGTGGGTATTTTTGAAGAACAATGGAAGAACTGGTCAGTGGCGTACGGATACACAGAGAAAATTTTACAAAGTTAAAAGTGAAAAACAAAAGAACTTTTTGTTGTGCTCGAAAGGAGAGATATAGATAGAAAAAAAAAGAGAGACGCGGCTTGAACTACAGATTGGGTGGACGTGTAATTTTTTTTCTTAAGAAGTCATTAATATTTTCCCACCCAAAATGTCGGGGTAATTCTATAGTGCGAGTTTCGTTAATCGGCCCAGTGGACACTTGTCGTGGAACTCACCTGAAGCGGACTTACGAACTGCGTTATTAAAATAAAGAAATTTTGTTTCATCAAGTGTAATGGTGACGAAAGATCTTTGAAAATTGGACCCTGTCATAAAGCGAGTGAATCACCTACTCCACCTCTGGGATAAGCTATTCGATATACCCTATTGGAACTGTTTGCCATCCGTTATATCTACCAGACCAGTATTCTTGGAGAGTTATAAATGCGGACTTGTCTTTGATCGCGTGAACTAAGGTAAATTGACGTGGCACAAAAATATATGTTCAGTGAATGTGTCTTAATAAAGAAACTAGTGTTACCTCAATATTAATTACTATAATAGGTCTCTTTTAAAATTAAATAAAATAACAACATTAAATAAACAGCTCTGATGTATAATTGCACTATTTTGATGCGTGTATGAATTATATATGTGTGTATCAGAATAAATGGGCTGTGTGCTTGAATATTGATATATTTATATGCGTGTATAAATGGGATTTATTGGTAATGGGTATAGCCGTAGATAGAATAGATTTTATGATAAGATCCGGGTTAGATTAATGGATTTATAACAAATAAACTATCGTACATAATAATAGACATATAAGACTTAGTTAGGTATTGTTTTAGCTTTGTTCTCTAGTTAGACTATCGTCCCCAAACCCTGAGATTGAGCTGGTTCGGTGCGCTACCATAAATAGATATACATACCAGAACCCTTATTTACGTTTTCGATGAGATAATTCTTATCCACGTGTAAGATTGGCGCGTGAGATGGAATCAAACCATGCTCACAAATATCTTCATTCGAAGCTATGGGTTAAAGCCTACAATGGCGGTTTAAAAGATATCGTTGGTGTTATAATATATATATATATATATCGATCCAAAAGAAAGTGAAGATCAAATCTAACCGCAATCTGCACTACAAGGGCATCATCTAATGCCTAGAAAAATTTATAAAGTAGGCAGATACACACTGTTAAGATTCTACTTTATTTAAATATTTAGACCATTAGCCTATTGTCACTAGCTCATGAAGATGCAGAGATAAGAAATAACTTATTTAGTTTGTATATATATAAAAAAATAAAAGCCATTGCCAGTAATTAACAAACAAACATTTATTAACGCACATATAAATAAATTTTGAGGAATACATTTAACATTTTATATTAACTTTTAATTTTAAATAGATTGCAATAATGAGTTTAATATTTTATTTAGAGGGTCGAGTATGAATAGACTACATAGATCTGCATTTGAAAAGAAAATATTCTTTCCCTTATTTAATCTTAGGCCAAAAGTTCGCAGTCAAACCAGTGTCAATCCATCTGATATATTTATGTATTCAATGTAGCATGAAAATACAACAGCACATATATACTATACTGTCAGGAATGGACATCTGAACAGTATAGTTAGAGAAGACATTGACTCTTGACCAATACAGGAATGTTACATCTTTAAGGCAAGAAGAACAATAAAATAAAAACTCCATAGGAAGAGACAGCGGTCCTTTTTGCTGACTTACAATCCCATCCATAGGCAAAAGGGTTTGTGTGGTGTATACAGCGATTCTGCATGTAGCAAAACTCATACTACATCTACTAATTACCCAAATATATCCAATCCATTGACCTAATTCAACTACGAAATGAATAACCTAAGATTACCCTCCCTTAATATAACTTTACAAAACTATATAGCCATTCATGCCCGACTTAAATTTAACATTTAGATACATTTGCACAGATGAATTTTATAAAATTTGTTTTATAATGTTGAGTATAGATTGGCTGCATAGATTCAATGGTTAAAAACATTCCAAAATAAACATAACTGATCAAACTACAAAGTCATTAATAACATCAATTGCAGAGGGAATACAAGAAACCCAATAGCATTCATCATAAGATGCCACAGTGACATCGATGACTTATATATTCTAATCAAATATGAAAACCACAACATAATTAATCACTAACAAATCCATGCAACGTCCATACCCAACTTAAATTTTATCATTTAAAATTTAAACAATAAATATTAATACAAATAAAAAAAAAAAATGGAAATGATTTTTTTTTTTAGCAAACAAATATGTAAAAATTAAACATTTATAATTAATTTGAAACATACGTCAGAGAAAAGTTCTTTTTTAAAAAATTTAGATTAACTGATCAAATCTTTAAAGTTCTTAATTACTTCAGATTTTAAAATTGTTCCATTCAATTGCTTATGGTAGAAGAGTCCAGGTTCCTGTTGGCAATTCCATTCTGGTATCACAGTCTTTTCATTTTTAAAATAAGTGAGAGAGAATGACAAGTTTGTCTTATCATTTGTCTCACCAAATCAAGCTGCTAACTGACTGGAACTCAATATTTTACTTTTTATAGTAAATCTCCAGATTTAACTAACAAAGACATCACTAATCCAAATTTTTATTAAGGTCCGAGAGGCTTGGTGCTTCTATTGGTCAAGCTAAATTCTCTTTATTCTCTTATCTAATTTTCATCTGACTTTTTAACTACACAAGAGCCCCAAGACTAGCTTGCTTTTCAATTAATAAACAATCATTTCCATTTACAGATTACAGGAATTAATTAATACTGTTTTTATTTTTACTTGCGTTGTTTTTCTATTAAAATATTTTTATATTTAAATCTTGTATTTTTTTATAAAAAAGTACATTCAAATACTTTTTTTTATTTATAAAAAAAATATTTTTTAAAGTTTTGCATCTGTGCGAATATATACATTTAACAAACATTTTAATTTTAGCATTTAGTTCTTTTAATACATTTATTTTTATTTGCGAACTTAAAAGTTTTTATTTCGAATTAATGTAATGGCATATTTATATATCATTACTATATATATATATATATATATATATATATATATATATATATAATATAAATAAATATATATATATATATATATATATATATATATTTATTTATTTATTTATTTCCTTCTGGTTCTTCAAACACACCTCTCTACCATACCCTATCTTCTTTATTGTACCCCTACTATACTAGTTAATAATAAACCATCAAGTATAACAACAATAATGTATAGGGCTCTTTATGGGGCTTGAAACTTGCTAAATATTAAAACATAAGTTAGACTATAGTGACGATTATAAGAAAATGATTTTAACATTGAGAAGTATATAAAATACATCCCACAATAGCAATGCTATTGTGACAATTCTCCTACTACTATTATATTATAATCATTGGGAAAACTCCCACAACAACCAATGACTAACATGATATTTCATTTAAATAATGAAATAATTTTTCTTCTGCAATTTAAGAATCCTAAAAATAAAAACCAAAATATATTAATTTAAAATAATTGATGCTATCCTATGGCTATCTCAGGGAGCATAAATATTTTATTCTAAAATCCAATATAACAATTAGATTGATAATTAAATAATTGAATTGCAAGAGGGATTTTACTGGGTTCCAATCATTTAATAAAAACACTTTCTATTACAAACCTTGAATAATCTCCTATTGGAAACTTAATCTAACTATAATAATAACACATGGAAATTAACACTCATTATGTACTCCTTAGCTTTCCTTAAATAATTGAATCTACTTTTCCTAAGATTTATTCTCATACTTATGTTAACAACAAATATTATTCTACAATACTTATTTTCTTATAATCAAAGCTTCATCACATCATTATTATCTGCCAAGTCTAATTCAATAAAATACATTTTTTAATTAGTTAGCACTCACCCACTGTCATTAACTCCTTCAGAATTACAAATCTTAAAATATATTTGGTTAGTAACTTGTACTCTGAAATTATATAATACTTTTAAATTATGATATAACATATATTTCAACTTGAATTACAAAATTAGAACATGACTCTCAAACATATTGCTAATTTCTATTATATGCTCTCCCTTTTGTAATATTTAATAGTATTTTTCATATGGCTCTTCATAATTCTTTTGTCTCTAATAAAGACATAAGTACCATAAGCTTTCTTTATTATAGTTATCATTTAAAGCAATTGATAGTTAATGTATTAATTATAAACTCTTTAGCGTAGCTTCTCAAATGACGCATGTAATCATAATTTGGTATGTATAATTCTATTTAGATAATGTGCTTTATTGATATGACCTTGTGATGGAAATGACTCTTAGACACAGTAAAATTAATACTACAAAGTTTAAATCAAAATCGTCGTTTATTTACAATAATATTAATAAGCAACTAACACATATGGACATTAGATTAAATACTTCATTAACAATAAAAGAATAAGCATAAAACTGTTTTATACATTGATAACAAATTATTTACATTCTTTACAAATAAACTTCGTGATTGTTTTACACCATTAACCTTTCTCCGAGTTTGTCTTTTAGGTCTTTTGAAATTATAAATTTATTATTTTATAATGAATGCTTTCATACTAATCTGATATATTTGCATCATTCATGAGTTATCTGGGATCTTCACAATCATTTTCCATATTACTTGATATTGTGTAACTCCCAATATATTGATGATCTTGTAATAGTTAAATTATATTTTATATTTAAAATTTGGTTTAAAATATTACACTTCCATCTTATTAACTAAGTTATTACTGATGTGGTAAATATATGATGTCTTTAAAATGAATCATAAAGTTAGGATTCTTTTTTTTCATAATGCAATTCATTTATGCATTCTTTAAAATGAATCATAAAGTTAGGATTCTTTTTTTTTCATAATGCAATTCATTTATGCATTCTTTCTCTCTCTTACTCGTGTTTTTTGTGAATCTTAGATCTCAGTTATTCTTATTCATATGATCATTTATTCATGTTTTATTTAACTATATAGAACATTTGTTTTGTACATTGTTTTACTACCTACAAACTGATCTGTTCAGACTTAGAAAGAAAAACTATAGAATCCTTTAAAATATTGAGTCTACCTTCGATGCATACTATATTATTATTTACTATGAAACTTTATAAAGATGAGCAACTGATTTTATTGAATACTATCCTAATAGAAGGATGGAGATTTCTTTTATTTATGTGGGGTCATATTTTGGTATGTAATCATTTTCTTAATGAACTTATCCCAATTTTATCCTGGCTTCTACAATAAGCACTTATGGTATGTATTCCCATCCTCAATTCTTTGCCAAACATTTTCCCATTTTGTTCTAATAACTATCTGGGTATCACAAAGATTACACCCATTTAGCTATTCATCAATTCTTCAGGATTATTTTATTTATCCCATCCTGGAATTTTAACTCAACTTCTCCTACAGTGTATTTGGCATCTAACATTCTACCAATTCTATACTAATAATATAATATATTCTTCCAATGAAATACTATCTATATTTGCAATCATGTCACAAAATAAATAATCTATTTTTATTATTTTTATCAATAAGATATTTTTTCTAACAAATGAGATCATGATATCATCTTACATTAACATTCCTCCTTGTTAATTATGTTTTAACAATAGTAAGTTCGAAATACCTTTTAACGTATTTTATCACACTTAATTTTTTAAAAATTTATACTGGTTCAAAATATACAGTTTTATCATTATATTCCACTCACACACCCCTTTATATTATAACTCATGGGTCTTCTCTCCCTATATTTAGCCATACTTTTTTTTCTAACATGAAGAATAATTAATATAATATTATATTATAATTTTTTAAAAAATAATACTTTTAACATTAAATCACTATTATGAAAAATAGCTTAAATATATATTTCATATCAAACAAAAAAATTATTAACACTAAATTTAAAATTGAAATCCTTTTCTCCTTGTTTTTTTAAACCCATTTCACAAATTTGTAGTTAATATTACCATGGTTATTTTGCAGACTTTTACTACTCATCATGCATTTGTGTTTCTCCTCTTTTCAGGTTGATAAAATACATGCATAATAAATAACATATTAGACACACAAGCACATTTAATGGAACAAAAGTTTTGAATTCCTGCTCTTAAAGAAAATATACTACGAAAGCATTTCATATATCTTAATAAATTTCCACATGATTTTTTGCACACTTTAACACAGGTTTAATTAAAATTTCAGTAGGTTTACTTCTAGATTTCTTTTCTCCTCTGGTTATTTATTAGATTTGTAAAAATTTAAACATATATCTGATAAATTTGTTTAATTCTCTGGTTCTAAGTATGTCATTTTTGTGACTATCATTTCCTATTAAAAATTACACAGACTTTTAACTTATCCTTCCAAGTATAGTGTTCTGTTCTTATAGTACTATAATAAAAGTTCATTTTCTCACTGAATATAACAAATCTTCAATTTTTTTTTTCATTCTTAATTATAAACCTGACATTTTCTTCTAAATTTTGTAAACTGTTTCTTAAATATCAATTATTTTATTCAAATGAATATTAGTTCTCTTAAACTTATCACTCGATCAATTAAGAAATTAACATCCGACCAAGTAATTTTATGTTTTAAAATTTTCTTTTTAAGAAACTTTGATTGGTTTCTCTTTTTTAATTAATAAAAACACCTATCTCAATATAGACAAATGAATACTTTCTTATGTGTTTGCAGTCCTGTTTCTTTTTGAAGCACTATAGCTGTTTTCCTTTTTTTTTTCATGGTTATCCTGGGCAAGATTAAAACAATAACTTTAACTTTTAAAAAGTCCTTGGGTATTATTCTTCTATAGGTAGATGATCAGAATTGGAACTTTAGGTTGCAATGAAGATTGATTTCTTACTTCATGGTGTTGGTAATTACTTGATATTTTATATCCTTAAGAGCTTTTTTTGAATACAATTTTACTGCTTAAGACTTTCAAATAATTTAAATTTTATGATTTTTATACAGAAAAATAAATTAAGATTGCTATCTACTTTTTAATACTTCTCGAATCCTTTTACTTTAATCATCTGCAGTGATTTTTTTTTCACTTTAAAAATCCAGGATAAAGTGACATCAGAGAACTACTTACTCCCTCTGATTGATCAATATCCCAACTCAACTTGTACAATTTTAAACAAAATGTTTTTGTGTTTTTATTTAAAATATTAAAATCAATAAAAAAAATATTTTATAAACAAAATTAATTTAAATCATTACTTGAAAGCCAAATTTTAGTCCTGATCATCTTTTTAATAAATGATATTATTAATTGGATTTATTCCTAAAGTTTAATAATAATAATTTTGTTTAACAGATATTACAATAATTTTAAAATAAATTCTTATCTTGTAATAAATAATTGTTTCTTCTTTCATTGACCACAATTTTATGTTTTTAGCTTTTTAAAGGAGCACTGTATTGAAAATAAATTAAAGTCAACTTTATAAGTAACGATATTTATTTAGATTGGCATCTATTGTATTAAGATTATATAGTAGATTATTTTATAAATGATTATAAATAACAATTATTAAATCTCTATAGAATTCTCTTTTTGAACTTTATATATTATATCATTTATTACTGGTATACCCAAGTTTATAACATTAGTATTATTTTAATTTTAAATTTAGGAACTATAATTTACATTTTATATGTCATTCTTACCATGGATAACCAATCAAAAGGTTACAATATATATGTAAAAAAACTACAAATACCCATTATAAATATACTATATGTAAGTTCCAAATAATTTTAAGACTGTTATACCTAAAATGCAAAGAAGTAATATAAATTATCAAATTGTATGTGGTTGTTAAAAATCATATATCAAGGAATCAAGATATGCTCTGGAAAAAAAGATAAAAGAACATCAATTTCTGTATAATCAATTAAAAATCTGTAAATAGTCAATTAAATATGTCTCAGTATTCTTAGACCATAAAAAATCTTGTAATTATAAATTTACTTTTAATGTAAATGATACAAAAATATTCATGGAAGAAAGAAATCATAAAAAGAGGCAAATTAAGGAAGCAATATTGATAAATAAATTTAAAAATAATATAATAAATAGATAAGCAGCAAATACTGATATATACAGTTCATGGAAAATCCATATTACTTTTTACTTGATAAGGATTACAACATAATTATCGAAAGGTCTACTGATAAAATTAAAATAAATATTTTATTATTTTTTACCGTTAAAATTATATGGAACTTATATATACATTGTGATGTAGTAGTCTGTATCAATCATCATTTAAAGCAAAAAAAAATAAATAAATAAAACTAACTTTTAGTTGATTCTAAAGTCATTTAAAAAATTATTTTAAAAAAAGAGTACGTCTTAATACACATACTCGTTTGTGTTTAAAATATTTTTTATTCATTACATAAAGTTGATTTTAAAATAGTTTTCTGTTATCTTGTTTTTAATCAAACTGATTAAAAACAAGAAAATGTGTTGATTACATTCCTGTCTTTTATTTTTATCAATTCTAATTTAATTCTAAAAGTGGTGATTTAATTTTGTGTTGTTCTTTTAGTTAAAATAATCCCTGGTTGGAATTCCTAAATTAGATTGAGCAGGAGATTAAGATTTGCCATGCCCTTAGGCATAGAATTCAAAAACAGGACAAGTTTTTACAGGAAATTGAGTCTGGGTATAAATAACCCCAAAAATTTCATGGATCATTCTAGAGAGCTTTGACCAAGCAAGTACTCTGTCAAAGTAATTGGTTTAGCTTCTTATAATTCATTCTGATTAAACTCATTCAACATTCATACATTAGCCATTTGGACATGTAATTTCTTTAAAAGCAAAATTTGCAGTTATTAAAACAATTTTGCTTTCTCCAAGATGCCAAAATATATTACTATACATGTTATAACCAAGAATATGTCTTTCTAGCTTAACTCAAAAGATGGACTCACACCTGCTGACTCTCCTTCAGTTATGCCATGAATGTTTAAAACAAACAGAATCTCGTGTCTCTACCTTGCTGCTGTCAAAATACCTGAAAGTTGAACTAGTATAAATGTGCACACTCCTTGGAAATATGTGAACTTTGCTTTACCATAAGGTAAATGTTTTCTTTTATTCTCACCAGGGTAAATTCATTTAGTTAAATCTTCGCTCAATGTTAAACATAAATCAGTATTCTTAATCAATATTTAACCTCAATTTTTATTAGCTGTATTTATTGTTGTTGTTTTTTCATTGTACTTTGCCGTATGTCTTGGAATCTTAGTTTTAAGATTCCAAGTTTGCTTTCAATTTTATTTATCAGAGTGTGTTTAGTGAGTGCATATTTTTATATGTTTAATATGTGTCTAATTATTTCACTAACTATTGCTAAATACTTTGGCAATCTTTGTAATTTTATTTACTCACTTGCCCTTAGTTGTTATTGTAAAATAATTAATTTTAAATGCATGTAGTTTGCACTTTTTGCAAACAACAAAATCTTTGGCTGGCTATTTATCTTCTTTAGTGTTCTGGTTTTCTAAAAGTAGACATTTTTTTCTTGTTGTCTTGTATGTGAAATCAACGATGTTTGCTTTAAAGGTAGTATTATGCATAGAAGTCCTGCGGCATTATAATGTCAATAGTTAGAATGCTACTGGTCAATTGTCCGTGCTGGCTTCATTAATTTCCGACAAAACCGTAACTGTTTTTATATCTCTGATTCAGGAAACTAGAGTTGGTGTTTTTTGTAATTTTATAAATCACCAGCAGGTAGATATTATCCAATCCATTTTTTATATTTTTAGATGACAGAATTTTGCTGCCAAAGCATTTAATGTTTTCATGTGTGCCATACTCATGTGCACTCTCTGATAAATATGTGTATTCAAATCTAAATCACTTTTGTATTCATGGCTAGATTGCTTTATTCTATTGTCCAAATTTTAGTAAAATTTTCTATTTATTTAGACTCTTAATAAAATTTACAAATTGTTTAAATTTATTTGGCTGATGTTTGTCTTAGTGCTTTTATTTCTCAAATGGCTAAACAATACATAAGATCTCTTGTTTCTCCCTGAATTTAACCAGCACAGATCATCATTCTCATTTACTTTTGATCACAGTAAATATACATATAGATCTGGTGGCGCCCTCTGTGATTCAGAATGGATTGAGTGTCCATTAGTATATATATATATAATTAAAATTACCCCAAATTCAAAATTCAACCAGACCAGCATAAAAATAATATTAAAACACTACCAAAGGTTTCTCTGCTACAAGCAGACTTCTCAAGTGTAAAGAACTACAAAAACTACACAATATATATAATATTAAACATTACCCACAAATCCATTCACTTCCCATCCACCCTTAATATTAAAAGAACTCTTAAATAAGTTAATTGCTTCAGAATAATAAATTTTCAATAATAAAGATTTTTTAATTCTTCTTTTGATTTCATTTCTCTAAAAGAAGACAACCTTAGTTTCATCAAAATCAATAGTGTGGCCTGTATCTTCTTCATGGACATACAAAGCAGAACTAAGATATCTATTTTTAACTCTACTTTTATGAACCTTTATTCTTTCATTTAAACTCAAAATAAAAATAAAATAAAAGTTAAAAATAGATATATTAGTTCTGCTTTGTATGTTCATGAAAAAAATACAGGCCACACTATTGATTTTGATGAAACTAAGGTTGTCTTCTTCGAGAAAAATGAAATCAAAAGGAGAATTAAAGAATCTTTATTACTGAAAATTTATTATTTTGAAGCAATTAAATTATTTAAAAGTTCTTTTAATATTAAGGGTGGATGGGAAGTGAATGGATTTGTGGGTAATGTTTAATATTATATATATTGTGTAGTTTTTGTAGTTCTTTACACATGAGAAGTCTGCTTGTAGAGTGAAACCTTTGGTAGTGTTTTAATATTATTTTTATGCTGGTCTGTTTGAATTTTGAATTTGGGGTAATTTTAATTATATATTGACTAGTTTAGCTTTATGCTTGTAATGTTTATATATATATATATATATATATATATATATATATATATATATATATATATATATATATATATATATATATTGTGACCATCTGAATAA
>JAQFVV010000124.1:0-130217 GCA_028023455.1 Epiperipatus broadwayi
ACAGACACAATATATATATATAGTATATTTGTTTTAATAAATTAATATGTTCATATATTTTTAAATAAAATGAAAGAGAAACACATTTGAGCAAATACACATAAATAAGACAAATTGATGGGAAGTACCATGTTTTTTTAATATATTTTAATCAGATATATTTTTTTCTAGCAAGTAAACAAAGTTTAGCTTGCTTCAGTAAATATTTATCATAAACTCTTTTTTTTTTTGTATATACATCAAAATATGTTTTGAATCCATAATTTCATCTCACATTATACATTTTACATTTAATTCTGTCCAATCAAAATTCTCCATATCTATCGATTATTTTAGCAATCAGATTGTTATTTACATTGTTTAATACTTATAGTTATCAGCACAAATACTATTTTAAGTTTGAAGCTATTTATTTTTTCTCCGATTTCTTTTTTATTGTTGTTTATAACAAACTGTTATCACATTGTTTTATATTGTTTGTAGTCTTTGTTTTATTATTAAATTCAAACTTTATTTAGCTATTAAAACTATATTATAAGGTAAGACATATTAGCTGCAAGATTTCACATTATTTAACAAAATCCTGCCTTTTTCTCTCATATCTATAAATTCTGTATCATTTCATACATTTTATTAAATCTTATAAAATATCCAATAGTTATCTAAAGAGGTTTTAACGCATTTTTACAACATATACTGTTTTGGCACTAACCATATAAGCGTTTATCTTTTGGGCTCCATACAGGGCAAAATCTCACCTTGAACATTTATTATCAGTATATCATTTTTTAAAGTCTTCATTAAGGAAATTATATATTTAAAAGTTTTACAGACAAACAAATTTGAAACTCCAAATTATAATCCATTTAGTAGCATACTAAAATGAAATAACATTTTTACTATTGCTTTGTCTTTGGAACACCCTTATATACATGATTGTCTCAAACATATATTTATGGAATTATACATCTGCATTTTTAAGTGGTGTCTATATAGTAATGTGTGTGCGTAGACATGTATCTGTATATCTATGTAATTCTAGCAAATTTTGGCAAGCTCACAAATAATTTTATGACTATTTTTTAAATATGTGACTAATAATATACCCCATTGATGGAACAATCATATCGGAAAAGATTACTAAGATAATTTGCAAGAACAAATTCTCAAAAAATCTTTTAAATATTCTTGCAAATAATACCTTTTATTATATCAGTCCTAATTTTTTTAAATTGGCATTGATATAAGAAAACATGAACATTATTTGCAAGTGTGTTTAAATAATTTTTTGGGGATTTATGTTAAATTATTTTAGTAATATTTTTAGAAGACATGCAGATGTCTAAAGGTTTATATCTTCTTCTTGAGAATTTACCTTTTAGATAAATGCTTAGCTTGAGTTGTTTTTTTGAATCTAATGTCCCAACTCCTCACTGAAGAGACCCATAGGTCGAAACTGGTCTGAGGATGGGGACAATCTAAGATAAAGATGATTTGAATGCTTTCTCTTGTAGTAGCATTTATCATAATAAAAAAAAAGCTTGTTTAGAGCTTTAGCATGCTCTTAAGTTTCCATGAATAGGATATATCTATATGCAGCTAAATATTTTGTGTTATCCAAACATATATATTATTTACAAAGACATGTATAAATGTAAACCTATTCATGGATCAGTTAAATTCAAAAATGTTACTGTGGTAATTCATAAATCAAATTTTCAAAGATTCATTTAAATAATCTAGCAAATAACATTCACTTTCTTCTAACAATGCCAGTCTCTTCATCAGATAGAAATGACTGTTTAACTGACACTTTCTTATATAATATAGGGTATATGAGCACAGACTTTCAGATGACCTATTACTCTCCACTCTATCTAATAACACTGATACACTCAAGCACATATATGCTGAAAAGATAAATAATCACCAATATACATATTTCATGCTAAAACAGCAATCATCAGTTGGTTCAGATTATCATCTCCCACACATATATACTATAAGTGCTCAGATATATATTAAGATAGACAATCTTCATACTTTAATGGACAGGCTCCAATCTACTAGACCCTCTAACTCTTCAACCATCCATCCAATTGAAAATCTGATGATGGAGTGCTCGAAGGCCACCCTGAGGTTGAGATTCTTGTCACAACCATGTTGACCTAAGGTCAATCTGAACCCCACATGTACAGGACATAATCCAATTAATACATATGCAAGGATGGGAAGACATCTCTACAATGTAATAACTGAAACACAGGCTTATTATATATCTGTGTCTATATATGTAATATAGGGTATATGAGCACAGACTTTCAGATGACTCATCACTCTCCACTTTATCTAATAACACTGATACACTCAAGCACATATAGTAATAAATCAAGCATTGATACTCAAAAAGGTTGAAATCTTTATTAGCAATGATTTTTTGTTGTATATTAATCAAGGCAGCTTACAGTTTCAAATAATAATTCAGATGAAATTTTATAATTTATTAAATATATAATGATGATTAAATCTAAAAGTATTACAACAATAATTCATAAGTAGATTCCTAAAGAATAATTCAAATAAATTTTGCAAATAACGATCACTGTCTATATTATTTTATAATTTATTTAAATGATTATTTAGGATACTGACTTGTGAATTATTATAGAAATGTTTTCATCTTAGTTGTACCATGAATAGGTTATTCAATAAATAATAACTGATTTATAATCCTGTTAAAATTATTAGAATTACATATAAATATGTACACTGGTTTACACACACATCTAACACATTATAATGGGATAAAAAAACTTAAAAAAAAAAAAGAGAATGATGACAAGGGTAAACAATAAAAATGAAAAGGCTTTCCTCATTCAAACCATTCATACCAAGGTCATCAAATAATCATATATTTATATATAAGATAACAAGATTTAAGCTTCAGAAATTTTACCAAAATCACCCTTTCCTTTATTTTGCTGTAATATCTTATAAATACAATTTATCCAAACCAATTTGAACACTTTTTAGCAAAATCCTTTATTATACTTATATACATACACCTTACATTTTGACTGTCCTGCAGTATAATGAACAAAATAAAATAAATTACATATTATATAAATAATACCATAAAAATGTAAATAATAAAAAACTAAAAACAGCATGTGATGATAATAATATAATACCTAAATTCATTAAGGTGAAGAAATTAAGAAGAACACTAACTAATAATGAAATATTTATAAATAATATGGAAAGGAATGTCTTTAAAAAGTACATTAGAAATTGTTATAAAAGAAAAAAGATTTATATAAAAAAATAAATAATATAGAATTTGTACTGAGGGATAAAATGACGAAGCATGAAAAAGTCACATTTAAAGAATTATGTAGATAAAAATAAGTATTTTAAATGAGAAGATAAATGAGAGACATGTTTAAAAATTTAAAATACTGGTAGAAGAACAAAAAATAAAATATGTTATAGCAGATGATAAAATAAATAATAAACAGAATATTTCAAAAATAGACTTTACAGAAGAAGAAAAAAATAGATTGAATAAAGGAATTAAATATATACCGATTGGAAATAACATTAAGAAAGATGTAGTAGAGATAAAAGCAACAATGGAAAAAAATAGCACAAGATTTTGTAGAAAAAAAATATGAAGTTCATTATTATGATGACAAAGATATCACAAAATTGATAAATAATGAAAAGAAAATATGGTTTGATGAATTTAAAAAAGAAGAAAATAATTTGATATATAAAATAGAAAATAATAATAATTTTGAAAATAAAAATAAGGAGAATATAAAGAAAAACAAAGAATTAATAGGGAAGAAAGAAGTCAGAAAGATTAAATCTAAGTATGAAGAAGAAGAAGTTTTTCTAAAGGGAATAAATTAATGATATTAGATAAAAAAGATTTACTTAGTAAAAATGAATGTTATGCTGAGCGATAAGGAGTGACTTAAAAAATAGAAATATATATATTAATTAAACATATTTATAAAGAGGGTTTAATAGACAGATAAACATTTAAAAAAATAGTGAGTAAAGAATGTAGAACATTTAAAATATTTGGGGCTCCAAAAACTAACAAAAAAAAAAAATATCACTAAGCCAATTATTGATTGTAAGGGATCTTACGTAGAAAAAGTTTCAAAATGGGTATCAAGTGAAATTTTTTAAAAATATGCTAATGAGTATAAAAATTCCAGCATTAAAAATAATAAAATTTTAATAAACAAAATTAATGACATATTTTAAAAATATGAATACAGAAATTTAACATTTATAAAAATAGACATTATATCAATGTATACTAATTTAAATGTAGAAAAAGCAATAAATTTAGCTATAGGAAAGTATATTAAGGATAAAAATAAAAAAGTAAAATTACCTGTTCATATATTAATAGATTTAATAGAATTATGTTATAAGAATATAACTTTTGAAAATAATAGGGTGCTTTATAAACAAAGAGAAGGATTATTAATGGGAGGAGCTCCAAGTGCAATTTTAAGCAATATTTATATGGATGAGTTTGATAAAAATATAATAGATAATTAAAATGCTTCTTTGTTTTTTAATAGATATGTAAATGATTATTTGATGATTTTTAATAAAATTCAAAGACAAATAAGTGGAAGAAAATATAAAGTTTACAGTTGAAAGGGAAAATAATAATGAAATTGCATTTTTGGATATAATGTTTCAAAAGAAATTGATAGCTAAAAAGTACTATATTCAAACAAATATTTATAAGAAAAACAATATTGATAACAAAATAACAAATTGTTCTTCCAACATTGATAGAATATATAAAATTAGTTGTATATATTCAAGAATATACAGGGCTGCAATGTATTGCCTAAAAAAAGAAGACTATATTAAATAAAAATATTTAATAACCAATGAGTTAAAAAATAGTGGTTTCCCTGTAGATATTATTAAAAGAAGTATTGAAAAAATAGCATATAGGATAAATAAAAATGGAAAGAGTGAAGAAAAAAGAAAGGTCAAAATAGATATATAGGAATAAAAACAAATAATATTATAGTAAATAAATTTAATAAAATTATAAAGAAGATTAATAAAAAAATGCAAAAGAATAATTACTACAAAAATAGTTAGTAAAAAGGAGAAAACATTAAATATAATGGATAACAAATACATAGGATATAATGATGATAATAAAGTAATAATTAATGGAGTATATGTAATCAAATGCAAACAACCTTTAGATAGTGGGATTGATAAAAATTATGTGGGAGAAACAAATAATTCTATAATAACGATTAAAAAAACATTCTCAGTTAATAAATTACCAACATATATATAGATATGAAGGATACAGGCTACAAATTTACACAAAGTTAAATAAAAATGATGTTATATACAGACAATATTAAAGAAAATAAAATAAAAGAAGTAATACTAATAAGAAAGATAAAACCAAAATTTAATAAGGATTCTGGGATTAGGATGAGATTGGTATAGCTATAATTCTTAAATAAGATATATAGAGGTAAATATATATAAAGAGAAAATTATTTATAAATGAATTATGGATTGTAAAAAATGGTTAGATTACATAGGAATACACACATGGGTTTATTTATAGATATTACATATTGGGAAAAACTTAGCATAATGTTTACATATAAAGCAGTTTAATATTTATAAAAGAATTATATAACAAAAGCTAAGTTATATATATATACATTGTAATGGGCACACACGCCGTTACATTATTTATTTTTAAAAAATTAGACATTGAAAAGTTCGCATATAAAAACTTTTTTTTTAGAATTAAAAACTGAAAATTAAAAATCATCTAAACTCTAATATATAAAATCACACAAATGAAAAAAAAAATTATTAAAAGAAAACTTTATTAAAAAGAAAAAAAGTTTTAAAACTAAATATTAAAAAAAAGACTTGAAAGATTTAAAGATAAAAATTAATTAATGTTATTGAAAAATGGAAATGATTATTTTAATTAGTCCAAGTGAACTAGCCCTTTAAAAATATATAAGAAACGGACAGATAGGAGAGAAAAAAACAATAGAAACTAATAGCCAATAAAAGGAATCCCTCAGGAAAGAGACCAGAATGAAAAAATCATCATCATCATGACGTAATGTCCACTGGATCTGAAAGCTTATTATAAAAGGAAAGAGAGATGTGTGATAGCAGTGGTGATATGTGTTAGTGCAGAGTTGAAGAAGAAGGGATTGAAAAGATGCACTCTTCAATCCCTTCAGTTATGCTAAAAAAAGAAAAAGAAATGACCAATCATTTTCTACATTGAGGACCAGCTAAAGTAAAAGACCTCTGGATGAATCAATAAAATGGCCAACAGAATACCAATCTCTTTAGAATGGTGTGGGAATTCACGTTCAAATGACAAGCAATGGATAAAGATGAGCTTTTTAAAACCGTAAGAACTTTATGAACATTTTCAAAACAATAACTCTAAATATAAAATTTTCCCAGTATTTAAAATAATTGCAATAGAAATTCCTATATGACCAAACATAGTCAGTTATTAATTATTTGATTGAATGTATTATTTGTTTGTTAAATCATTTCCATTTTTTTATATTTTTATTAATATTTATTGTATAAATTACTTAAATGCATTAAATTTAAGTTGGGTATAGATGCTTGCATGGATTCATTAATGGTTAATTATGTTTTTGTTTTCATATTTGATTAAAATATATAGATATTCGATAAATAATGATACCTTATGGTGAGTATCTAAAATGTATTTATTCGGATGTCTTTTAAGTTATTGGTGTCAGTGCGACATCTTATGATGAATGCCATTGGATTTCTTGTAAATTTCCCTCTGCAATTCCATCAATGACTTTATATTTTGATCGTTTATGTTTATTTTGAAATGTTTTTAACCATGTAATCTATGTAGCCGATCTATACCCAACATTAAAAAAACACACTTTTATAAAATTTATCTGTGCGAAATTATATAAATGTTAAATTTATGTTGGACTGTTATAATTGGCCACCCAAGTGAGCCGATGTTTAATAAACCATGAGGACCCTGAGTAAATTTCTTTTTCAAAATGAAATATTTTATCTATTTACATAAAACCATATACTTTAAATCTTATAAAAGCACTGCCAGAAAGAAATAGCACACATATTAAAAATGAGAAAGAAAAGATATTAATAATTTTAAAACTATTTTTTTTAAAAAAAGTCAAAAGGTTGCAATTAATATTTCATTTTTTTTAAATGTGTATAGAAACACACAGCCACATAAGTTTATGATTGTAAACATGGTACCTTACGATGAGTACTTTTTGGGAATTTACTTCAGTTTAACTCTATGTAAGCATTTCAATCAGTCATAAATAAGTTGCTGGTATTTATAATTGTGCTGCAAATATACACATATAAACCCATTATTTTTTAAAACACATTTACCTCAATGCAACCTTTGTAAATAAATAATTTATATAATTTGCTTGTCATGCTGTTTGTTAAAAATGAAATATAGAGAAAATAGAATTCTTGCAGGGAGGAGGCATAAACGTAGATGGTTCATAGGAAAATGACAGTAAACATTTTTTTTGTATATAGTCCTTTTGTAAAAATTACTAACCGAATGTCTTTGTAAATGTCTTCATTAATCATGTTACCGTAATTACTAACCCTAAGTACAAAAAAATTTTTTTTGTTTATTTTTTTTAAGCAAGTTTACTGATATGTAACGGGCACACATGCCGTTACATTATTTATTTTAAAAAAATTAGACATTGAAAAGTTCGCATATAAAAACTTTTTTTTTTAAGAATTAAAAATTAAAACACATCTAAACTCTAATATATAAAATCGCACAGATGAAAAAAAAAATTATTAAAAGAAAACTTTATTAAAAAAAAAAAGTTTTAAAACTAAATATTAAGAAAAAGACTTGAAAAATTTAAAGATAAATAATTAATTAATGTTATTGAAAAATGGAAATGATTATTTTAATTAGTCCAAGTGAACTAGCCCTTGGGCATTTCAAAATATATAAAAAAATGTCAGATAGGAGAGAAAAACAATAGAAACTAATAGCCGATAAAAGGAATCCCTCAGGAAATGGACCAGAATGAAAAAATCATCATCATCATGATGTAATGTCTACTAGATTCAAAAGCTTATTATAAAAGGAAAGAGAGATATGTGATAGCAGTGGTGATATGTGTTAGTGCGGAGATGAAGGAGAAGGGATTGAAAAGATGCACTCTTCAATCCCTTCAGTTCTGCTAAAAAAAGAGAAATGACCAATTGTTTTCTACATTGAGGACCAGCTAAAGTAAAAGGCCTCCAGATGAATCAATAAAATGGCCAACAGAATACCAATCTTTTTAGGATGGCATGGGAATTCACGTTCAAATGGCAAGCAATGGATAAAGATGAATTTTTAAAACCGTAAGAACATTATGAACATTTTCAAAACAATAACTCTAAGTATAAAATTTTCCCAGTATTTTAAATAATTGCAATAGAAATTTCTATCTGACCAAATGTAATCAGTTATTAATTATTTGACTGAATGTATTATTTGTTTGTTAAATCATTTTCATTTTTTTTATATATTTATTAATATTTATTGTATAAATTACTTAAATGCATTAAATTTAAGTTGGGTATAGATGCTTGCATGGATTCGTTAACGGTTAATTATGTTTTTGTTTTCATATTTGATTAAAATATATAGACACTCGGTAAATAATACCTTACGGTGAGTATCTAAAATGTCATTTATTCAGATGTCTTTTAAGTTATTGGTGTCAATGCGACATCTTATGATGAATGCCATTGGGTTTCTTGTAAATTTCCCTCTGCAATTCCATCAATGACTTTATATTTTGATCGTTTATGTTTATTTTGAAATGTTTTTAACCATGTAATCTATGTAGCCAATCTATACCCAACATTAAAAAAACACACTTTTATAAAATTCATCTGTGCGAAATTATATAAATGTTAAACTTAAGTTGGGCATGAATGGCTATATAGATTTGTAAAGTTATATTAATCAATTAAGGGAGGGTTAATCTTAGGTTAATTGTTTCATAGTTGGATTGGGTCAATGGATTGGATATATATTGATGTAATTAGTAAATGTAGTATGAGGTCTGCTATGGGCAGGATTACATTATACGCCACACACCCCTTTTTGCCTACGGAAGGGGATAGTAAGACGGAAAATGCAGTCCCTTTCTATGGAGTTTTTTTAGATGTTCTTCTTGCCAGACAGATGTAGCATTCCTGTCTGGATGAGAGTCAATATCTTCTCTAACCCTGCTGTTCAGATGTACATTGATTGTATGGTATTTTGTGCTGTTGTATTCGTGCTACATTGAATACATCATATATATCAAGTGGATTGACGTTGGTTTAACTGCGAACTTTTCACCTAAGGTTAAATAAGGAATAGAATATTTTCTTTTCAAATGAAATCTATGTAGTCTATTCATACTTGACAATTTAATAAAATATTAAACTCATCTGTGCAAACTTTTGGCCTAAGGTTAAATCAGGGATAGAATATTTTCTTTTCAAATGCAATCTATGTAGTTTATTCATACTCGACACTCTTAAAAAATATTATTAAATTCATCTGTGTGGATGATTTAAAATTTTAAAATAATAATTTAAATTAAAAGTTAATATTAAAATCTAAAATAATAAATGTTATTCCTCAAATTTTAAATGATTATATATGAGCATTAATAAATGTTGTTTGTGTGTTAATTACTGGCAGTGGCTTTTATTTTTTTATATTTAAGATACAAATTAAACAAAGTTATATATTATTATCTCTGCATCTCCACTGAGCTAGTGACTGGGGCTGACGGTCTAAGTAAATAAAAGTTGAATCCTTAACAGTGCATATCTGCCTGCTCTATAAATTTTCTAGGTTCAAATGGCCTAGTGGCGCTCTGTAGTGCAGATACGGTAAGATTGGAAACTCCCATTTCTTTTTGGACTGTTATAATATATATATATACAAAGTGTTGTAATAATTATAGATATATTTAGTTTAAATAATAGAGGGAGCTAGGATATAAGATGATTTTTTTAAAAAAATCATTTTGAAAAGATTAAAGCAAACTGGGTAAATTAAAGATTACAATTTATAGGTTATAAATATAAACAATAATAATAAATATAAAGTATTATTTTTAACAGAAGAATAAAAAAGTTAATAATAGATATATGATTTAAAAATTAAAAAGAATATTAATAAATGAAGTACTGTTGAACTGACAATTATAAAATTATTAAGAATATCATTGAAGTGGAGCTAATAAGAATAAAGATTAAGTTTATAAGAGATAGAAGTACTTAGGAGATTATTAAAAATGAATAACATATTTAAATTAATAGTTCTTGAATATGTATGTATACAGTTAAGAATACACATATATAATTTATATTTATTTTGTATTTATATTATATATTTTACGTTATCTGGATTATTTTATTTGGGTGTTATTATATTTATTTCTGTTTAATTATGTATTGTTATATATTTTATATTGCTTTTAGTTTTTTATTCTTTACATTTTTTATGGTATTATTTATATAGTTATGTATTTTATTTTATCCATTATATCATAGCTCTGAAGAAGACTGCAGGACAGTTAAAACATAAGATGCAATGTATGTATATATGTGCAATAAAGGATTTTGCTAAAAAGTGTTCAAATTGGTTTGGATAAATTGTATTTATAAGATTTAAGTCTTTAAAATTAATAAGTGATTTTTTTTAAAATATTAATTTGAATAAATTATATTTACTGATTTAAAAAATTCATACATAATATGAAGATATGAATTTTAATACAATGAAATAAAATTAGGTCTTCCTAACAGAATTGCTATTTTGGAAATACAACATAAGTTAGGACTTAATTAAAGTTATTATTTCTCAAAATTAAATTATACCATATATTAAAGATACCTAATTTGGATTAAGTATAAATAATTATTTTTTGATAATAATCAAAGATGAAGACATAGATTAATGATATTATTCATTCAGTCACACTTTTTTAAGCCGGATAATTTTTTAAACACAACATTGTCATTTACAATTTGCTTTCATCACTCACGCCCTAAAAAAAAGTATAGTTTAAAACTTTTCAATGATAAATATTATACTTTAAAACAAAAAAGTTTTATTTTTCATATTAATGCAAGAATATTCAATATGTTTCTCTTTTCTACTTCATTTATTTTTGTATTTAATACTGGATATTTATTCATATATCTATCATATTCTCCTATTTAATATTGAATGATAACTCCATCATTCAATGTTCTGCGCATATACTCTGATCTAGAAAATCTCTATAATTGTATAGCTATATCATTAACTTCTAAAATAATAATAGCTTTTTTTAAAGAAAAAAATAGTGATAAATTTATAAATTAACTCTCAAGAAACAATAGCATATTGTTAAATAAATAAGAACATGCCTAAAATGAACAAACATGTATTCCTTTTTTAAAATAATAATTATAGACAGTCTTAAATAGTCTTTTAACTGTAAATAAAAAAAGTATATTGGTAACGTTTTTTTCTTATCAAAATAATGGTATGTTTAGCTAAAAAAAAGTATTAAATAAACACATATTTAATTGCAATCTGAGTTCAAAATTAGCACCATAGATTCAGTTATTTTTTTTTTGTGGCTTCACCGTTTCTTGAACTGCTATTTTATTGCATCTATAATTAACAAATCACATTCTGATGAAATATTTTTTTATATGAGTAGTTGTTTTTTTTTAAATTTAAAATGTCATACAAATATTATTACTGATATATATATATACACACACAAGAAGTTTGTGCATATATATATATATATATAACCAGAAGTTTGTGCATATATATATATATATATAACCATTAGAAACCAATCAACACTTAGCCAATTCCAATATGGATAACAATCAAGAATTTCAACATGTTGTCAAGGCAACCTCCTATTAGCAATATGGTTTATAAAGTATACGAATCAATTTTTTTCATTCTATAAGTACTTAAATATCTTAATGAAATTAATAATTATTTTCTATTATAGGTATTTTTTATAGTTGTTTGGTCAACAAAATGTTAGGTTTGTCTACTCAGATTGCAATATCAGAAAAAGGAAAATAAATAAAGTTTGGTTTATTGTCACTACTGAAAGCATTAGCACTGAAAATACATTTTATTTAAAATGATTATAATTAAAATACTTATAAGAAATATTTATTAACTTCATTAAAACATATTAATACTGTATTAATGCATCATATGTGGATTTTTCATGAACTTATAGATGCAAATATTGAAAACTTTAATGAGATTTTCCATGTTTTATATATATATATATAATACAATACCCATTATAAAAAAAATATTTTATAAAAAAAAAAATTAACAGTAAATGCAATATTATAGTTTAAATTTTTTTGTAGTGCTTTCGAGTATGTGCTAATCCTCGTCAGCTTTAACTGAATTTCAAATTTTTTAAACTTAATGTTATATATATTTCCATAAGCTGTGTATGTCCATATTAAAGAGGTAATTTTGATTGATAAATATAAGGATGATGTTATTAATAGGAAAGTTGCAAATACAGCCACACACAGCTTATGGAAATATATGTAACATTAAGTTTAAAAAATTTGAAATTCAGTTAAAACTGACGAGGGTTACCATGTAATCGAAAGCACTACAAAAGAATTTAAACTATAATACTGCATTTACCATTAATTTATATATATATACAGAAAAAATCTCATTCAATTTTTCAATATTACATATGTACATGCACTGGCACACATAAGTGTAATAAAATAAAGTATAATGATGATATGTTTTATAAACTGTTATAATAAAACAGAAGTACTTACAGATAATTTTGTAACCTTCTTCAACTGAAAACTATTTAAAATTTAAATTTTAAAACTGTGAATTTATTTTTAATTTTGATCTGAAAAATACTAAGATTACTCATGAAAAAAAAAAAGCATGATAAAAAAAATTAAGGAGAACAATTTTGATTAATAGAAATAAGAAGTTCTAATTATTATATACATTATGCAAATGTTAAAAATTAGAATTCTTGGGATATAACTGATGACATTTACTTCCACTAAATTTAAATTTAAACAGTTTTCTGTTAAAGAAGGTTAGGAAATTAACTGAAAGCACTTTTATGTTTTATTATAATTATTTGTAAAATATATTATCACCATTATGTTTTAGTATTTTTATTACAATAATTATTGAATAGTGGCCATTTTGTTTTATTTAATTATATACATATATTGTACTTAATATTTTAGTACAAATGCTATCATGTTAAGTAAAGTGTGAACTGTTTAAAAATTTTCTTGATTGTATATTTTATAGTAGATAAGTAGATCAAATGATAGGTTTAAAACAAAAGGTAAACCATCAAAAAGTCAATATGCAATGGGATAATCATTTTTAAAGACGTTAAATATTATTAAAAAAGTTAATGGGAATGATATTGAAATGGGACAGTGTCGGTAAACAAATGTGCATTTTCTTTATAATAATTTTTTTTTTTTAAAAAAAAGTTTAGTGAATTGTGTAGTTGTTTTAGTGATGGCTATAAACCATGAATGCATAGAATAGTGTTTGTTGATTAAACAATAAGTAATGCGATAGGTAGTCCAAACCTTATTAAATTATAATGTTTACAACAAGTTTAAAACAAACTCTATTAAATCAGCAAAAGTGCCAGTAGTTAAAAATATATAAAAAATTTATTACATTTACATATAAATGTGCTTGCGCATGTATAAATAATATTCACAGAAATAGATAAGTGTGTTAAAAAAACTAACAAAACAATATGCTGAAAAATCAGATATTTAAATATTTTGATTTAATATTTACGAGGCTGTAACCTGAGAATATGGTGTAAAATGCGATAGTAGGGACCTCTACAGGTGTTTAACCACAAGCTTACGCTATGGAAGAAAAGAGGGGAACGGTAAAATAACAGATCACAAAACCTAATAAAATTATTGACATTGAAATATTCGTGAAATTTTAGTGAGTTATTAATATTTATTGACAAAAAATTATTACTCTAATGATTTGAGATTATAAAAAGAATACGTATTTTATTTTTTTAAATAAGTTGGTGTAAAATATTTTATTTTTATTATTATTTTGTATTTCAAAATGATTACACGTCGCGCAAATTGAGAGAAAATCTTGCCTGATTATTTACGGTGCTATGGCAACGCTCCAGAAATCTTCTATAAAGCAAGATGCATTGTGGCAAAATTTGACGTAATCTTAAAAAAACATATAAATACCAGCAAATTTAAAATGAAAGGACTTCCTTTAGAATATTTAATGCAGTCAGTAATCTGTCGTGTTTTATGAAAAATCGTCCCATTGGACTGACCTATATCAAGATGGCTAGGTAGAGCATGTTACCTTGAGAGTCTGTCCAAGACAAGCCATGTTTCCACTCAATTCTAAGAACACTAATGGATAAATGCTAAATTGAAATATAAAAAGAAAAACACCGTATTTTTTTAAATTTTCAGTCAAGAAAATCTGAAATTTATAATATTGAAATTCTAGAGTATCCTATTGAATTTGTCTAAAGGATTATATTGTTAAATTATGTTTCTTCAATTGTAAAAGAATATGCTTTTAACATTTGTGTCATTAAAAATTGTAGTTGTTACTCCGGGATTTTATCCAGCAAATGCAGCATTTAGTAAATGATTACAGAAATTTCTCTTATCTGAAAATAAATTACATATTGTTAGTCAAAATAAACAACTGAAATAGTTTATTTAAATCATCATAGGAACAAATATACTTGTTTGATTAAGGTGTCACTTGAAGATTTTATTTGTTTTTATATGTGTGCGACCATCAAAAAAATTGAGAGAGATTACAGATGTACCAAGATATACGTTTAGTATTAGAGATAAAAATTTGCAATGATGGATTAATTCAATTGGAATTATTTTTGATCTTCAGTAAACCTGAAATAATAGTATTACAAATAGTTAAATTTGCTGTTGTTCAGGAGTCCTATTATTGATAAGTTTGAGAATGTTCAATATTTGAATGCCATATAAACTTTTTAAGCCAATAAACACTACATGATCACTATTTCTTATGTTTGATCTTAACTGTTATTAAAACAGGCAAAACTCTCTATATGTATTGCCACTCAGTGCAGGCCAGAATAATCAATGGATGCCAGAAGGTTTGTGCATAAAATCCCCATGTAGTGCCAGTCTGGGGATATTGGATGATTAGACACTAGATGAGGATTTTATGCACTGAGTGGCAATGCATATAGAGAATTTTGCCTGTTTTAATAACAGTTAAGAGCAAACATAAGAAATAGTGATCATATGATGTTTATTGACTTAAACCCAATCCTGCCTAATAGTATAATGCTGGCTATGGTTATTAAAAAACCAAAAATGCCAAAATGTATATGTACTGAATTGAGTTCAGACCTATATGACTATATAAGCTGATGATCTTGGATTGAAAATATTATGGGGTTTTCAATTTAATTCTCATAGTTTTGTAGTTAAGTAGAGGTAAAAGGTGGCTTCTTGAGAGTTGCATTAAATCCTAAGATATAGATGCAATGCTCTCAGATCCAAGGCTCCTCACTGACGAAGGCCAGAAGTTAGTCTGGGAATATTGGATGAGTATGCACTAGATGGGGGATTTTATGCACAAGCCTTTCTGGCATCCATTGATTACTCTGGCTTGCAGTGAGTGGCAATACGTATAGAGAGTTTTGCCTGTTTTAATAACAATTAAGAGCAAGCATAAGAAATAGTGAGCATGTGATGTTTATTGGCATAAAACCAATCCTGCCTAATAGGATAGTGGGGCTATGGTTATTAAAGAACCAAAGATGCCAAAATGTATAGGTACTGAACTGAGTTCAGACCTATATGACTATATAAACTGATGAGCTTGGATTAAAAATATTATGGTGTTTTCAACTTAAGTCTCATAGTTTTGTAGTTAACTAGAGATAAAAGGTGCAGTGCTTTCAGATCCAAGGCTCCTCACTGATGAAGGCCAAAAGCCAAAAACTAGTCTGGGGATATTGGATGAGTAGCACTAGATGGGGATTTTATGCACAAGCTTTCTGGCAGCCATTGATTACTCTGCCTTGCACTGAGTGGCAATACGTATAGAGAATTTTGCCATATAAACTTTATATGAACAATGTGTTATTTATTTGCGTTTTAAATTAATATGTTAGTAAATGCTTAGAATAATAAATGTGACAGTGTAGTTCCAGTGGAAAATCAGGAAGTATAGTTTAATAATATTCAGTATTTAAAAAGATAAAGTATGGCAGATAAATTAGGGTAAATACATCTTAAATCTTTTGTGTTGGAGAGAGATTGCGTTCTTAACCTTTTTTTTTTTACATTTCAATAACAATATTGAATTATATTTTATCATTTGTTAATTTTTAAAGTTCCTTTCTCGATCCATGTTTGAGCAAAGACCATCTTGAGTAAGTAGTAAAACTTTTTAAGAATATGGATTTATTTATATTTGGCTCACCAAATACTAGTGTTAAAATATGTGCTAGGAATTAATTTAAAATTACGAATTGAGATTTGCCGTTGTGCTATAATTCAAATATAATTCCTTTAACACGGTGAGAAAATATATTAAAACACTTGATCGCATGTGTTTATAAAATAAATATCACAATAGCAGAGTTTGAATTCGAACTGAAATGGATGGAGAAAGTGACCAACGTGTTAAGAATTAAATTTATAATTTTGAGGACATTTTATCGTATTATATATTCAAGGTAAAAGTGTGATAACTCACTGCAATCAATCTCCTCCAGCACGTATACTGTATTGCCACACACACATCGTGATTCTATACACCAAATGTAGCTATACTTGATTATTATTATATATTTTTTTATTATTATTATCTACATGAGATAAACGATATTGTTATTTTAAAATTATATGTTATTTGTCATCTTAATATAATTTAAATTTAGGTCATGCTACCACTCTACTGATTCATCTAATGTTACACTTAAATATTTTATTATAGTTGCTATTTGAATCTAGGATTTTAAAGATAGAAAGCGTACATAAGTCATGTCACATCTGATTTAATTTATTTGTAATCCTTTGCAGAAGTAAATGTTAAGCTACGAGATAATTAATCCATGGTAACCCTAGTAAAGATTTATAAATGTAACCCTTGAGATTATATAATCAATGATGAGGTAAAGATAATAATATAAGCCAGAAATTATAAAATAACAAACCAACAAATTGTTAATGGGATGAAGTTTAGATTATATTTTTGAAAGTATAATAGTTAAAAATTCAAATCCCTGTGAAATTATGTTTCCGTTTATAAATCTGGAGTGAATGCATTCACAAGGGTTAGTATCTTATAAAGACTCAACCATACAGGAATGGATTTTTAATACACATCAACGCAATAAGAAGTATATTTTTCAGCTTTTCTCATTCCGATTTCTGTTTTAAAACAGGTAACTTCTTAATTATTGATTCTCTTCCAATAAAATCAAATTTTAGAGGTTACTATATGGTAATGGCAACATTATATGAGTCAATAATTAGTGAGAATGTAGATCAACAATGTTATATAATTGAACCAAGAAAGAAAAGATATGAAAATTAAAATAGTAAAAAAACAACATACATATTAAATAAAGGGGGGAAATCTGATTATGTATGTAATCACTTTCGAAGTTATTTCTGAATTCGTGCAATAATCCAAATCATGAAATGCATTATTGTATAATGAAAATAGTATTATTAACAGGTATAAAGAATTTTCAAAAATGTGTGGTCATATATAAAAAATCCTAAATCTATTCACAGAATAATAAGTCCTTACTAAGATAATTTACAAAGAATCATTTAAGTGAACTTATACAAAATGTCCATCTTTTGTTATATTATTGATAATTACTCATTATTATTGGTATTCATTATTAATAAAGTTTTATTAATAATGTTAAAAATATATTACTATTCAATACTTATCATAATTTTGCTAGAACAATGGTAATAATTAAAAAAATATATAGCCCACTACCCCCCTCCCCACACACATAATCTTAGCTTTAATGATATGAAATTGAAATGGAAGTAACTAACACACAAAGAGCTAAGAAATAATATAATAGTTAAACTTCAGCAAAGTATCGAAAGAATAATTTGTTTAAATTAAATGCTCACCCAAAATAAGTGAACATTATGATTCTTTGCTCTCCCCATTCTTATTTTCAAATGCAAAGAGATAAAGTTAACATAAATGTTTTATGGCTTTTGATTTCTGAGATATCTCTCTGACTTATGTAAATAAGTCAATAATCACTAGATGGTGATGGTGAAAAATTTTAATGACTGATTTCATCTATAGAGAAAACATTTTATATAACATCACTGAATTCAAATTATCTAACAAAAAGAATTGTTGTATTTATGCTATTCGAATAATAATTTAAAAGTTATATATATTCTAAAAATTTTAAAACAAGCTGAATTGTTTTTAAACTGTGTAGTTCTGAAACTAGTTCATCATTTTTGTATTTTCATAATTATGGTTACAAGATTCTACGGACGTTGTTAACATTTTAGCAGAAGATTGATAAGAAACTTATCCTATCTCTTTTTAATTTACTTTCTTGCATTACACAATGGGTGACCTATTTTAATTTTTTAGTCAATTGTATAAACGTTAATTTAATAAATAATTTGTCTAATTTATTAATTTTTTTCATTGAAACTACTTATGGAGAAATTTGTCTTGGTATAAATAAATGATTAGGTACTGTGCTCAAGTTATTGGTAGGCTCCATAATAGCAGATAGTGAAATGAGAAATAAGAGTTATCTGTGAATAACAAATAAACAATATCCTACCAAAAAGATATTTTCCCTCTTAGAAGGATATTTACTGTTTCTGATAGAGTATTTTCTATTTCCCTTCATTTCTCCTTTAATCATATAAGATAGTATAATATGACCCTATTATCATGAGCCTCTTGTACTATCAGTCTTCTCCTTATACTAAATGTGATAATGGATTGTATGTTTAAGTAACCTTTTTTGAAAACTCTACATTAGCAGTCTTTAGTTATGATTTTTTTTAAGGCGTCAGCTAATGGTGCAGATTATGGTGACTTAGTTCTCCATAATTCAGTCAGATGGCTGAGCAAAGCTAATGTTTTAGAAAGATTCTGCAAGCTGTTGCCACATATAAAAGATTTTCTGGACGAAAAAAAACTATTCTTGTGCTGTTTTATTTCACAACAAGGTGTGGTTGCAAAAGCTAGCATTTTTAATGGATCTAACAACTAAAGTAAATGAATTAAATCTAGATTTGCTAGGACAAAACAAAATAATAACAGACATGATTAGCTTCACCAATACATTTAAAATGAAACTGGAAAATATGAATTTCTCAAATTAATAAAAAAGATTTGAAACATTTCGCAAATTTAAGAGAAGAAATTGGGTCAGACATAGAATCATGTGATTACCAAGAATTTGAAAATATTTTGCAAAACATTCTTCTGCAATTTCAACAATGATTTCAAGACTTTGAAAAACTTTGACTAATCATTTCATTTTTCACATCACCATTCTCTAAAATAAATGTAGAAAATCAAGCTATACTAATCAAACTATTTAATATGAACGTAGGTAGCTTCGAAATGCAATTAATTAAACTACGAAATGACATTAGATTGAAATTGCATGATCAATTTGATATATGAGAGTATATTACCAGTGAAAATTATCCACTATTGAAAGATGCATATCTTAATCATCGTTCATGTTTTGCATCCATATATTTATGTGAATCATCATTTTCTCAAATGAACTATATAAAATCTCATCTTAATGACTGTTTATGCTTGGTGTTTCTAATTACGAACCAAATTACTCAAAAATAGCTAATAATATTCAATTAAATACATTTGTTAAAATTTTAACTATATTTGTTTATTTCATTTATAAATTGATTCATTTTGCTTCCCCCCCCCCATTTAGTAGATCATCACTTATTTGGAAAATAAAAAGTAGCTCTTAGGTTCTAAAAGCTTTTGGACACAATCCTTTATACAAGTTTTTTTTGTCATTATTAAATCAGTAGCTTTCATTTTATTGTTTAAGAAAGATATTTATGAATATTTTTAAACTTTATAAAGTCTCTGCCTTTTCACTTAGAAACGTTTATTACATGAAATATTATATATCAAAGTTTTAAAAGAAAAAAAGTGGAATAAAATTTATTTGCTTATAGTATAACTCCCAAAAACTATTAATAAATGTAATCATGTACAGCATTCAGAGACAAAAAAAATGGCTGCTGCCATATCAGAAAATTTACTAAATTTATAAATTTTAATGTTTTCTTTTGTCTATTTACATTTTTTTGGATAATATAGTATTAAAGTAGTATATATTGATACAGCATATATCACAACTTCATTGTATATTGACTCATTAAGTTGTGATATTTGATCTTAAGGAATGTTTCTATTATTACAATTTGTAAAAATAACGAGAAATAGCTAAAAGTATAATATATCATTATTATCCAGTATAATAAAATATTTTCATGGATGTTGTTGAATAAATTGCATCCAGTTATAGTTAAATGATTACTAAAGACTTAATGTAGTTTTAGAAGTCAAAAAGTACTATAGATATGGATTTTGTTGCCAGGCAAATGCAAAAAAAATTTGGCAAAAAAGAAGCTATTTATATATTCCTTTTATTGATTTGATCAAGGTATTTGATTCAGTTAATAAAAAATGTATCATAATTTTATTTGGCATTAGTTGATTGCTTGCCAAATTTTTTTCATAATATAAGGCTTCTATGAGATGGAGTGAGAAGTACTATTATTACAGATGGAAATATGAACTTACTTAAAACATCATTTTTGATTTTTATGATAATGGTCTTTGGAAATATTTAATGGTGGCTTAATGAATCAGAGATCAAAATGTGATGAAAGTTGCATAATGAAATTTTTAATTTTAACTGATAAGAACTTCATCTTGTTGGATTCCAGACTTGTAGTATGATGATGATTGTCTATTTTTGCCCATTCACCAGGATGATCTACAGATTGTAATTAATATTTAAAAACTATATATAAATAACTTTGGGTTAATAATGTTCAAAAAAATTCAAAATCCTTTATTAGACATTGGAAAAAACTCATCAGCAACTTTTGGCTTGGATGGTTATTATCTTGAAAATGTAATTCAATTTAAATATCTTTAAAAGTAGAAAAGTGTATTTAAATGATAGGCGCTGCATAGATTCCAATGTGATGCTTTTAACAAACTAAAAGAGTATATGGAGCTATTATAATGCGTAATTTATTGTTTGGAAGTGGGACTTGAACATCCTACTAATGCAACATAAATTCATAAGAAATGTTTTATTTAAAGTTGCACCATAATATTTTAAAAATACAATGGTAAAATCATAAGTCCAATCAATGTGTTCTTCATCTTGCTGGATGATACTACAGACTTCATTATAATAAATCATGTCTTCATTAGATTGGGCACATAATATGAAGGAATGATGCATGATTTCCTAAAAGGGTATTTTATGGTGAACTGATGTTGGTTTTTATAAATAACACTCATTTATATTATAAAGATTATCTGAAGGACATCCGAAAAAAGTGCAATGTTGATTATTTTTATTGGCAGGATAAAGCAAAAAATTAAAATCCATTAAAGAACTACAATTAGAGATAAAGTTGAAGTGTAGTGCAGCTGTCATATGTGATGTTTCAATATTCACTATTTCAATTACATGCTATTAAAGAAATTTAAATAAATAGAAAAAATATAAATAAAGAAGAATGAAAACTCTAAAATTTGGAAATTTAATAAATTTTACAATTTATCATCAGTCCTACTTTTATTTCTAAGTGTTATACATCATCAAATATATTAATAATGTTTCTTTGGATTATGTCAAAAGCACGTACATTTTATTCTTTGTTTTTTTTTATTCATCCTAAAGTTTGATATGGTACAGAATTTAATTATAATAAGAAAATTCTAAATAAATAAAATAAAAGATTTACAAAATTTAAGAAAATGTGTAAAGAATCTTAAGCAATAAAATGAAAGTTGTTCATTTAGTATTAATACAAAAAAAAACTATAAAACATATTGCATCAGAAAGTTTGAAGAGTTTACCCAATAATTTGAATTGAAGCACACAAGCTTATTATATACCTGTGTCTATATATGTAATATATAGAGTATATGAGCATAGACTTCCACATGACCCACCATTCTCCACACTATATCATAACACTGATATGCTCGAACACATATGTTGAAAAGATAAATAATCACTAATATATGTATTGTGTGTTTCACAATATATGTATTGTGTGTTTCAGTTATTATATAATAGAGATGTCTGTCCATCTCTTGTATATGTATTAAATGGATTATGTCCTGTACATGATGGGTCAGATTGATCTTAGGTCAACATGGGTGTGACAAGAATCTCAACCTCAGGGTGACCTTTGAGCATTCCATCATCAGATTTTCAATTGGATGGATGGTTGAAGGGTTGGAGTATGGAGTAGATTGAAGCCTGTCCATTAAAGTATGAGGTTTGGTTATCTTAATATACATCTGAGCACTTATAGCATATATGTGTAGAGATGGTAATCTGGACCAACTGATGATTGCT
Organism: Epiperipatus broadwayi; assembly: GCA_028023455.1. Lineage (NCBI taxonomy): Eukaryota > Metazoa > Onychophora > Udeonychophora > Euonychophora > Peripatidae > Epiperipatus > Epiperipatus broadwayi. The sequence goes on from JAQFVV010000124.1 coordinate 22,836, forward strand.
GGTTTAGCATGAAATACGTATATTGGTGATTATTTATCTTTTCAGCATATATGTGTTCGAGTGTATCAGTGTTATGAGATAGTGTAGAGAGTGATGGGTCATATGAAAGTCTGTGCTCATATACCCTATATATTACTAATAACTTGAAATGGATAATAATTAAGAGTCGCTATATAGATTTTGAAGTTGGTACAAGTTCAGAATTATCAAAACAGCTAGAAAGGTTATAGTCATCTGATATTGAAACTACTATTGCATATTCTGTATGAAGAATAAAAATGCATATCATTCAAAATGTATTTAATTGTAATGAAAGTCTGATACTTGACTATTTTATTTTAAAAGATAAAGATACAGTATAGTAAGTTGTTTTTTTTTTGAGAGAATGTGAATGAATGAACACACACACACTGTAAATATAGTGCTCTTTTAATTTTTTATTATAAATACATTATTTTTAATTTTATTTATATTATAATTTCAATTTGCATAAACATACTATGCACATCATCATGAAACATAAAGTTGGTGCACTGGCATACCATTTTCAAGACATGGCATATATTTAATTTTAAATGAAAGACAATTTTTTTTTATAAAATAATTGGCCCATAGCCACCAAATCTAGATAAAAATCCACTAATAATCAATCATTGATAATCAATATAAATAAGATTTTAAAATCTGTAAAAGTCTTCATTAGCCTGGTGAATAAGTTTTTATTCCTCTACCAATTCTCTACATTTGTGGACAGGTACTTGAGCAGGCTTTATAGTAGCTATTATTAAATAAATAAATTTGCCATTAAATGACCCACTTCAGGAAAATGGTCTCTCAATATCCCTTCAAAAATAAAACAATAACTATGCTTTCCAAATCTCGGATAACAGAGTTTTAAGACCTTTCTGATCTTGCTCTATTCTCTAGTTAAGATTAATCAACTATTTGCTAAACAATTAGGATCTGATAAAGTTTTATCTGGATCAAATTGAAACCTCAAATCATAGAAATTACTATGCTGTAAAATCACACCTCACAGTCTTGAATTGTAGCCTGCCTTATTTTTCTCATTTAGCTAAAGTTAGATCAAAATTAATTTTGAGGGATAACCTTCTTAGAAAACTATTTGTCATTACTTGGAATTGTGATGCAAATTAACAGCTTCTTTAGCACTAATATATTCTTCTGGTAAATACTATGTCCCCTGTTTGAAGAAAAAATAATGCACTAAACTTTTAAATATTCAATTAAATGCAACTATGAGAATTATTACTGATACAATTAAATCTACTCCTTCACAGTGACTTTCTGTTCTACTGCATATCCTTTTCACCAAATATCAAACAAAAATGTGGCTTCATATAAAATGTATAAAAAGCTATTAGGCAAGTCAGATTTGCCAATAACTCAAGATTTAATTTAATCACCTAAGACTCATCTCAAATCCATACAAATGGAATTTTTACATTGTTCCAAACAAATGTTTTTTAGGATCTATCAATAAAGCCAGTTAGATTTGATCTTCCTAGATGCAATTGGAATCTCATCAACAGATTTTGGAAAGTCCATGGTCACTGTGTTCATCTACTTTGGAACTGGAATTCATCACCCCCTGATCTATATAAATGTGGGCAAAAACAAACTGTGAAACACATAATCAATGATTGTTATATTTATAGTGATAGAATTGAAGGACTTAATGACGTCACTGGTAATTCTATTTCCTGTTTAGAATCTCCATAGATTTTTTATATAAGGTAAATAATATAAATAAATTGTAATAAATCTTTATATATTAATATATATATTTACTACATATAAACCATGGAAACTATCACTAATAAAAATAAAACTTTAAGAATAATTGATGCTTAAATGTTTATTTAACGCTTGATGTAGAACTGTCAAAACACTAATAAAAATAAATCACTTATTTATAATATTTCTTCAGTTTTTATTTGATTTCAAATGAAACTGTCGCCTATTAAAAATGATGAAAACATATTTCATTTACTTAATATAAAAATAAAACACCAAAAATAATTTAAAGTATTAAAATGCTTTATTTAGATTCATGGCCTATGAATAAAATGCGTATGACTTTTGAAATAATTAACAATAAATTGGAGTTTCGAAATATAATTGTTTGTTTTGCATTAAAAATGTCTGTCCAATAAATAAGTAGTAGCAATATATTAATAAACCCAAGTATAGATTCACAAATATACAAATCTAAAAATATAGATTTAAAAATCTCATGTATACTCATTAGCAGTCCGAATAGTAATATACACAAATTGAATTCAAATCCAGATAAAAAGATGATAATTAGGCTTAGGATTTCTATTATGTGTAGCCATTCTATGGTTAATCCTGCTAACCATAAGTAAGTAATCTATACTTATTGTTAGTTAAGTGGTAATACCAGGATGAAAAAGTTTAAATCTTCATTATTTTGAAATTAGTAAGTTTAATAAATAATATCTTCTTCACTGCAGTAGACCATTTTAAAAATTGTTTCACATATAAGTATAAACTTCCCAGTAGTTACTATTATATAATACATTGAGATTAATATGCCAATACTGATCTATTAAATAAATGGAATACTCTCAATCCAAAGAACAACATAAAACATTTTTTTTAAAAAAAGATCAGCCCATCTTTTCTCTTTACCTTAATTTATATATAGAGGCTAATATTAAGCACTTTATATAAATTGAAGTAAAGAGAAACCATGACTTATCTTTTCTCTAAATAAATTCTACCTTCTGCTTTGGAGTGAGAGTATTTCATTTTTTTAATAGACCAATGTTGAAATATTAATCTCGATATATTATATAATATTAACTTCTAGTAACTTTACATATTTCATTATTTGATTTAGTATTGATAAGCAGCAAAGTGAGAAATTTTGTGAATGTCAATTAAAATAATATAAAGCAATTTGATATATAGCTTTAATAAAGTAAATATGATTTATTTAAAATCTTCATGCTTTCTTTTCAAAGTGCTTCAGATTAACCTCTATTTATAAATTGAGAAAAAAAAAAAGATAGACTGATATTTTCTTTAAAATATTTTTATCTTGTGCTTTGGATTAAAAGTATTTGATTTACATTTTACTTAATAGAACAATGTTGGAGTATTAATCTTGATGTATTATTATATATTAAAAATGAAGGTTTTCATGGTCTATAGATACACATGAAATATCCTGTTTCATCTGTATATAGTTTATTGTAGTAAAAATATATATTCCATGCTATAAAAAATATATATTTCATGCTATGGATTTAAAGTATTGATTTCTATTCTTATCCAAGTGTGATACTTTTCAGCAATGTAAGACAAGATATTGAGATTTTTAAAAGGCTGGATTGTTTCAATTAACATGATGATACATGTAAAATACTTTCTAATTGGAAGAATTTTTTTAAAAACCATTAATTTAAATAGTTTCTGATTTTTATCATTTCAGTTTTGTATTAATAGAACTTTCAGTCTTATTATATGTTAATATTTACAGCATCCTTACAACCATTTTTACAATATTCATTACTCAGGTGATAGTTGGTATGGCCCAACTAAAATGTTGGTATACATTTTTATTATAAATTATATGAATCTGTATAATATTTCATTTATATATATATATATATATTAATAATATGCAAAAATTGGACAGAAAAATTCCCAATTTACAATGCCTTCTAATATCATTATATTGCAAAAAAAAAAAGAATATGCTGCTTGTCCAAGCTGTTATATGGATGTAGATTAGACAATATTTTTATTACAGCAAACATTAAACCAGAGATGACCACATAGTCATCTCATTTGAATCAGTGTACTTGAAGTTTATGAGGACATCTCTTATTTAACATTCATCTAATTGTCTGATCTATATTCATATAAGAGCTAGAAATGCAGATGCTTTATAAATTTAATTTATAAATTGAAGTAAATGCGGTTGTGTGAGCATCTTTATCTGATTTAACATGTACACTAATAGAAAGATTATCTAATCTGCATCCATATAAAAACTTGGATAAACATTTATTTTTAATATAGATTAGTTTTGAGACTAGAGAGAATTTTGTTAATATAGCTAGCACTTTGGAAGTTTATCAACCTAGTTATCATATACTATAGAGTAAATGCAGATTTATTAATTTATATGTGAATATTAATATTGTGTGCATCTTTGAGGTAGGGGAGCAATTATTTTTTAAGAAGTCTTTATTTTATGTTTTAGAAATGTATGGAGTGGGGGATTTATTAAGTATATCTTAAAAAAATATTATATAAGGAAAAAAAAAAGTTCAGTTACTCCATGAGTTTATATATAAGTAAAAAAAAAAAAAACATTTTAATCTTTAACTGAGTTTAAAGTAATATTTGGACTAGAGATAAGTTTTAGATTAAAGTTAATAAATGATTAGCAATAATCATTATATATTTATCTGAAGTAAATGGTGTCAAAGTTGTGGTTTCAGAAATTTTGATGTGCACAGTGTATTTATAAAAATTCATGTTACAAGTGTTTTATTTCAAGCATCCATTCTTTGACAATAATGGCTTTTCATTAAATATACCAATGATTATTAATTATTCTTCATTAGTTTAAAAATTATATTAAATCAATATCAAAAGTTAAAAGAAATATAATTTCTAATCTAATCTAATGAAAAAATAGTTAGCAATCATTTCTGTATTTATTAGAAGGATACTACAGACAAAAAGAACTTAATTAAAATGAAGCACTTGTAAAATGAATTTGTATTATGTGTAATAAATATATGTGTAAGCAATAGTGATGACATATTAGAACTAATTTAAATATGTTTTACTAATGTCTCCAACTATATCTTTGTAAAACAATCCTCTGGATTTTTAATAAGTCTTTAGTAATCTATCCTGGATGGTATTTGTCATCTTTGGGTAATGGTGACAATAGAATATGATAGATCTTACAGTTAAGTTTACTTTTTTCCTTATAGCAGGGTTTTTTTTCACTAATGGAGGCTATTTCAACGTTCATCTCTAGATCTGATTGCAATTAGTTTTAAAATTATCTTATATCTTAATTTATTTATTTTTATTAAAAAACGCAATATCAAAAATTAAAGGAATAAAATAATATCTAACGAAAAGTAGTTAGCAATCATTCCTGTATTTATTAGAAAACTGCTATAGTCAAAAAGTGCTTATTTAAAATACAGGACACTTGTAAAATGAATTTGCATAATGTGCATTAAATAAATGTATAAGCAACAATAATGACATATTATAACTTACTTAAATATTTTTTCCTAATGACTATAACTAAATCTTTGTAGAACAATCATTGGAATTTATATTGTTTTATAATAAACAAGATAATCTCAACTAAAAACTGGAAATGTTTATTATAAAACAGCATATACTTCAAACAGCATATTGCACACACAATTTTGTTACATATTTAACAGTGTAGTATTACATTATATATATATATATAATTATTCAAAACAATACAATAATTAATACAGTAAAACAATATTTAAAAAAAAAACAAATATATACCAATTTAATAGAAGTACTTTCAACTATCTATGTAGTCGTTGTCAACTAGATTCAAATTGTATTAGAAAAAACCGTTACAAATGTAAACAAAAAGTAATTGTATTAGAAAAAACCTTACAAATGTAAACAAATACTTTTTGTTTACATTTGTAACGTTTTTTTCTAATACAATTTGAATCTAGTTGACAACGAGTACATAGATAGTTGAAAGTACTTCTATTAAATTGGTATATATTTGTTTTTTTAAAATATTGTTTTACTGTATTAATTATTGTATTGTTTTGAATAATTATATATATTTTATTATAATTGGAATACAGACATTGATTAATAATTTATATATATATATATATACACACACAAAGAAATCAAGTCATATATCACATGATCTAATTTAACAAGCTTGTATTACAAAGGTTATCTAATGAATTTATCAATAGCTCTTAACAAGCTTTTTAGAATATCCTAACCCCGTTGAGGAAGCCAGAAGCAGAAAACAGTCTGGTGGTAGGGATATTCTGAAAGCTTGTCAAGAGCTATTGGCAAGTTCGTTAGATAATACACATATATTCAATAACCAATTGTTGAATTTTGATGACTTTATCTTCAATCATTTTGCTGAGTGAATTTTATGAAGTGAACACATTAGATGTTTGTGAAGAATAATTATCAAAAAATAATAATAATTCTTTACAACAGCTATATAATCAAATAATAATTTTATATATAAAAAGCTTTTTTCAGCACCTGCTTTGGTGCCCTTTTTAAATGTTTACTAACCTATTTAACATTGTGATGTGGTGTGATGCACTGTGACTTCTCTTTAAACAGAGTCAGGAATCTCTCAGCAACTATGCCCAGAGAAACCTGTTAGCCACTTTATCTTTCATTCCCCACTCTAAATTTTCCTATATTCTGCTCCATCCCTGACATAAAACTATCTGGTGTCCAATAATGGAATTAAAACAAACAATAATAATATAAATAATTAAAACAAATCATAAACATCATATATAAATTTAATAATTGCAAAACAATTGATTATATTATAACAATATGTTAAACAATATTATGTGCATTTTTTTATACAATTATTTATATCAACTTATATAATCTATGATAGATAATAAAATTTTTGAGAATAAGCATTGACAATGGTAATAATGAATCAAGTAAGAAATGGATTAAACTTTCATATTATCCTAGGATTTATAATACTTTAAGGTATAATAAAAATTATATTGATGAGAAATATAAATATTGGCTGGTCTAATAGTAAAAATCTTAATCAATTAATAGGTAATTAATTATAGGTTAAGGGATGATTTACATTTCAAAAAAGATTTTTAATATTATATTAAAAATAATTTGACTAATTGTATGAATATTTTTGGTTAATAATTGGTTGATTAAAAATGAATGGAAAATTATATAAGTTGATATAAATAATTGTATAAAAAATGCATGTAATATTGTTTAACATATTGTTATGATATAATCTATTGTTTTGTAATTATTGGATTTATATATGAGGGTTTTGATTTATTTTAATTATTTATATTATTATTGTTTGTTTTAATTCCATTATTGGACACTGGATGGTTTTATGTCAGTGATTCGTTAATCTTAAATAGATTAGTAACATTTGAAAAAAACACCACAGCAGGTACTGAAAAAAAGCTTTTTATGTATAAAATTATTTGATTATATAACTGTTGTAAAGAATTATTTTTATTATTATTATTATTTTGTGGAAGAGAAGCATAAGGATTTTTATTCCTTTTCAATTTTGATATGTGAAGAATTTCCACTGGAGCAATTGGTAATACATCAATCAGGGCAGACTAAATCTTTTTTCATATTTAATCAGAGTTAAAAAAATATTTTTAAATAACCTGACTACAAACAATTATTTAATATTAAGTAATAAATAAATACCTAGATGTTCTTATATGCATAAAAAAAACTGCTCGCCATCTCAAGCTAGATAAAAAGGCCTTCTTTGCTATTCTTATATAAGATGTTGTTTTACTCTGAAGTGAATTATTTAAAGATATTTCACTCAGAAGTTATATAATATCAGATACCACAAGTGAAATCTATAATAAATATATTTACTATACATTTATGAAAATTTAAATATCACCAATATATAACAAGAGTTGGTTTTATACTCTAGATAAATGTCAATCAATATTTTTTTTATAATGATTCAGATTTGTTTTTGATCTTTTTGATGTACATCAAATTAATATTTTATATAGGGATTTTTTATTTACTGATATCCAATTAAAAATTATGTTAGCATACTGATTCTCATCTCTTCTTACCACATGACAAGATTATCTCCAATTTATCCTTAAATCCATTGTCTTCTTTTGTTATTTACAACATAATTTACTTCATTTTCTATTTCATAAGTTATATAAAATAAATTTCATTAAAGCTAAAACTAAATCATGGAATATCTTTCTCATTTGTAGGAAGATCATAGCACAATACAATTGTTTCTACATCTATTATATCAGAACATCACTTGATTATCCCAAGATAAAAAGGAATGTTTATATGCTAGCTAATAACAGGCAAATAACTAGATTGCTATGTAAAATATATAAATCCTAAATGTACTTGTGCTTGAAAAATTTCCCAGTTTCATCTGAGCTCTATCCCCAAACCATGGGCGAGGTAGGCAGATGAATTAATTCACCACATAGTGAAGTCTTTTTATCTTTAAATTACAATAAATTATAAGTGTTTTTTTTATTATTAAAATATTTATTTGAACAATTGAGACATTTATTTATACAAGACTAAAAAAAAATTACAGAATCATGTAAGATGATTTATAAAGGTCTTGCAGTAGACACTAGACACACCTAGCATGATGGACATTTATCTGCCCACCAGTGATACTCTGGCCCAAGATTCATGATAAAGCCAGTCTGGAGCTAGCACCCTGTCTCTGTCATGAGTATGTTTCAGAATATTGATGAAGGTTTTGTAGACACTAAGATGAGCATGGTCAAAGATGAACTTGCATCAAGTCAGCCAAAGTGAAAAGGTTAGAAAAATGGACATCCTTATTTTAAAATTGTATCTTGAAAACAAAATAATGCATTTCAAATATATTCTAAGAACATTTTAATTTCTCCCTTTGATTCTTAAATATCAATCAAATGCTTTCTTAAATCTATTATCATTCTTGGCCCAATTAATATTTGAATAAGTTTATTGCTCAGGAATTTGTAAAAATGTTTGAGTATTGAAAGTTGCCGACATGGGCTGCAATACATGATATTGATTTTCAGTCAACTGTTTCCCTACTGTGTTAAACCATACAGAATTTTTGACTCAATGCATGTAGACATATGTATATGTAAAAATAGTACTATGTAAATAAATACACATAATAACACATGATATTATGAGTTATAATCATTAAATGTTACAATCTAGAACTAAAATCAATCTTCAAGTTAAATGCAAAGTGAGCTACGACTTTGCTTTTTTGCATTTTAGCATTAAACTGGTAAAACATCAAATGACCACCACTTCTTATCCTTACTCAAGCTATTAAAAAGTAGTAACCCTCTCTATATAGTATGACACTACTGTATGGAAAGAATAGCTACTATCATTTTAACATTAGTTCCAAATTTTGACCTGTGGATGATTATGACTTTTAGTACTGATTGAGTTTTCAGATTATATATGAGAATTTTAACAATGTACTCTTTTCTATATTTAACTGTTTAGATCTCGATTACAACATTGAATTACACCAAGTTGATGTACCCATTATAAGTAGTGAGAGATACGTTCTGTGGTTTCAACAACAAAACGCAACCCTCACTAGCAAAATGCTGTGTGCTGGTTATCCTGAGGGGAAGCGAGATTCATGCCAGGTAGGCAGAAGCATTATCTATATTTTTCAAAATTTTATTTATTTTTTTAAGTAATATATTAACTAAAATTTAAACACAATTATTTTTATTTTATATAAAATAGGGAGATAGTGGCGGCCCATTATTGTGTCAAGATGGTTTAAAACGCTGGATCGTGGCAGGTGTTGTGAGCTGGGGAATCAACTGTGCCTTGCCTGAATTGCCTGGGGTATATGCTAAAATACCACTTTTTGTAGACTGGATAAAAGAAGTGATTAGTCGAGAATGATTTTTCTAAATATTGAAGACAAAAGAAACTACAATAATGATATATTTACAAATGGCAGTCTGTTATTTACAAATATATTTATTAGTACTGTAAATGAAACTTAATTATTAATACTGGACTTATTAATATTAGATGTCATATAAAACTAAAATCAGCAACCACTTCCGAAACCCACAAAATAAATTCATGCCTCCTGAGGAACTGTGTTATTATCTACAAGTGCTTCCTGACTGATAAATGCAAACGGCAAACATTTCTTAAATAGTTGTAAAAAAATATAAAAATTTGAAAATATCATATAATTTTTCTATTAAGAATTGTTGATGGATTCTAGTAGCTTGGTATTTCAAAAATAAAAAAATATTTTGGCCTGCAGGCTTGGAATTGGTTGCAAGTTTTAATTTTTTCACGAATCATTATCAGTGTTGAATTCTTAAATTTAACATTAAGAAAAACAGAATTGTACAATTATATATATATATTAATATAATGAAATAACAATTTTAGAGACCGATGAAACATCCTAGTTCTATCTATATTAAATTTAATGAATCACCTCACTTTACATCATCATCTTACTGTGAAGGCAGTGGTTAATTACATTTAATACAGGCAGAAGTAGAATATTTTCATAAACTCCTAAAATTATTATATATATACTGCAATATCTGTAGCAAAATCATAAATAAGTTATATCTTCTACAATCGTTAGTTAATAAATAAATGCATGCTCATCTACCAAATTGATCAGTTTCATGAGTTATGTTGATTTGTCAACTATCATGCTAATATATATATATATCTAAATATTTAAACGTATGAGCCTAAAACTAATACAAAATTTTAAATTTTTACTATCTGGATAAGATTCCAGTAATATAAACTGCATTTAGCAATTTCATTTAAATACTCTTATTAAAATTTTTAATAAGCAATATGCAATAAATTTACAGTCAAAAATCTTCTTAAATGAATATAACAATATACTGTGGTATCTATAGTACAAACAAAAAATACATAAGCAGTAGCCATTAAATTGTAAAAATATATATGGATTGACAAAATAGCTATGCTGATTTCATTGAATCCTCAGCTGTCCTATTCACTATGCATTTATAATAATTGCAATTGGGTATGTGTAATAAAGAATATAATTATTTATATACAAGTATGATAACTAATCTACATATTCCTTTCAATTCTAAATCAGGCACTTGAAGTAACCAATGAAACTGATCCATCTTGGACATCTGTATGTATTTTTACAAATTGTTTTTGAATATATAGATTTTTTTGTGTGTATTTATATAATGTCATCATATGTTATATTCATTTTTTTAAAAAAATGTTATTATAAAGTTATGACATTTTATATATAAACAATATTACTAAGGTGCTTGTATTTATATACAATATTTATACCCTGATATAAATATATTATTTGCATTCCATTAAACTAGTAGAAATGATTCCCAATTTATATGATTTTCATACTCATATATAAAGAATTGAATTATTTGAATTTGTGAATATATATTGGTTGAGATACTTGATATATATCATTTGAAACATATATACATTTGAAAAAACTTATAGTTTCTATGACGTAGTTTTTTTCAAGATTGTACTAGAACTATGCAGTATATTATTATATTTTTGCAAATGTAAATTTTTCATATATTAAAAAATATTAGCAAAGGTATTAACTTTTCTACCTTACTACATAATTTTAATTTGTATTTCATTAAGTTAAAAGAAATAATTCTTTACATTTGCATATAAATAAGGTGATTCTTTGATGTATATAAATCCAATTGCAACTGACTGTTAAATGCATATTAATTATAGCAGCTGATGATTTAACATGATAATAACAAATGCTTACTGTGAAGTACTTTCTTCAGATCCATAATATAAATATCACAGAATTGTTATAATTATATTCATTTTTTTTTTAAAAAAATCACATGACCACCATTTTTTATGCTTCTGTATAACTGTTTTAAAACAGGCAATAAGTATAGTGAGTTTTGCCTGTTTTAAAAAAAAAAGATCTAGTATAAATTATGTATGCATAACAATTAACAAATTAAAAGATCATTTTTAATAATTCTGGTATATTTATAACTATAATTATTTTAATGGGTTTTTGTTTAAAAAAAAAAATATATGCATGGTGTGATTTTCAATTCGTGAAAATCAAAATGCGTACTTTTTCATATATTAAATTTCTTTTTTTGAAAAGCACACACAGCAGATTATTTTAATTTAAAACAATAAAAATTATATGAGTTTACAATTAGTCGGTATACATATTTGAAAATAAAGGGATAATTTTTAGTTAAAAAGTGTAACTTATTTACTGCAGGAAATAAATGTACCCACATATTCAAAATTCAACACTGACATTGAATTTTATAAAAGTTATTAATTACTTTGCAAGTTTGAATTTTTAAAGTTTGTATTTTAAAAAAAAAAAATCAATTATCAATCACTTATAAATTTAGAATATTTTTTTCGTTTGTAATCATTATTACGATAAATTAATATTATTTTAATAATCATAAAAATTGTTTATGTTCTTATCTTATTTTTCTACCCATTCTGATTTTCATATTATATTTTTGGTCAATATGAATGAATGAGTATAATGATCATAAATATAAAAAACCGAAGTTTATTTTATTAGTCCTAAGTGAAATTATTAGATTAAGAATGAAATGCATCTGATAATAAAACTTTACTTAAAAAGGCTAGTTATATATATATTTAAGACATCATTAAGTAATTGCTATATTAAGGAGGAAAAAAATAGAATACAAATTATTATTAGTTGATATTTTAAATAAGAGCATATTTTAAGTCCTAAAAAGTAGAAATTAGAGTCATGCTGCATACGTAAAATTTTAAAATGCACATATATATAAAAATATAACTGAGATTTTAATTAAATATATAATAATTAATTAAAATTGATGTTTGGACTTAGTGCTTAACATCTGAAAGTCTCTTTTGAAGGAATAGGGAGAAAACTACGACATATCATGTAATAAAATGATTACACAAACATTAAACTTATATATATATTTTTAAGGCTAAGAAAAAAGATAAATTATAAAAACATTTATAAAATGATTTATTTTACATTTGTCAGTATGAAGATTCAATCTGTATTGTGTATATTAAAGAAGAATTGCTTCCTAATAGTTCAGCTCTTAGTTTTACAAAAACTCATTAAAGTTTGATATAGCTAAAACTAAGAATGTTAAAATAAATTGTGCTAAGAATGCTGGGAAGCAGCTCTAACTACTATCTTTAACGTCTAAGTATTATCACTTAATTATAGCTCTCCGTTAAGTGGCAATACTTGATTACCACTTAATCATTTCTTAAGACAATTTACTCCAGCATCTTAATATTTAGAATGGTATTATATATTTTTTTTAAAATTCTCTAAATCATTAAGATATATCATTCTAAAAAAGATTAAATTATTTGGAAAGCATTTTTGTTACAATCTAAATTAATTCTTTTTTAAAATGTTAATAAACTGAAATAACATAAAAAAAGTTGAACAATTAATTTAAAAATTAAAGCGATTGTATTATCAATTAAAGAAAAATATTTGTTATTAGTTTTGTAAATCTTGTTTCTTTTTTCTGATATCAAAATGAAAATAACTATCATATTTAACATATCTTTATTTTCAAAACATTTTTCAGCATTCATCTGTATTTCCTTTATGACTTTTTAGTTAATCTCACATTTGTCAGTTAGTGTCGTGTTTATGGTTTAACCCGTATATAGAATTGTAAATGGTTTCATAGAGTTAGGAATTCCACCTTTTTTTTATTATTATATATATGTAAATAAACTTGCTGTAAAAAAACAGTAATTTTTTTAGTAACTTAAATTAGATTTTTGTCTCAAATTTCCATGTATGTTTTTTTAAGATAAATCTAATAAATATTCTCAACTTGCGATTTTTTAAAAAAATGGGGAGACTGTGAATGAAAATCTTAACGGACATTGTACTTTGAAATAAAACATCTATTTTAAAAAAAATAATTCTGTCAGTCATTCATTTTTAATTATTATTTTAAAACTTACATATTTTGAAAAGATTTAGCTAAATATAAAACTTAACATTTGTTAGATGTTATCTAATTAAAGATTTTGGAAAAAAAATAATTGATAAATATTAGATTTTTATTTAATTTTATATTTAGCTAAATAGAATAAGTTCAATGATCTTTTTTTATATAATTCTGATTGTAATAATTATATTTATTAGTAAATTCTCAACTAAATTTAAATGTTAATATAAGTGATGATTTATACAAAGGTTTCTCTTTAGATGGTAAAAGTTTATTTATATAGACCATATACCTTAAGATTCTATCATCCCAGATAAAAATTACCACTCTTAGAAACCATTATGTATCCCAATAAACCTATCTCCTCCTCTTCCCCTACCTCTATTATAAATATCCGACTTTCTTTTACTTATCTACTTCTTTCCTTCTACTATTTCCTTTACAATCTACAATCACAAAATAATTCTCTGAATTAACACACTATTTTTTTGTTTCATTAGCTCTGGGATTATATTCTCATATTTACTGATCTTATCATAAATACCTAAAACCATAAATATTTGTTCCTAAAATGCTAGTTTCAACAATAGACTGTACTAAAATCATTATCTTGGTTTACATTATTATTAGTTTTATCATCTTAAACTGAAATTTAATTGACATTTTTAATTATAAATTTATTATGTAATTATAATAATTCAATGATCACATATAAATGCATTCAAACATGTCTTTACAACAATCATTGCTTCTTTTTTTTGTATACAATTAATAATTCTAGAAATGCATTATATTTAAAATTTTAATACCTGTAGAAGATTTTCTTGTCTAATGGTGATAATTTTATTTTTGTCCATTACATGCATAGAAAACTAACACCCACTATTTTTTGTAGTAAAAAAATCATAAAAAAATAATAAAAAAAAATATATAAATCTATTAAATATCTGCTTGTAATATCTCCGAGATATGTCATAGATTAATTATATCAATGACAATGTAAGATAAATATTCAAGTACTTACATTATAACTATAAATATTTGGAACTCCGATGGTTTCAGAACATATACATATGATATTAATTTATAGAATATTCCTCAGATAATGTTTTTTTACAAGCTAGGTATCTATACTATAATCATACAATTTAATGTTTAAATTACTGACCAATATGAAATTAGAATTATTAATTCCTGTTCAACTTTAGAGATACTATCATCTTACTCTAATAAATAATGACCTAAAAGTTTTAGTGATATCTTTCATATCTAAAAGTAAACGAGCTTGCATAAGAATGGGGTAGTGAAAATTACACACAGAAATATTATTTGTTAAATGGATAATCTCTAGTCTAATAAATAATTAATAAAAATTAATATTTCCTTGTTTTAATATATATATATATATATATATATCATTATCATCAACCATTATCAATCAACTGCAGGATGAAGATCTCTCCAGGTTCAAACCATTTTCTCTAATCTTTAGCTTCTCTTCTCCACATTACCCCTGCACACATTCTTATTTCATCCATCCATCTTACATGTGGTCTTTCTGGGTCTTTTACAATATCTTGGAATCCTGTTTATTGTAACATTATTAGACATATAAATGTTCAGATATTTATACAGAAAAAATAGATGTATATTGTTTTATAGTTAGTTTTATTCATGCTGAGCATGCTTTCAATATATTGTGTAATGGTTGGGATAAGCATACAACAGTAAAATCACCACTAGGGTGATTAAAACCACCATAACTCATTCCAACACTACACAATACTTTATTTTATTTGGCTTGGTGATCAGGGAGAGAGATTCTTAGAATTTGGTTGTTACTATATGACTTCCCTGTGGCAAACAAGACACCCAGTGCAATATATATGTAAAAAATACAAACACTTTATCAGTAATACATTACAAACAAAAGAAATGAACACTGCTTAATTGTTGCTAGATTTATTGGAGAAATGTGAATAACATTAATTAGGATTATATGTGTTAAGACTTTCAAGGTATATAAGGGTCTACATGACATTTAATCTGTGATTGTATATTTACAAGGAATTTCAATTCACAATAAATATATATTTTAGATGGTAAATTTGATGACCTCTCGGGCAGATATCCTTTAATCAGGCACTTGATACTAAATTAAAGACAGATTTAAATGAAAGTTAATTCTCTAGTAAATAAAACTAAAATAAATGATCACCCAATTCTCATGATCATGACTCACCAGCCAAGGCCATATCCAAGTCTCTATGAAATAAATGGATCATTGTAGGAAAAAATGTGCATCTTCCCCATAATCATTAATAAATCTCACGAACAGGCAGGAACGATTCACTGCCCAATTGGTGATGCAAAAGAAAAATCCTGGGTCTGAAATAGAAAGGAATATTCCTGCATTTGCATGGATCATATTCAAAAGGGACCCACCTATTCTATTTTCTCTGAAACAGGAATGTGATTCGGCTGGAGGAATGAAATCAAATAAACATGAAGTTAGACAACCCAGCAATACCAATTTTTATAAAATAATGGACCATTGATCTTAAAAATAAAGATAGGTATAAAATAAAATGTGAATAGTCATGTCATAAGTTTTTTTTTTTTCATATGTCATAGCATCAGCCGGGACGTGAACCCACAACCGTCTGCAACCAACTACTTGCTTGCATGGCGGCTGCGATACCTCTCGGCTAACAACGCAAGACAATGTCATAAGTTTACAATGCACAGATATCTATTATATAGGCTAAATCATGGTCAGTGCAGTTATTAAAATATTTTCCAATAAAATTATCCCTGCTTAATTAAAGATCGGCCCCATAGGTCTTACATGTAAAATGAAATATTGATATGACAGCCTAACAATTATAATATATATATATATTAAATGGTATTACAAGTTTTATAGAATAAACTATCATATCACATATTTCATTATTTATATCATAAGTTTTATAGAATTGAAAATAACGTACATGCAGTATACATATATATTTCATTAATTATGTTGCAAGTTTTATAGAATTTAAAATTGCGTATCTGCAGGATACATATATATTTGTCCCTTTTTTAAAAACAGAGAGTTTTTTAACTTTAACTTCTTAACACTCGATCTTAATTTTACATTTGAAAGATTTATATAAACCATTATAATTAGCGAAATAGTGCCTAAAGCTAATCTGGGATAATGATATAATTAGTTTCCAACCAGTAACCACCTAAACATTCACAGTAAATATAGCAACCAATATCTCTAACTGCTGTCAAGGCAACCTTCACACCTTTTAATAGCAAGAATGGAAATCCATTCTTACTAATGATCCATTGAATATATATGGACACTTAAAGATTGCAACTTGACTACAGAGTATGAAATATTGTTACAATGAAGTTTAAATAAACCTCTTTAAACATGAAATAAACATGTCACTATAATGCAGACTAATAAATAGTCATCTAAAACATTATTTTAATGCAATACTTTTAAATTGCCCATGTATTATTTAGAAATAATAAGCGAAATAGTGCCTAAAGCTAATCTGGGATAATGATATAATTAGTTTCCAACCAGTAACCACCTAAACATTCACAGTAAATATAGCAACCAATATCTCTAACTGCTGTCAAGGCAACCTTCACACCTTTTAATAGCAAGAATGGAAATCCATTCTTACTAATGATCCATTGAATATATATGGACACTTAAAGATTGCAACTTGACTACAGAGTATGAAATATTGTTACAATGAAGTTTAAATAAACCTCTTTAAACATGAAATAAACATGTCACTATAATGCAGACTAATAAATAGTCATCTAAAACATTATTTTAATGCAATACTTTTAAATTGCCCATGTATTATTTAGAAATAATAAGCGATATTGGTTGCTATATTTACTGTGAATGTTTAGGTGGTTACTGGTTGGAAACTAATTATATCATTATCCCAGATTAGCTTTAGGCACTATTTCGCTTATTATTTCTAAATAATACATGGGCAATTTAAAAGTATTGCATTAAATAATGTTTTAGATGACTATTTATTAGTCTGCATTATAGTGACATGTTTATTTCATGTTTAAAGAGGTTTATTTAAACTTCATTGTAACAATATTTCATACTCTGTAGTCAAGTTGCAATCTTTAAGTGTCCATATATATTCAATGGATCATTAGTAAGAATGGATTTCCATTCTTGCTATTAAAAGGTGTGAAGGTTGCCTTGACAGCAGTTAGAGATATTAGTTGCTATATTTACTGTGAATGTTTAGGTGGTTACTGGTTGGAAACTAATTATACCATTATAATTGTGTTAACGGATTTTTTTAAAATAACAGATTTTAAATAGGCAAGTTTAAAATAGCAAATAAAATAAAAAATTAGAAACCATGATAGGAGGGATTTAAATGTTTTGATTTGACGGAATTATGGGACTATTAAATATTTTATTCACTGTAATATATTTATTAATTTTACCTCCAACTGATTCTTAAATAATAAGCCTCCCAGATTTAAGAAGGATTGAGTATATTACAATACTTGATCTTCCTTACTATGTACAATTAATTAAGTGTGCATTATAATACAATAAGAAAACATTTTAATAATACAATAAGAATATTTTATACAACTAAAAAAAACAGATTTTAAAAGAATGATTGATAAATAAATTATTTAAGCAAAGAAAGCAGAATATTAAAAAGGCTATAATTGTTTACCAGTAAATTGAAATTTATAAAGTTAAAATAAATCACTATTTTAACAGATCTTTGAAGGATTTTGGTAGATAGTAAAATACTACGCTGAACCTTCTGGTATAGTTCATTGGTCCTATGGATTAGTGTTCTTGGATATAGGCTGGCTGGTCACTTCGTGGCATTATACTAGGAGCTTCCTATTGATGGCAATGGCAAAGTATATCAGCAAATTTGATCATCAATTGTAGGTATGGACTTTATCAGTATAGCATTCTATAATACGAGGGAACTCCATACTCACACTCCTCAAAGATGGTCAGAGAAATTGAGATACTCTAATTACTGGACATATCATAATTTATAACAGCTTAAAAAAACTTTACAAGAACTCCAAGAACTCCTCTTTCATATATATATATATCCTCAAAACAAAGGCATAAGGATGTTTTCCAAATTAATTAATTTTAAAACTTAAATAAAAATTTTTTCTTTACTATCTAAAAAAATCTTGCTCATTGCAATCTTGATCCAGTTTAATTTTAAAATTATACTAATTATATTTTCTTAATTAAATTCTGAATATCTTTGGGGTTTTTTTTTCTAATCTTTTACAGTAATTACATATTTGTTGTCACCTTTTACCATAATGACAATGATACACTAAAATATAAATTCAAAAATTAGATTTTAATTTATACATTCTTTTGAACAACAGTTGATTCTGATTAATTAGTTAAATTTTCTTTGCTGACTTGAACCCCCCCCCTTACTATAACATTAAATTTCACAACAAAATTAAATTTCATAAAACTAAATTTCTTTTAAACATTTTTTTTTTTAAAATGCCTTAGTATTATAACTTTATGGCAACAATATATACATGAAGCACACACACACACTGTAGCTCTTTTACATTTTTATTGTTGGTGTTAGTTAAGTATACTTGATTATATTTAAATACATTTAAATTTATTATGTTGTTATTCAAATTAATTTTAATCTTGGAGAACCCATTTCTTCGAGAGAGGGGTGCTACTGTTATTTTTATTTATTGCAAATTGATCTTTGACTACAGTTCACACCTCTTTAGTAACATCAATACAATGCTTGCAATATTAAAATGTAATAGTTCACATTAAGTATAATAAACACTATGGTGATGATGACCAAATATGATATTTGCACTCTGACGTTTAAATTCATCAAAATTACTCCAAAAGCATTTTAAAAATTTTCTTTAAGATACAATTTAAATTAATTTTAGGTACTACTTTCTTTACAGAAAGAACACTTCTGGGTGCATTATTACCTCTAATCATTATCATATCAATGCATTTTCATTGCTCCAGCATATACTTCAGGGAATTTCATGACTTATCAAATATAGTGATATATTAATGGCATATATTTAGAATGAGTTCAAACATCAAAATAACTAAATTTGATAGTAAAACTTAATTTATTTACACTAATTACAAAATTTCTTTCACTTTTTTTATATAAGATCTGAATTAAGGTCTGCATCACATTTTAATTTATTTACCTGTTTTATTTAAACTTGTTTTCTTCACTACCTAAACTGTTCTGATTCTGGAGGCTCATTTCAATGGCATTTAAAAATGTAGACACCTGTTCTATGGTTTTCCAGACCATATTTTAAATCATTTGCTGCACTCTAAAAGATAAATTATGCCTAATAACTCTGATAAGTTAACTTCCTGTCATGCCACATGCAGACAGCATTGGCAATTTTACCATGTGCTTCCAGAATTGGTATACTTTTTCTGCATCTTTTATGCAAAACGTTTCTTGCATAATGTGATATTTATTCCTTCCTAATGTCCTTCTGACCAAAAGTTATTTAAAATTAACTCTCTATATCCAAAATAGTATGTGAGTTTTGTATTAAAGAATTCCATCACCCCTTAGCATGTCCTAAAAATGATTATATACTATAGCCAATTTCAATAACTTTTGAGATGTTCCATGGGAGTTTTAGCATATCTTTTTTATGGCCTTACTTTTGCCATCTTCTTTAGATCTTTTTGTCCATTTTGAAAAAGTTTTGTCTCTTCCTTCATCTTAACATAACTGAGTATTTTATTCATGATGCTAAATACTTCTAAGTTTCTTCCATCTTCTCTAGTCCCCATCACTTTCTCTTGATTTTGAGTTTTATTCATCATATTTTTTCTTAACTTTCTCTCTCCCAATTTTTTTGATTCTTTCTATATTTTGCATGCACATTCCTCTATTTTATTATCACTAAACTTGAGATATTTGGACAATATAAGTAATTTTCTTTCTACAAGCTCTTTTTTCTGTTGTATTTGCTTTTATATTTGGAGTGCTACTTCCAACTTTATGCTGCAGAGTCTTCTGCACGACCTCAAACTTTTCTTTCAAATCTTTTATTTCTTGATGCATATCTTTAAATTCAGTAGTATTTTTCTATTGAATTTCTTTAAATTCTGTATTTCTTTTCTGTTGCACTTCTTCATTTTTTTGTAGCAATGCCTTCACTGATGCACACATCATTCCAATATTAGATGTGTCTGGTATCTCTTCTGTGTGCTTTTGCACTCAAATGATTCTTGTTCTTTCATCTCTGCCTTTGTTGAGTGTCCTAGCTCTTGTGTTGCTGATTACTCCATGTTTAATTGTTTCCATATTTCTTGTTATTGATCATACTATTGTTCTATATCTGTAACTAATTACTTTATTACATTCTTGTTGATTGACACCTTTGTCTTTTTTTTTAGATTTGTTTTTATCTATATATTTTTTTTCACTGTCATTAAATTAACCCACTATTCTCAATCTTTTCCATACAATTCTCTCCAATGTAACTTGATATACTTGTATTTATTATTATTTTCTATTTAATTATCATGCAGCTTATCAAACAATCTTCTGCCTATATATACTTTGTTGATCTTATTTCTCATTCCAAATATTTTAAATCAATTTGGATACACATGGTGCATGCCACATATAACATCTCTCACTATGTGTTCACCTTATTTATAGTGTTTTTGTACATTATGAGGATGAGCAGTAATGAGGGCTACTCAGCCACACATGGGTTGGTAACGGTAATATCTATACAATGTTTACATTAAGTATTCCAAATACTGTAATAATGATCAAAAATGACATTTGTACTCAAATTCAGTCTAATTATTCCAAAAGCATTTTAAAATTATTTTAAATCCAATTGAAATTAGACTTAGAGGTATCTCTTTCTTTATAGAAAGAATACTTCTGGATGATTTATTATCTCTGATCATCATCATCTTGATGTATTTTTATTACCCCCAGCATGCTTCTTAGGGGATTACACTTCTCAGGTTTAGAGGTGTATTAATAACATATCTATAACAACATTGTGAACAAATAATTTTATATGTTGATATTTGACCATTGTATATATAATAGTATATACTTGGACTGAATTCAACAGCAAAATAACTGAATTTTATAATATAATTTCTTTACAATAATTACAAAATAAATAAAGTGCTACTTATATACTTACAACCAGCATAAAATAAATAAAATACAAAATACTGAAATTAATAAATAATCATAAATATGAATCTTAAATTTAATTATGAATATACACAAATCCTTACTAATATTCAAATAGAATGAAAAAATCTGACCCATATAATAAAATGTTTTTACCATGGTTTTCTTGATATGATAAACTTACGCTCTACATTTCATGTGCATCTTTGTTAATAGGTTTTATAAATTCAGTCTTTTATTTTAATTAATCTCCTTGGATGTCAATGATTGCAGACAAAGAAAATGGGCTCACTATAGGCAAGTAGATAATAGATCTTATGTCAGTCCTCTTAATTTTCTTTTGCCGTGGTTTTCTTCTTGCAAGCAGACAAAGTTGTATCCCATTCATAAACAACATTTACATCTGAATAAAAGTACATGTTTTCAGATTTTTGCCTGATTTCAGTCACACATAGCAAATAATCTTCTGATAACAAATATTATTGTAATTTTTGAGATATATGTAGTATTAAAAAAGTTTTAAACAATCAGACATTAATCAGCAATTTGTAGCTATTCTACAACAATAGTTTGTGGGATTAATTAGTGGTTTTCCTTTTCTATTAGAGATAAAATTACAATAGCCACTGCATTAGACTTATTCTTTGGTTGGTTATATTTCTTTGTTGTTTTTTTTCCTTGCTGGTAACAACCACTCTATTAGTATTTTCTCCTCTCTTCCCAGAATCAGTTTGCACTGTTGTCTTCTCAAATTCAAGACTAAAAATTACTACTGTTTTCAAACCTATTCACACTTTTGCCTCATAGCAAGTACACCATATCCCTTAATCTTTAGTCTTTAAAGGTATTTTTGTTACCTTGATCATGTTTATCACACTGGAGAAATTAATTAACTCTGCAATAATTTATATTCGATTGTTTTACAAAATATCTTTTTTATCTCAAATTTGAATATCAGATTTAATTATACAAAATCTATTTTTTCCCACATTCAGATCATTGTTTTCCAAACAATTTTTATTTATGGTGACTGGGGTGGAATAAAAAAAAAAAAAAGCATAACAAAAGCAAAAAATCACGACTGACCTTTGAAATCCAGACTAACTTTTCTGATTTTAGTTATATCTAATTTTCAATAAATTATCTGGATTTATCATAAAACTTGTCACAAAAAAGGCAACTCATTTTGACAAATCTTTTTAGAATGCAAATCCGAATGGTCATATAATTTGATATATATTTTTTCTTAAAACTAACATGCAAATAAAACTTAAATAAATTAACGTTTTTCTCTTTCCTCTTTGTTACCCATATTATAGTTTTACTGTTTTTAATTTTACTTAATACATTTGATATATCATAGACTTTTTAAATCTATAAATCACCTCTTAAAAATTGATATTAACTATATACTATGCATATATGTCTAATGTGTGCACACATATACAGCGATCTTTAAAATTTACTTATCAGTTCATATTATTTTATTAAGCTGTCTTTAATAATTTGGTAACAAGACCACTTTGTAATACAAATGATTCTATTTATAATTGATTTAAAATCATAAAATTCTACTTACAATCATTTTACTGCAACATACAATCAATTGAATCAATTAGCAATGCTTTAGAACTGTAGTTCACAATCTTCAACATAATGAAAAAGATAATAAACTGACTTCTCTCTCAATATATATATATATCTTGAGAAAAAACGTATAATTATCAGTTAAGTTAAAAATTTAAATATCTGAATCTCTATAGCAGAAATATTTAATATTGAAATTGTATATTTGTTAATTTTAAAGTTTAAATTTGTTCACAAACTCACTAATAATTATTCCCATTCTTTTAAATAAAAGATTTAATGGTTGTTTTGGTAATATTTGCAGTATTTTTTTTTTAAAATTAAACCTTTATTTTATATCATATTTTGATCATTTTCACATTATAACAAATATAAGTTTATAAGTGAAAGACATTCTAAAAGTTAATATTTAAACTTTACAAAATACAAAAAAAAATGCATATATAACAACAGCAATGGCTCTTTTTTGGATCACAATCTTCATCCATTTATAAAAATTATTGAATGAAATATTCCTTATTTGAATTCCATTTTTAAAATGGAAATTAATTTTAGTTGACACAACATAAACCAACAAAAATATCTTTTAAAATTACTTATTATTATTGAAATTTCACAAAAAAATTATTTAGTGGTATGAAAACATTTTTTTTCATCAAATAACTACAACTTTTTATCATAACTATTGAATGATTTACATTCTTAAAAACAAACATTTTCAAATAAAATGTAATTATAATTACATATTTTTAAATTTAAAATAAATTCTTTATAAATATGTAAATAAATTACTAAAAATTACAATTTTTCTTTCCATATGCATGATCTCAAAAATCTGGAGCCAAATAATTACCATTCAGTGGTGTTATTAGTTTCTTTATATTATAAACTAACCAATCATGGTGATGTCAGTTTCCTTTAAATTTGGAAATATATATATTTATGTACTGGCATCTTGAACTAATAATTTCAGTTCCAATTTCTACCACATAAAAACTGTGAACTGGCAAACATAACATGATCACTATTTCTTATGCTTGCTCATAACTGTTATTACAACAGGCAAACTCTCCATACAGTAGTGTCACTCAGTGCAAGCCAGAATAATCAATGGATGCCGGAAGGCTTGTGCATAAAATCTCTGTCTAGTGCCTACTTATCCAATATCTCCAGACTAGTTTTTAGCTTGTGGCTTTTGTCAGTGAGGAGGCTTGGATCTGAGAGCACTGCACCTCCTAAGGCTCCTCACTGACAAAAGCCACAAGCTGGAAACTAATCTGGGAATATAGGATGAGTAGGCACTAGATAAGAATTTTATGCATAAGCCTTCTGGCATCCATTGATTACTCTGGCTTGCACTGAATGGCACTACTGTATGGAGAGTTTTGCCTGTTTTAATAACTGGCAAACATTATAAATAACTGTAAAAGAGTAAAGAAAAGCCTCAGCATTAGCAATAGGATCACAATACCTCAAAATGTGATTAAATTGCTGCTGATTGGGCAGTGATTAATGTGTATAAATAACTAATATCATTTAGTGCAAGAAAACCTCTAACTTTAAATATATGATAAGTAGTATATACAAAATGACCACTCAATGGATTCTAAGTATCAATACTTTTTTATAATTTTCATGATGAAAGTTATAGAATAATAACAATTTTTTTTTTTTTCAAAATTTTAAAATAAACTATATTTAAACTATTATTTTTATAGTTGTAGCATTTATGACACACATAATTTTTGACTGAATTCTATTCTGCAAATCAATGATTAAAGTTTAGTTAGGTATTTGCAATTCGGCATATTTAGATAAAAATATCTTAGAATTTATTAATCAATAATAGTTGACTTGTTGGAAAGTTAAAGATCTTTGTGGCCCAAAGCTACTATGTCTAAATAAGTCATGTGAGATAAAAGATGCATGACCTTACACATATAACACAAAATTAAACATATGTGTTTAACATTTTACTAAATAAATTTTAAAACAATTGTTTTAAGCCATAATACTATAACTGTTATTAGTAATTTTCGTTAGTAGATTTTTATGTCCATAAAAATAATGTTCCAATGATTTATATTTTAAAAATAGAAAAACAAGAATATATCTTTATTGATAATTCAATCAAAACAATAAATTGAATATAAATAGGATAACTAATATAAAAAAAAATTGTATTGCACTAATATTCAGGCCATTTTAAAAAAAATTAACATCTAAAGCATATTTTTAATTGGATGGACAGTTGAAGAATTGGAGTGTGGAGTAGATTGAAGCCTGTCCATTAAAGTATGAAAATTGGCTATCTTAATATATATCTGAGCACTTATAGCATATATCTGTGGAGATGGTAATCTGGACCAACTGATGATTGCTGGTTTAGCATGAAATATGTATATTGGTGATTATTTATCTTTTTGACATATATGTGTTAAAGTGTATCAGTGTTATGAGATAGAGTGAAGAGTTGTGGGTTGTCTGAAAATCTGTGCTCATATACCCTGTATATTAAATAATTAATGTGAATTCAATTGTTACAATAAATCATGTTTGACATTTTTCTTGGTAGAGCTCTCAAATAATTTTATTATTTTAAATTTGTCAAGCTGTTTTAAATAGTAATTACTAAAAATATTACTGTAACTTCCAAAATTTGTATACAATTGAACTAAACTATTTGTGAATTATTTTCAAAACATTTAAATTTATAGCTGCTTTAATATCCATAAGTATGAAATACCATGGTTTAAATTTTAAAACGTATTTCTGATGAAATTTCTACATCATTTGCATATTTAAGTACAAAATTGCAAGCAGTTTTTTTTAAATCTTATTGTATTAATTTTTCGCCAATTAGAAATGGAAAACCAGAAGAGGTATCACTTAACTTTTTATAGCTCCATTCCAATTGTGAAATAAAAATATCCATTATCTCTTCAATTGATTTCTTATCTAATTTCTTGATCTTTCTTTTTAATTTCTCTTCAAATTATTTAAATATTCAGCTTTTTTTTTTCATATGTCATAGTATCGGCCAGAAGGCGAACCTGCAAACATGCAACAACCGTCTGCAACCAACTGCTTGCTTGCAAGGCAGCTGCGCTGACTTCTCGGCTAACAACGCTTGACAAATTGTTTAAATATTCAACTTTAAAGCTGAATTTTCATATTTATCAAAATATTTTCATCCATCTTCTGTAAAGAAAAAAGTAATTCCTCTTAAATGTACAGCAACTAAGAATAAATAGATTCATTCTATTCTAGATTCCTTTGTTCAACATTTAACGCTTTTAAGTCATAGCCTGGGGAAAAGTGATTTACTCCCTTTGTTTACATACAGTGAGCTATGTTTAATTTAAAGTTTACATATTAAATAAAAATGAGATGCTATCTCTAACCTTATATTATTAATTATGAGTTTAATAACTCTTAAGTCCCATATTTTATCTAGTTGATACATTAATTTCACTCTGAATTACCAACAATGTCGACAAAGGTATTCTTATAAATATTAGAGCAACTAAAAATAGGTGTATTATTGATTCCAACATTTAGAGTGCTTTTAAGTCATAGCCTGCGAAAAAGTGATTTACTCCCTTTGTTTAATTGTATGTATAGTTATTACAATTTTTGATTTCAAGATTTTATTTTATTTTCTATTCTTTATATGCCAAATTCTATATAGATCACATACATAATAATTTAAATCTGGTTCACTTCATTATACTGGTCATGTCACCACCTTGCAATAATTTGTCATTTGATACCATATCATTTAATAAAGGATGCACTCCTATTGATGTAATCCCTTAACTGTATTTACTCTTGATATCCATCACATGTCCATATGACTTGATTTTTATATTGTTTTTAAACTACTCATTGAATTTATAAAAAATGTATAAATTCTGTGTACAATTCTGACAATGATATCATGCTTGACTTTGTAAAGAAGAATATTTCTACATATCAAACTAAGACTGTGACTGAAAAAAGAATGTATTTGCCTTGAACATTTCTTTAGTAAACAATAATTTGTAAATCCTTCTAATTCCTATCATATTTACCTCATTATCATATCTTTGATTGAAATATTTTGAATGCTAAGGTCTCTGTTCTAATTTATGACAATTTCATCGGCTAAACCATTATCAGTTTTCCTTTTATTTCCATAAAATAAACATTTGTTTTCCAATTGTTACTGATTCATTTTTAATATATAGAATTTAATAATTGGACACATTTGTTCATGATAAATAAGAATTTTGAATTGAACATGGTTTCCTAAGAATAAAATATACTCCATTTTTTATTATATTAAATAAATAAGAATTAATCTCTTTTCTAAGATCAGCTATATAATCAACATTTTTCTATAATAATTTATTAATTCGATAAAAATTTGAAAATGGCAATATTTTAATTATCAATAATCCCATGTTTACTTTTAAGAGAAAATTATACATATTTTACCATATATATTTTCCAGTCTGTGTTAATTTTTTGCAATGAATTTTTTATAAAACACTATTTTTGATTTTTTTAAAAAATATTTTCAGAGAAGATAAGTATTTTGATCAAACACAGATTTTTCACTATCAGGAATTCACTTTAAGTTTTTCTAATCTCTAAACCCTTTTTTTTTTAAAAAATTAAAAATAATGGATTCTTTGTCGAGTTTTGATGGCCTAGCAGTTAACGTAGTTGCCCTCCAAGTAGCTGGTCCGGGTTTGTTTGCTGGTCAACGCTTTGACATATGGAAAAAATAATGGATTCTGTTTTACTTTTATCTAAAAAAATGCATAGAAAACAGAAAAATGAGATATTTTTAAATAGACATTTCTCCATTAGGATGTTTCTTCAAAAAAATTCATTTTTCAGAGAAAGGTAATTTCTCTGAAATCAGCATGCCCCTGATCTAGCTTAGGTTCCATTAAGAAAATTCTTATTTTATCCAAAATTGATCACGATGATGGCAGATCATTAAATTAATTGCCATCTTTTTCTTTCTCACTTCCAAAATTTCACATATTTGTACTTCATTTGAATCATGTATGCTAAATTCTTTCAACCCCAACCATATTTTCTTTTATATTTTCAGTTAATTTCTTTTTGGATGAATTGGATAGTGAATTACTTGAAATACCTCATTCATTCTTATAAAGACCATTTTTGATAAACTTTATTTCTCGATGTTCTTCTTTTTCTGCATTCGGGACCATTGGATTTTTTTAAATTGCCAAATATGAAAATTTGTTTCAAATATGATTTAAAATTTTTTAAAAGATAATGTAAACTATAAAATGGAAAAAAAAAAGACAATAACTTTAAAATGCTAAATAAATATATAAGTGGATAGTCTTAAAATAATAATTTTTTGCAAAAATCAATAAAAATTTTAATATGAAATTAAAAAAAAAAAATTACAGACAGAATAAATGTATCAAATCAAAGAACATCTTAGTAGCTTTTTTTTCCTTGCATTAAGTTATTTTACTTATTTCGAAGTTATTAAAAAATAATTAATTTAATGTATTTGACAAATGACATTCCATTTTTATTATTATGATTAAAAAAAAAACAACAACAATTATTCAGCACTTGACAGATGTATATGTTTATATGCTTATTTAATGACAAAATCGGCTTTTCACTTTACTGCCATCTAGTGTAAGATAGAGTAATCAATTAAACGTGATGATTACATGCATAGATTCGCTCCCTCCATCTTTGACTTCAAAGATTCATTGATAAAAGCAAAAGATAGAAACTAATCTGAAGATCGAGATTCAAATATTAAAAATAGAATTGAAAAGTTGCTTTTGTTTTATTAGTTGTTTTGATGACTTTTAATTTATGTAATGAAATTTTTAAAATGTAAAAGAAATCAAAGTTGAGCGAAAAAATATTTCTAGCTTGTGCTTTGAGTCTAATAAAATACTGCCACAAGTTTCTAAGAGGAAAACTGCATTAATTCAACTGTTGTTCATTCAGCTGGAGTTATTTATAACATCAACTTCTTAATCTTTTTCTTAGAATTTATGGTCATCTATACACTAAAAATTACATATTAAAAAAATTGATGCATTACTATATTTCGATTTTATATATAGATAAAAAAAAAATTCTTTCCTAGTTCTCATTTTATACAAATTTCAAAGATGGCTCTCTATTAAATATTCTTATAATAGAATTACAGCACTTCAGCCTAATTTTCACATATTAGACAAAATTATAATCAGATTACCTAATCGATGATTTGTACCTTACGTTTTCAGTTCAATTTCTTTTACTTCATCATTTTCTTACTGATGTTGTCTTTTTATAAATACTTTCATGCCGGTTGAACTTCTAATTTTTTTTTTTTTACATTTCTTTTTTTTCTAAAATATAGGGAATTTGAACACAGACTTTCAGGCCCTTTCACGCCACCGACACACATGCAGAAAAGACAAATAATCGCCAATATCCGCATTTCGTTCTAAACCATCCCTCATCAGTTGGTCCAGATTACCATCTGCCATACATATATATAATCAGTGCTCAGTTTTTCTTCTAAAAGTAAATGTCTACACAAATGTTTTCAAGTTTTTGGTCCCTCTTGCTGACAGATTATAAAATTCTTTTTATATATACTAATAAATACCAATTGCCAAATAAATTATTAGCCAAAATTAAATTACAAATCCACTCCAACTGTTTCCTTACCAAGACAAATTTCTCACAAAAAAAGTAAAAACATTCTATTCTGCCAACTTCTCAAATGTAAAATAGCAAACATATACTAACCCATCTTCCCATTTCACCTGTGAATTGAAAATATGGGAAGACAGAATAATACATATGTTTTGTGCTATTTTGCTCAAGGGTCTTGGCAGGAAATCATTGATTATGGATTTTAATTTTGACTAGTAATTTAATTATGAATTGATGTAATTAGTGTAATATATACATATATAATTGATGTAGTTTGTAACATTAAACTAAGAGATAGTGCAACTACTCTATTCGGGTCACCAAACAGATTTTATTTGTACTTTCTTCCGCTGGTAATTGACTTAAAAATCGTTAACTTTTAATGTAAATCACTCTTACCATTACATTAAACCATGCAGGTAGAATTCTGTAGCTAGTGCTGCTTTAAATTTCTATTATAATAATTAATCTTTTAAAAAAATAATAAGTATTTTTATCACCTAAATAATATAGATAAATTTTTAAAAATGTTTTTGATACTTCATATATATAACATGTGTATGTAAAACACATATTAAGGGGATAAAAAAATCTGATATTCAAGGAAAAGAAATAAAAATAATATAATAATCAAAAAATAATTATAATAAAGTTTGTATGATGTACACACACACTTAAATTCTTTAGTCAGGAAAAGATTGAGATAAATAAGATGCTATACTTAAGAGATAACACATAATCATCATCAGTGAGGATTTGCTCATGCTTTATTCTCTTTCCTTGCTGTCAATTATTTTGTTTTCTTAGACATACATATATAAAAACATATATGTATAAATACATGTTAGTAAAAGTATCAAAACATCTACCCAAAGAATAGAAATGTCAAAAAATTATCCTATTTAGAAGATATATTAACGTTCTTAAAATATTCTAGTGTTTCAATTTTAAGAGCTACATTATAAATTTTAAAGAGTTTTTCACATTAAAATGAAAAATGAGTAATGGCCATAGGAAAGTGACTTATACCATATCAGTGTGGTGAAGATTGCATCATATTATTATAGTATTTTTGTTTTATGGTCATTACAGAAACACTCATCTAACTATCCCAGATTAAGCTAGGACTTTTAGTCTCCAATAAATAATAAAGATATGTATTTCATGACAAAATAATTAAATAGCTATAGACCGACTACCAGAAAAATAATCCTAGGCTTATTTAGAAATCCTGATACTTAAAAAAAAAAATTCAGCTTCATTTAACTCTGAATCTATGTTATGAAACAAGGCAATATTTTTTTTCCCTTGAGTGTTTCTTTTCTATACATAAATTAATTTCAGTTTCATGCTATGTCTGGACATTTTCAGGGATAAGTCGAAAGAGATGAAAAATGCTTTATGAAATATGAATAATAAAAAAATCACATACTGATTAAGTTTGTCATGCAAAAGTAGTCAATGTGCCTCCCCTAAAGATTAAAATCTTGTATAATTAGCAAATCACCCCAACTTGATATAATATTTTTAAAAATCAAATCTATTTCTCTTACCTTAAATAATCAATAGATGCCAGATAAAAAGTAGTACTTAATAAATCCCCATTTAATGTTGTCCTATCCATATTCCCAATCTAGTTTCTACATTATGGTTTTTTGGATCTGGACTAATGTCCCTGGTATTTATACATTACTGAAGTTTGCACTAGGTGGCAGAATTGGAATAGGAGAAATAAATTTTCTATTTAAAACTATTGCATTCATTAGGTCATATAGTGTTTTGTTGGATATATGATAATACTGGTCAAACAATATGGATGCCTGTATTTATTTAAAAAAAGTGAGGACAACTAAAATATATAGATACTGAACTATATATATACTTAGGCTCTAGATGCTTATGGAAACAAGTTGACTTAGATTCATAACAATAAGCTGTTTTTGAATTGCAGGTTACCAGTTTGGTAATCAAATAGAAAAATGGAAGTGATTGTTTTATTAATTAAATGATTATTCTAAAGCACACTAGCCCTTGGGGCACTCGAATAATTAAATTGTCAGATAAGAAAATAAAAAGAAATTAAATGACCAATGCAAGCACAAAATGACAGCATGGACCGTAAATGAAACACGAGAGGATTAGTGACATCTTGTTCGTTGAATCCAAAGATTTGATGATAAAAGGCTAATAAAAATATAAAAGCCAAAATATTATAATTGTTATCAGAGAGAGCTGACTATTAATATACCGTTATAACTAATTGTATTGTAGATTTCACGATGTAGAAATCTGCAATAAATTTAATTTCCAAACCAAGCTTCTGGATGACAGTTCCTGACCAAATGCATGGCAAGTAGTGGTTTCATTTCAAAGAAGGACAAACAATCTACAAAAGTGATCATGAAGATGGACCTCTAAATCTGCTCAATCCGTAAAGTATGGACTCTTGTGTCTATCTAATAAGAACTTTTCTAAAATTGCAATTAATAGCTGAAAATAAGAACAATTATCTGACCTAAAAAATTCAAAATCAATGATTAATATTTTTTTTTATGCATATGTTTAATCAATCATTTCCATTTCTCTTTTTTTTTTTTGAGTGTGTTATGTGTTAATTAAAATATATCAAATTAAAGTTGGGTATAGATAGCTGCATGGATAAAAATTAATAACTATGTTTAAATTCGTTTATGTTTATTTTAAAGGGTTAATTTCAAGCTATTTGTTTCGTAGTTAGGACAATGCTTGTGGAGGGATATATGGATGTTTATATCAATGCAATGTGAAGTGTGTTTAGCATACAAGACAATGTGCCCAACTGAATGCATGACCCCAAAGAGGCAGTCATATCGTTGCAATGGTCGCAGACATATTTCCTGCGCCATTGACCCCTTCTAGCTCTATGGACAGAGATTTATAAGTTGGCAGAAAGGCCACTCTCCCCCATACATAGCACTCTTTAATTAATTTATATACGTGATTCCTTCGTCAGACATATGCACATTCCTGTACTGGACAAGGATCATGTCCTTCAAATAATATCATGCTGTCAGATACACATTCCTGTCAGCGTAATTTTATGCTAGCATCTTCATATTACATTGGTTGCGACTATATATCTGGAAGCAGGCATTGGTTTGGCTACGAACTTTTAGTCTGAGATTGAATGAATGTTTTGATAAGTTTTTAAGTGAAAAATCTATGTAGCCTATCTATACTCAACATGCTAAAGTAAAATATAATTTAAATGTCCATCTGTGCGGTCTATTTAAAATAGTAATTTTAATTTAAAAATAAATGTTACAATCTAAATATAAATTTTATTCCTCAATTTTAAATATAAATCTTATATATGTTCGTTAATAAATTTTTTTGTGTGTGTTATTACTGGAAGTGGTTTATTTTATTAAATATTAATATATTTTAAGTTATATTAAGTTTCTGCATCTCCTGGAGCTAGTGGCAAGGGCAAATGGTTTTAATAAATAAAGGTTGGATCTTTAACAGCACGTATCTGCCTACTCTATAAATTTTCTAGGTTCAAATGGCCTAGTGGCGCCCTGTACGGCAGATACGGTAAGACTAATAGCTTTGATCATCACCGAGACCATTATAATATATATGCACTTCTACTTATTTTTATTATTTTCTGATAAAATTTTTGCTATCTCTATTAGTTTTCTCACTATATTAATATACGTGATAATACTTTGTATAATAATTCTCTATAACAGAATCTCATGTGCAATGCTTAAAATCACAATTTCCTTCATTTCCATTATTATCACAAAAAAAGCTAAATGCTCTTTTTTTTATGTGTCAAGTGCGTTGACCGAGAAGTGAACCTGGGCCAGCTGCTTGGAAGGCAGCTATGCTAACAACTAGGCCACCAACGTTTGAATTAAATGCTCTTTTTTATAATCAATTTAGCTGAAAATTTTCAATATAATATTTTGTATCAACAACTTTCCTGATGTTACTCTTTTTAGAAGGTGGTTGAATCATAAAAACTGAAATATCTATCAAAATTATATAATTTAATACTAATTAAGATTTTGATCTATGGGTATTCAGAAGATTGTTGATTGTCTTAAAATCATAATATACATACATTAAGAAATGACATACAAAAGTTCTACTCTACACTGCCAAAAATATATTGCTGCTGACAAGCATTTTGGACATTTATCATTTCAAGTGTAAAAAAGGTAATTCAAACATTCAAAATTTTCAAGCATGCACCCCACACATGCACATTATCACTTCAAACATTATTGAATCATTTTAGTACAAATATTTCTTCAAGTTTAATTCAGTTTTCCCTCCTACTAAATGTTTATCTTTTTCCTATCACTACAGAAAAATTCTTATCCACTAATTTACATGACTTTACTCTAAGTCTCCTACAATCTCTTGGGTCCAGTTAAAAACTTCCTTCATCCATTTTTTATCAACTCTTCAAAAACACAAGTCCACTATAGCATCATATCAGTTTTTCAATTCTTTTGATGATATCCATATTTGTTTGTTCTCTCATCCATATACTTCATTTTTAATCTTTTATTCTTAATTACAACTCACATTTCTCCAAATTTCACTGTGTGGTATGAAGTCTCTACTTTTTTCTGAAAGTGTCCAAGTTTCAGATATATAAATAAGCTTTCTTTTTCAAACATATAGAAAATTTCCTTTTAATATGAAGTTAATTCTATCAAATATCATTCCAAGTTTCTACTATAATAAATTTCATCCATTATGTTTCCACTTATATTAATATTCAAACAAGTCTTTATCTTCATTTTTACAAAGTCATTGAATGTAACTTTTTAAAAAAAGTATTTATCCGTAGCCCTACTTTCTTGCTTTCATCTGTAACTTCTATAATATAGCCTGAAATTGTGAGAAATCAGTAGCATCACCTGCAAAATGTGCACGAGTTAAATTATCTTCTTTTTTAATACTCTCTTTAATTCCCATTTTAACCACAAAACATTTTTTTTTGAAACTGCCATCTGAATAAAAGATTTTTGATGAAGGCTGTGAATTCAGCCGAAAATAAAAAGGAAGTAAAATTGTTTGGTTTTATTGCAAGAATTTTGAAGAGATGGAATACATTGTCAAATACCTTCATCAACATTATTAACCTTCTTAGAATAAACGTTTTAATTATTGCTGTTGCATTCTTCAGAATTTGACTATTTAAGTCTTAATATTCTAAACCTTTCAACATAGCAGAAATGTTTGTTACAATCAAATGACTTTTCAATAATCCACAAATGCATTAAAAATAACTATTCACTATCACTGTTTTTTTTTTTTTGGGGGGGGGGACTTTTATTAATACTTCGCTGAAGATTACTGTCCTCAAATCCAGCTTGTTAAATCCGAAGATTTTAATGAATACATAACTTTCTTAAATATTATTGTGACATTCTTTCTATCATTTGATATATTCTAATCCTTAGACATTTGCCACATAACTTTGTTGACAATTGATGTTTTTTTCATTATATGGTCTCTTTTTATTACAAATTCTTCCACATTTTTTATATCATCCCTGCTTTTAGTAAATACCAATCTTTCTTTTTTTTAAAATAACTTTCCTTCAAATATCAAGATATTTTATATCACATGATCATCTCTTATATTAGCACATAATTGTTATTAAACAAGACAAAACTCTCCATACAGTAGTGCCACCCTGTGCCAACCAGAGTAATCAATGGATGCCAGAAGGCTTTATATCTTTAAGGTTTATTCTCTCATTTATTATTTCACTGTCTATTTCTTTATGTATGTTTCTGTACCAATTCTTCTAAATAAACATTTAAAATTATTTCCATATTATTTTTTCCTCCATATATTATTTGACTTAGTTAAAAATTTATGGATGAATTGTTGGTTTTTTGTTTCTATTTGTTATAGCTGCTTTTAGTAGAGAATCTATTATCTTTTTACTGATCTTCAATTTTGAGTTCTTATTCAAGTTAAAAAGAATTCATTATGTTGTCAAGCGTTGTTAGCCGAGAGGTCACCACAGCCGCCTTGCAAGCAAGTAGTTGGATCACCTCCCAGCCGATGCTATGACATATAAAAAAAAAAAAAGAATTCATAATGTATAATTTTCTTTGTCCACAAATTCTACAAGTTTATGAATTTATCTAAATTTTCCCAGTGCACTTTTAACTTCGAAAGATTTTACATTTCTATCAGTAAAATTAGTATGTTTAACAATGTTCTGAAACAGCTGTACATTAAATAGCTGTGAATAATTATATTACTATGAACATAAATGTTTATTTAAGTACTTTTCCAGATAAAAGATGTTTGCTTAAAATTTTTGAATAGAAACTCCATGTCTATAACTGAAGTGTGAATGATATTAGCGAAAAGTTTTTCCCTTGAGTTTTCTATTCAAACATTACGTGAAACTCTACAAACATCTACATATATAATATTCAACACCGTAACACAGAATAAAATTAAGTAAACTAAATATAATTTCAACACATTAGCATCATAGTTATAGTTATAAAAAAATAATCCAACAACTCCATATTAGTTTACCATTAAAAAAACCATTTTTTTTGTACTTGAACGCTATTGGCTCTCATTCATCACTTTTTCATTATGCGCAATAAATCAAACTTCCTTAATCTTTTGCTTTTTATCATTTCTTTCCTCACAAATTACCTTAATAATACCAGGAACAAAACCATGTGCATATTTCTTTTCATGACTATAAAATACAGATGCATTTGTTAAGTCAGTTTTAGCTTTTTTATATAAAAGTGTATGCTGCATAAATCTTGTTTTCAAATTTGCTTTCGTTTCATCATAGTTTATGTATGGACAATCCAATTGGCCGAATTCCACCGATCCAATTTGTCTCTTTTATTCTATATATTAATTAACCTGTTTAAATTTATATACGAGTGATTATATTCATTTACGTTTATGCACATTGTACCGATGTGTATATATACACGTTGCGTAAGTGTGTGTGTGTGTGTGTATGTATATACGAGTTATATTATTTATTTAAAAAATAAAATTAAAAAAATTACAATTATATGTCAATATTTAATAGTTTAGAAAAAAAAAAGGAGGGGGGGGTTAAAATTAAAAAAAAAGTACTAATATTGAGAAATGGGTTAAAAATTATTAATTATAAATTATTTTTCTTTTATTCTTTTTTTGTGTTTTTTTTTTTTCAAAAGTATTTTTGGTTAAAACCACTTTTTAATTAAAAGTTTTAATGAATTGAAACAAACTGTGCAAGATTAATCCGGTTCTCTGGAGATTAAGATTCCAGACTAATTAAATAAACAAGAGGACTAATTTCCATGTAATTAAAATGAAAAAATAAGATAATAAAAAATGTACCAATTAAAAAAATAAAGATCAAATGGATTGATAGCATGGGTGAAAACTCAAGTAAGGGTAGTGTCAGAGTGTATAAAAACTAAAATCCTCTATAGTTGTATTCAAACTATTGAGATTATTCAGATTCTTCAGACTATTGAGATTATTCAGATGATTAACCAGAGAATCTTATAGAAGTCAGTTAAATAAAATAATATAGTTGACCAGAGAGTTCACCAAGGTCAGCTAGGACCAGTGAACTAAATCTACAAGCAGCTAAAACAATGAAGTCCAGCATGATGAAACCATCTTTTTATGATTGTGCCAAGAGAGAAATGCATGACTAGACCCAAAAGCTGAGTGTTCATTCTTTTCCACCGCCTGTCTCTTGAATACATTAGCCAGATGCAGTGATATATTACTCTGACTTGCTTTTTTACTGATGTTTGAACCTGCCATGCCAAACCAATGGAAACAGCCCATGCCGTAGGACGCAGAACAGTGAAGCTTCACTTGTACTAAAATATATGCCTACCATGAATCTGACCAGAGCAGAAGATGAGGTGATCATCCATAAGAAAAAACAGAGGCTGTGCTTAGACCTAGGTAAATATTGTTTTTGATAAACAAACATGCATTTTATAATCACAAAATATAATTAATACAAAAGAACTTTGTATTTTTTTTCCAGTATGAAACTTTTAAATTTTATCTTAAATAGAACTTTAGATATTCTTAAGTATTAATAATAACTCCTTTTAAATAGGATTACTATAAATTATAGCAATTTATGTATTCATATTTTGTTTTGTTTTTAAATATTCATCATTATTTGTTATATTATTTAATAAATGTTTGTAAATTATTAATGCTGTTGTACATTCCTCTCTCTCTCTCAATTTAATTATGAATAAATAGACAATTTTATTTAAATATTCTGTGATGCCGATCTCATGTTTTTTATAGCTAGCCATGGGCCAAGTGTTTACATTATCTCTTGGGGTCTAGTCTAGTTGACTAGGTGGCACCCTAAGGTTTAAACCCATTTATCCCCGTGAAATATTTTGTTTCATACTGCCAGAGAGAGTTATCTTGGTCTGGAAAAGTGACTGTCGGTTTAATATTTTTATTAAATATCGATCTGTCTGGAAGTATGAGTAACATGTAAATATTAATCACATTTACTTCTGCTTGAGTAATGGAGTCTTGAAAATCATATTAAAGATTAATATGGTTTAATAAAGTAAAATAATAAGTAATTAGACTTAGAATAATTCGTAAAGTTTTTTATATGGATGTATCCCATTACAATATATTTATATTGTTTAAA
Source organism: Epiperipatus broadwayi (assembly GCA_028023455.1). Lineage (NCBI taxonomy): Eukaryota > Metazoa > Onychophora > Udeonychophora > Euonychophora > Peripatidae > Epiperipatus > Epiperipatus broadwayi. The sequence continues at coordinate 61,907 of JAQFVV010000124.1, forward strand.
TCACCCATTATCATGTCTTTTTAAAAATTATTCAATACCAAACTATAGTAACTGAAAAAAAAATACAAAGTTCATTTTGTGATTATAAAATGCATGTTTGTTTATCAAAAAAGCAAACAATATTAAATTATTATATGTAAATACTTTTAAGACAGGCTATAACCTGTATCAAATGTGACTTGAAATTTATAATAGTCAAGCAATATCTTTATTTTGCCGATAGAGGGACCTCTCAAACCACGACACAAGATAGTGACTTTTATAATGATGAGTGGCCGTCTTATCTTTAACTTAACTTTACCCTTATATAGGTCAAATCAAGATGCTTCAGATTGGCCTATATAAGTGTAAAGCTAGGTTAAAGATAAAATGGCTGCTCTTATCTTTATAAAAGTTGCTATCTTGTGTCATGGTTTGAGAGGTCCCTGCTCGGCAGAATCTTATATTGCTAGACTATTATCAATTTCAAGGCGCATTTGCTACAGGTTAGTCTGTCTTAAAAGTATTTATATATGGTTTTATCTTTTGCTTTGCCCACCTCTTCACATTTTCATTTAATGAGCAATCAACATTAAAGTGAGATTTAAAACTTTCTCTTTATATTATAAAATGCGTATAGGGAGTATAACATTAGTCAGTTTTTTCAGATTATAAGGTAGGTTGTATGATTCAACAAGATTTCAAAAAAATGCAGTTTAGATAGTAGATTTATAACAAAAAATAATGATTTAACAAAAGTTATCTCTTTAACAACAGTAATTCCTTAAAATTATCCTACAGCAAAAAAATAGTGTTGTAAGTAATTAAAATTGTATTTCAGTTTTAATAGTTATCGCTAATAGGAAAAAAGATGTATCAAAAATAATGTAAGAAAAAACTCTAAGTCTTCATCAAACTTAGTGTTGAAGTGTATGTTCTTATCTAATTGATGTTCAAAAATAAAACGAAAACAATAAATTTAATTCCAGCATACTCTAAAAATGAACGGTTGATTAAAATGAGAGAAAAAAGGAGTTTATTAAATGTTCAAAAATAATGAGAGTTTAAAAGATCCACCAAACATTAATTGTACATTATCTTTTTTGATATACGTGCTCTACATAAGAGATCACGCATTACTCCTGGACATTTCCAAGGCAATTTCAAATATCAGGAAAAAAAATAAAAGGAACTCTTAAGGTTTTTATATTTAAGTATAATAAAAATTTATTTGAGCAATGGAGTAGCTAAAATTTTTGAACGCTATTTCAAAAAAATCTCTTTAATATTACTGTAATGGTCAAATATCCAATATAATTTATTTGTCCATAATGTTGTCACAAATACATAAATAAATAATCAATCAAACAAGATTGAAATAAACAACAATTAATAACTGTATTTAAATATTTATCAAACCGGCTTTCATCTCCATTGAGACCTTCTCAAGATATTATATTATAGTATAATATCTTGTATAATTATAGTATAATATCTTGATAAGGTCAATGGAGATTAAAGCCAGTTTGATAAATATTTAAATATAGTTATTAATTGTTCTTTATTTCAATCTTGTTTGATTGATTATTTATTTATCTCTTTAATATTTATAACATATACTTTTTGAATATATATACAAACACAATGGCCCTAAGACCCATTGATTCATATGCTTAGTTTTATACCCAAAATAATTATGGCTCTGTTTCATTTGAAACATTTGATGGAATCTTCAAAAAAGTTATGAAGACTGCAAATGAGCAATGGAAAATGCATTCAATTTACTTTCTGTATATAAGATTAATAGTAACATACTTAAACCTATAAAATTCCAAACTGATTGTTCTTTGATAAGAAATTGCTTCAACTACCATTAGCTAACAGTAATCAATATGGACAAACATGACTTAGTGTAGTAATTAAGGGCATGAAAGTAAAATGAGATACAACCAATCCTTTTTTATTTAAAATCAGTCTTAAAAGTAATTCACCTTCCAGAGCCATTTATTGTAAATTTGAGTAACCAATGGACACCAAATAGTAATGACATTTTCAAATATTCTGATAAGCTTCCTGTTGTTAGTTTTCTTCTGTGTGAAGCATTAAATTTGCATTTAATCTATTAGAAGAAACTATTTTTACTCTTATATTTTCCAAACTAATAATTTCAGATTCGAAAATATTATAAGAGTTTGAAATCAAGCTAATTTGAGCTTGTACGGTTTTTTTTTTTTTAAGTGTCATAGCATCGGCCAGGACACGAACTCGCAACTGCCTGCAAGTGCAAAGCAGTCGCGCTGACCTCTCGACCACCAATGCAAGACTAGCTTGTACAGTTATATATCAAATGTTACATATCTAAAGAAAAAAAAATCCTACATAACAGTAGTAATAATAATTTCATAAAACAAAAAAAATCATTTTATTTATGTTTTATATTTTAAAAAAAAACTTGGCAAAAGTATATAAGAAAACAATTTTGTAGTGTGTATGTGGGGGTTTTTTGTTTTCTTTTTTTGCATATATATTTTTGAATTTTAATAAAAATAAAAAAGATAAAGTCAGCAGGTTTATCAGTTGTGTGCAGACATCTCAAATTAGAAGATAATAAAGAAAAAAAATTCTGAATGGATATTTAAAAAAAGATTAAAACTGATAAACATTTTAAATAAATCAATTTTATTTTAATTATCACTTAAACAATTACAAAATAATTTACATTTTGAAGACTTTAAAGCATAGGTTGTGATTTAAAAAAAAAAAAAATTTTCGGAAAGTCTGTGGATATTCCCAAGCAAAACATTGACTTATAAACACGTTCAAATAATGACAAGTTACATGAACTCCAATGAAGTTTAATTTGAACACCAAACTAAAGACTCATCCGGTGATTAATGAACAATACCAACATAAATATAAAATAGTGATGACTTTCACTCCACTTTACATACCAAGATGAGCACTAGATGGCAGTATGATCAGCCTCCCTCATTATGTTTCTGGCTATGTGACCTTCTAGCAGTAAAATTTTGTTTTATTCTTATCTTGCTATCTAAAGTGGAGAACAGTCACCTCTGAATCATAAACAGAAGTTAGAAAAAACGTGATCTTAGTATTATTAATACCAGATAGCATTTGCTGAACTTTGTTATATTAATTTCATTATTCATATGAAAAATTAAATATCTATAGATTATTTTAAACTAAAAAGGCAAATGGTTCTCAGTTTTTGGCACTTAAGTCTCTTCTTTCCTTTAAAACCTAATAAAAGGTTTGGAAAAGAAGAATTTCGTTATTAAAAAAATATATATTAATAAAAAAAATGTTCAAATTATTAAAACAAAAAAGCAAATGTATTTAAACAAAGGTTAGGGTAACAATCATTACAATAACATATATACAATTGTAATAATATTAAACTTAAGATATTCATTTATCAAAGTATTTTATAAAACAGCCATATAAATATTTTCAATTTTAGAATTAAAAAAAACAACATATTGATACCAAAAATAAAATATTTTACAATTAAGATAAATGAAAACTTATAGCGCCAAAAAAAAAAAAACAATAGCAACGAATATAAAAAAAACTATAGCAACAAATAAAAATATACATTCTGTTTTTAAAAAATCAATAAGGATAAAAATATAGTGATATTAAAAAGTATAACTATAAGTCAGTGGTGGATTTATACCTTCAACAGTTCTACATGAGTTCATTGTGTATTCCCCAAATGGGGGCGGACGACAACAAAATAATCATTACGATTTCTGTACATTTTATATTAAAAAATCTACTATATCAAGCACATAGTCATAATAATAAACAAACTACTTTTTTTTCTTTTAAGGGAAAAATTATGTATTATTGTAATTGTAGACTTTCAATGTATGTATAAGAATGATACTTTTTTTTTTTTTCTATTTTCATCTTATAACATTTACTATTTATTACATAAAAATAATTTCAAGTTTCCTTTGGTAAATTTCATAAATGTTAGTTTCCTGTCATAAACTGAAAAATATTGTGCACTTTATATCAAATTACTGTGCAAATTACAATACAATTCAAATTCCCATAAGTCAACATGATAAATTCAAAGTTATTTTCACACTAAGCAGTATATAATCACAATAAATTTAGAATTTACTTCATTTATCATTAGAGCTGTCACGTGGTTTCTCAGGATCCATGTATGAAATATACACCTTCCCAATGTTATTAAAAAAAAACTAATATCTTTTTAAAACTGTCTTGGAAAAAATTTGGTGCTGATATAGTATGTGCTCGATGGCTCAAAATTTTTTATGGTTTCTTAGCATCTCTGCATATTTACAACCCTCTGATTAATGTTTAATAATATATAAAATGTTCTTTTTCTTTAATATCCATCTCTCTAATGAATTCAAACTTTTGTAGAATAATTAATCTCTAAAACTGATTATAATTTACACTTTTTTTTTTTTTTTTGAAAAAAGGAAAATCAATATTAACATCTCCCCTTTAAAAAAACATATGGGGAAGCCAAAAATTACTACTAGGTGAGTTAAAAAAAACCTATACATTTTATTATTATAACATTTTTTTGTATGTGTATAGTCAATATTTATTTTTTACACAAGAATAGATTAGAAATTTGATGAAAGTTTAAAAAAAACAGGACACCATTTAATGGGTACTCATACAAATTTGCAATGTCATAAAAATCTTCCCTCTGTTCTTCTTTGGATCAACTTTTATACTTCACTGTAGAAATTCTGTAAACTGGAGACTATACCATGGATTCTCGGAATTCAGTTTCCCTGCACCCTATATATATATATATATTGTATCCGGTGTCAGGAAACTATACCTATCATTTATATTAGAAACTAGTACAATTACAGAAAATTATGCCTCATTACCAATCATGTTAGTATTACATATGTCATTCATACATACTACAAATTAATGTTATCAGACTTCTAATTAAGTAAATTATTAAAAAGTTCAAATGCAGGTAGCTGACATCATGGTTTGCTAAATATAAGCTTATTATCATATATATAAATCAAACTGTCATTACTCAAATTCAAAATCCAGTGGCTATTGTCTATATTAAAAGTTTGATAATTTTAGTATAAAATATTATGCTGTAGTTATAAAAAAATAGTACTTTTGTTATACATTGATTTCTTAAAATTGATATTACAATCAATTCTTATTACAATCGACAAATAAAATCAATACATATTCATTATAACAAAAAGACATAAACATACAGACTATTAGAAAATAACCAATAAACACAGTATGAGACACTTATTTTAATAATAAAAAAATAATAATGTTATAATTTATATAAATAATAATTTCAATTAAATTATTTTAAATAACATTATTTAATTGATTTTGTAAAATAAACTTATATTTTAATAATATATCTATATGCGCTGACACACCATTAAAGATGGAGCTAAAATAAGAATTATAATATTAAGATGGCTTAGTGCTTTTGAGGATTTTAAACCACCTTTATATCATAACTCTCATTTTAGCGTCACCCTTAATTGCATGTCAGTTGGTATAGGTATGTTACTGTTCATTTAAGGGAAGTTTACTATCTATTATTATTATTATTATATTTTAATAACAAATAAAATGTTTTGAATTAATTTAAATAAAAAAAAGATATGATAGCTTTAATATTCTTAAAAAGGGCAGAGGAAAAAAAAAAAAAAATGTTGCAGTTTTATTATTTCTAAATTTTTTCTATCTATTTATTATTATATAAATTATTTGGTTTTTTTTTTTAAAATAATTATTAAATGAATAATCTAAAAATTATAATATTTTTTCATATTAATTTTATTAGTTAATAATTTTTAATAAAACGAATATTGTTACAAACATATATATGTGTTAAGTATGCTGAGTTTTTGATTCAAGCGATAATATTTAGTCATTTGATAGTTTTTTACTGTTTGCAGTTCTCTTAGCATAATCTATTCTAGCTACATCATAAATCTTTATATCATTTAAGATGTAATATTGGTCAACGAAAAATATAAAATATTAATTTTTTTAAAAAAGATATTATAGTACTTTGAAAATTGATTCTTTATCCATCAATATGTACTTCTAATACAAATACATATATCTCTGCACTGAAATCTAATTATTACCTATAAACTTTTGTGTATAAGTTAATCTATATTTATAAAATCCTGCTTTTATCATTTCAAAATGGGGATCCAAAGTGAATCTGTAATTATGTTCCTCCTCACACAAGTTTGTATTTTTATTTCATTTGAAATCTCTAACAACTGATGAAGAAAGAAATTTCACTTGCTATTAGTTTAAATATTTTTTTTTTCTTTAATACAAAATGATTTTGCATTCATTCTTTACACTTATGTTATTTCCATTTCATAGCTAAAACTGTATATCTATTGCTCTGTCTTAGACTTATTATTGTTTAATTTTATTTTAAAATTCAATATTTTATCTCGATAACTTTATGTTGTATCACAATAACTCTGATCAGTGATCAACATTTGCTAATTTTTATTCTAGGAATTTAAAAAAATTATTTTATTTTATTTATATGTCATTATATTTCTGGTACTAAATTTATCACAGTAAAATTGTAATTAAATGAAATCTATTAATTGATTTAAATATCTTTTGACATTTTGTATCCAATCCATAAAAAGAAAAAATGTAAAAAAACAAAAGAACACTCTGAATAGAATCTGTGTTATTGGGAACAACAAACATGTTCCCAGATGACAGGGCTGACTAAACATCTGTCAATAATAAAAATCATCTTAACTAATTATTAATCTCATTAAGTTAAGTATTAATAAGCTGAAAATAAAGAAGATGATTTAACATTTCTTAAAGATTTTGTTTTCATGTGTTAGCCATAGATCTTCAAATCATTAAATGAATATTTGATTTGTCTAATAATTTTATCATAAAAATTCAATACAAGAACAGTCTTAACTAATACTTGTAGATAATATCCTCTCTCTCACACATAACTATAACAAAAATTGCATAAAAATATTTTTTGCACAAAAAACTGTTTACAAAATCGGCAACTACAAATTTCTGTCTGTAATAAAGAATCTGTTATAGTGATTAATAAATAAATAAAAATTTAATAGAATTTTAAAAATACACAAGCAAATGTAAGAATGTCCAATTAGTCTGACAATTTTATTTATCTTTTTTTGCTTATATAATCCTACTTGAGAAAATATTCAAGATAAACAATTACTTTTAATTATTTTCATTAAATCTTATTTGATTTTCATCTGAAGTATAAGGAACTGAGTCACGCAATCAGTATTATCTTTTAAGTATTTTATAGATAAAAAAAAAAATTGGAAAAAAAAAAAATTATAAACATATAACTTTAAAATTTTGATTATGAAGTGATTACATTGTTTGGTTATAATTTGAAGGAATTAATTTGAGACTAAATTGAGAAAAAAAAAAAAACTAATGAGATAAGAAATCAGCTCAAATGACATTATTATTATTATTTTTACGTTATTGAAAAAACAATTTAATTACATTAAAGTCTATATATGCTCTGTAGTTGTGTGTGTGTGTGTGTGTGTGGTGTTTTCAGAATGAATAAAATTAAAATATTAGAATTATATTTCGCTAAAAAAAAACAACAACCTTGATTAAATACAATGATATACATAGAGGGAGCTAGAAGTAACACAACACAATGAACTTTACAAGTCAGGTTTTGTTGTTTTATTTTTTAAAAATAATCCTATATCATGATTACATTCATGTCGTCAATATTTTTAACAACTTTTTTTTCGAACTCATATCTTCATAGAGCCTAAAATCCACCACTATCACAATTGTTTATGCATTTTGAATTTTAAATAATTATGTCAATTTAAAAAAAAAAAAAAATCATCCTTTAATTAACAATATAATTGTAATAAATTATGATCTAAAAAAATAAAAAAAACAACTTTTTTTTTAACCATAAACAGCTTACCATCAAATTTATTCTCATTTACAACAAAAGTATTACATTCTTTTTCTAATACGCGTGGTCCTATATGATCGTACCATGAAAACAATCGGTAATACAAAGATACCTAATCCGAGTAAAACCGTGCCGCCGCAGATTGCCAAACATCCAACTAAAGGAGCTGCCATCAGTCTGCCACCTAGGGGAGATTATGAGAATTTATTATTAAGTTACTTAATATTAAAAAAAGAATAACAAAATTTTATAATTATTCTAATGAAATAATTTTAAATATTTTGAAGAATGAACGATTAAAAAAAAATTAAGACACTAATTTAAATTATTAAATTTTAAAATAAATTTTATTAGAATGCAAAGTAAAATATATGTTTTGTAACTGTTGATTTTATACACACGTATTTTATACACACTGTACAAATATTTTAATGACTAAAGTACAAAGTTTTATAATTATATCTTAAGACAAAAAAAAAAATAATAAAAATTACAATAACATGTAAAAAGTTTTAGATTAGTGTATCTATAAATTTGCGGGTAATGAAAGAAGGTTCCAAAAAGCTGAGACATGGGGCAAAGATTTAACTTGTTACCTTTAATTTTATAATTAAAAAAAGATTGAACTTAAGGGAAAGCAGGATTAAATATGAAATAGCATCTTAGAAACCACAATATGAAGAATAAGAAAGTTGTGGTTTTAATTTTTGGAGAGACCTCTCTCAATGTTACTGATAAATGTGTTTTGTGACGATGTAAAAGACCACAATAATATTATTACTAAACATCACATGATCACCATTCTTTATTGTTCATGTATTTTGGATTTTAAATAATTATATCAATTTACAAAAAAAAAATAATAATCCTGCAATTAAAAATATAATTATAATAAATTGTGATATAAAAAAAAAATAACAATTAACTTTTTTTTTAAAACCATAAACAGCTTACAATCAAACTTATTCATGGTGATCATGTGATGTTTAGTAGTCTAATACCAATCCTGATGTGGTTATTAAAGAACCAAAGATACCAAAATGCATGGCATTCTTCACTTCTAGAATAATAAATTGAATGTGGAGTTTCTTAATCAAAAAAGAGATTTAAAAAAAGAAGTTCAATGACTGAGAAGGTTTAAAAATGATTCTTGGATTAAAACTCTATAAACAAAAATACATATTTTGTTGATTGTTGTCAGAGGTTGTTGTTTTTTTGACCCATTGAAAGTAATATATAAATCTGAAATCAATACTTTTTTATGTGAAAAAAATTATATTTAACACAGGTGGAGGAAATACTCTGGTCGTTTTCTGAATAATAATACAAATATTAACATAAGCCAACAAAATACTATTTGATTTATATTTAACATGCTACACTCTATTCCAGATATATAATGCATGCCTGAGCAAACAATACACACTATATAGTAATGCTATTGGACAGAAACTAGACTGATATTTGGAAATGATCACATTAGCATCTAATTTTTAAAGACTTATTCAAAATTCAATAGAAAAAAGAATTGTGACTTAAAGAGTTTGGATGACTGCTTTTAATGATATATCCAATTTACCAATTCATTTAGATTTCAGTAAAGATATCCAGTTTGATGAAGTTAAAGCAGCTTCTGATGAGACATCAGATCTTACGATGATGACAGAATTTTTTTTTTAATATATGGACTTATCAAGTTGTACCACAAGATTTTAAGGATGCTTCTATAGTTTCAATTTATAAAAAAAGAGGGCAAGGAAACATTGAACTAATTAATATTCCATAACATCAATTAATAATAGTCCATTACAGGAAACATGCATTGGTGGCCTAGCGGTTAGCATAGCTGCCTTCCAAGCAGCTGGCCCGGGTTCACTTCCTGGTCAACGCATTTGACATATGAAAAAAAAAAATCTTATTGAATAGGTCGTTTATAAGCATAAAATAAATGCTATCAAGATTCAGTGTGGTTTTAGAAAATCAAGAACTCTAAATATAATTTCTGTTGCCAGACAAATGTACAAAAAAAATGTCATAAACAACGTGATTTATGCATCATTTTTATTGACTTAATCATAGCATTTAACACAGTTAATGAAAAAGATTTGTGAAAATTAAAATCAGCTGCTTGTCTACTAAAATTTATTCTTAATATATAGCTTAATTTGCCAACACCACCACAGATTTAATTGCTCTCCCTGATGAGACTTTTGTAAGCTTTCAACTTTTGATTTTAGTATTAAACCATAATTCTATATCAGAATTTAATAAATTGAACTTGATTTGGTAAAAATATATGTTTGGTAATGAAAAAAAACCTCAACAATCATATCTGAACTTATTATATTATATAATGAGCATAATAATAGCTCTTAACAAGCTTTTCTGAACATCCCTATCCTCAGATTGGTTTCTAGCTCTGACTGTCATGAGTGAGGCACTAGGATATTCCCATATTAGATTTAAAAATACCAGTTCAAGCCTAGAATTTATCTAATAGTTACCTATCAAGTAGAAAATATGAAATTTTCAGACATCCATGTCTTCAAATCTAGTTAACTAACTTAAATAGTCATATGGGACTGAACTAAATTAAGAAACACCATATTTTAATAGCTTAAACAATATAAAATCACTTGACCTGGTATTTTTAAATGTAATACCTGAATGTCCTAGCACCTCACTGATGACAGCCAAAGCTAGAAACCAATCTGAGGATAGAGATATTCAGAAAAACTTATTACGAGCTATTAGCACTCTCATTATATAATATTTGTAATACAAACTTATTAAATTAAGTCACCTGATATATTACTTGATTTCCTGGCAAATATTTGAACTTAGTAAATATTGAATAAATAAAATTGTAATGATGCCAATAGATGCTTTCATCATTAAATGGTTGGCAGAGTAGAGTGACTCTTATAAAATAAAAAAAATCTTTTTTAAGTAAAATTTGTATTTAAAATGCAAATGTGAATGAACAAAGTCAATCTCCAATAAATTTATCAAATTTTATTTTAAAATATTAAGACTAAAAGTTCATAGCCAAACCACATTTGCTTCCTGATATACAGATGCAACCAATGCAATATGAAGATGCTAGCATAAAATCACACTGATAGGAATGTGCATCTGACAGTGTGATATTATTTGAAGGGCATGATCCTCATCCAGTATAGGAATGTGCATCTGTCTGGCGAAGAAATCATGTATATAAAATAATTAAAGAGAAATACTACATATGGAGGAGAGTGGTCTATCTTCCAACTTATAGTCCCTATCCATAGAGCTAAAAGAGGTCAATGTCACAGGAAATACATCTGCTTACATTGCATTTTGTTTCCTGATTTTCAAAATATCTCAAATTATTCTAAGACAGTGATGACAATGATATATTATCCATAATTTTCATAAACTAATATAATCAGAATTACATGATTTTCTTTGTTAATATTACACTATAAGTTATTACTTTCCAATTTTAAAAAAATATCATCATCAACCATTATCAATCCACTGCAGGATGAAGGTCTCTCCAAGTTCAATCCATCTTTTCCTATCTTTAGCTTCTCTTCTCCACATCCCCCCTGCACACTTTCTTATTTCATCCATCCATCTCACATGTGGTCTCTTTCTGGGTCTTTTACAATCTCTTGGAATCCAGTTTAAAATTTCAATTGTCCATCTGTTATCATCTCTTCTAACAATACGTCCAGCCCAACTCCACTTCAGTCTTTTAATTTTTTCAATGAGGTCAGTAACACCTGTTTGTTCTCTTACCCATACAATGCGTTTTCGACCCCTTCTTGTTACTCTCAATATGTATCTCTCCATACTTCTTTTAGTGGTCTGAAGTCTCTGTATTGCTCTTCTATTAAGTGTCCAAGTCTCAGATCCATAAGTAAGAACTGGAAAAACACATTTATTAAAAACCTCCCTTTTCAAACACATAGGCATATTTCCTTTTAGTATCAAGTTATTTCTACCAAAAGCACTCCAACCAAGTTTAATTCTATGATTAATTTCATCCATTATATTTCCATCTGTATTAATAATCTGACCAAGGTATTTGTAACTGTTAACTTCTTCTAACTCAGCATAATCAATCTTTATTTTCATATTTTGAGAAAATCTATTAAACATTACTTTAGTCTTTTTAACATTTATCTTCAGTCCTACTTTCCTACTATCATCTGATAACTCCTGCAACATTTCGTGTAGCTCTAAAGCATTATTTGCAAAAATAACTACATCATCTGCAAAATCTAAATGACTTAAATAATCTCCATGTACTTTCACTCCTTTAGCTTCCCATTTTAATCCACAAAATACTTCTTGCAGCACTGCTGTAAAAAGTTTTGGAGATATGGAGTCACCCTGTCTTACACCCTTTTCAATGTTGATTTTCCTACTATCATTATATAATCTAATTGTTGCTGTTGCATTTTTATAAATATTCTTCAAAATATGACAATATCCTGGATCCACACCTTGATGATCCAATGCTTTAATCACTGAAGAAATGTTTATAGAATCAAATGCCTTTTCATAGTCTACAAATCCTAAGCATAATGGCAACTCATATTCATTTGTTCTTTCTATAATTTCTCTCAATACCTGGATATGATCTATGTACTAAAACCACTTTCAAATCCAGCCTGTTCTCTTGGTTGGTGGAAATCCAGTGTTTTTTGTAGACAAGTTGTAATTATCTTAGTAAAAATTTTGTATAAAACTGATAAAAGACTGATAGATCTGTAATTTCTAATATCTTCTTTATCACCTTTTTAAAATATTAATATTAATACTGCATTCTTCCAATCATCTGGTACATCTTTATCATTTAGACATTTGGTATATAACTTTGCTAAAAATTTTCTATTTCTTCACCTGCTTCTTTTATATATCAATTACAATTCCATCACTACCTGGAGCCTTCCTTTTCTTCATAAATTTAATTGCATGTCTCACTTCCTCATTCAAAATTCTGGGCAATTCGGAAGATATAATATGTATAGGAGGCATTTGTTCTTTATTACTATATAATTCTTGATAGAAGTCTTCTACACATTTTATGATGTCATCTCTCTTTTTAGTAATAATGCCATCTTTTTTTCTTATTGCAGATATAAATTTCCTACCAATACCAAAATGTTGTTTTACACTCTTTAGACTTTTATTCTCTTCTATAGCTTTCCTTGCTAGTTCACAACTATACTTTCTTATATTTTTGATTTTTAGTAATTATTACACAAACATTATATAAAAATAATCATGAATCTTAATCAACTTTGCAAAAAAAATAAAATTTTTAGTTATTTCAAAAACATTCCCAAAAAATAATTTCCCAAATAGTATGGTACAAAGAAATAAGTCAATCGAGGAAAAAAGAAGGCAAGGCTAAAACGCTTTATCATTATTCATTTATACTGGCTTATTTTGCCTTTTTTTTTAAATTAAAAAATCAATATTATAAAAATATGCAAATTTTTGAATTTTTTAAAAAAAGTATCCTCAATAGATGGCTGTATAAATGCAATTAAAAAAATATAATTACAAAGACTTCTGGATTTCTCTGACTGAATGCTTCCAGGTTGATGATCTGTATAACCAAAAAATCTCATGTGATATCAGCTAATGCAATGCTTTCCACAGTAAACTCTCATGAAAGCTCAAGTAATCAATAGATATTGGCTAATCCAGTTAAATTCATATCTAATAACTACCCTATCCATATTCCCAGACTAGTTTCTGGTTTATGGCCAATATCTGATATATCTGGACCTTTTGATTCAAAAGATCCAAAAAATCCTCCTCTCTGATAAATGCCAGAAATCAGAAACTACTCTGGGGATATGATTAGAATAGGACTGGATATGGAATTAATTAACATTACTATCTTAGTATCAAATGATTACTCGAGGTTACATTAACAGCAACATTGGAGTAGAATAAACAGAATTTGCTTTTAAATACATAACTTCTATATAATAAAATGAAAGAAAGTGTTAATATTGGTAATAAAAATTATAATGTATATGAAATGAAATTCATATTTTTCAGGCTTATAGACAACGTTATGAAGATGGCATCAAGACTTAATATAGATTTGATTCAAGCTTTTTAATTTAAAGTACTAAAAATCAAAAATAAGAACTTCAACTTCTCAACTTTTAAACTTATGTTATGCTAATAATTGTATTATCGATGAATATTCAAAGGATAGTCTGCAAAATATTCTTAATGTTTTTGAATACAATCTTTAAAACTTTGGCTTATTAATTATTGCTCAAACACTATCCAATCAGTAATGGCAAAAAAATCAATATCTTAGTATATTTTTAGATATAAAAGTGGACATGGATCTTGGAATGCAGCACAGACTTAAATGTGCATTTAAGAAATTAAAACTAAAATATTGCATCATAGATATATACCTATTCCAATTATTTTGGTTTACATATAACAAGATATTCTATCAAAATAATTGGTTGAAATGATCATAAAAGTACAAAAAAGTAGAGCATTATTTAATGATATTCTCCTTCAGTTTTCTGGATGTTCACAGAGGCAAAACTTTCCATACTGTAGCACCACTCAGTACAAGCCAGAGTAATCAATGGATGCAGGAAGGTTTGTGCATAAAATCCCTATCTAATGCCTACTCATCTAATATCCCCTGACTAGTTTCTAGCTTGTGGCTTTCATCAGTGAGGAGCCCTCCAGCAGTCAACTTTTACTTCTTTAACTAACTATAAAGCTTCGAGTCCAAAATGAAAACACAATAATGTTTTCAAGCTAAGCTGCATCCATTGATTACTCTGGCTTGCACTGAGTGGCGCTACACTACTGTAAGGAGAGTTTTGCCTCTGTGAAAAACAGCTTGTGTATGCATAAAGAATGGTGATCATGTGATGTTTTTCTGGATATGATAAGATTGAACTATTACTGAAAAGAGAAGAAACATATTCTTGAAAATATATATTTTATAGTGAATTTGAATATGACAAATTTAAGAACAGCAAATATATTCCACTTAAGTTGAAAAAATGATTTAAAAATCAAAGTACAAAGATGTGTAACTAAATGTTTATACAAGAAAGATAAAACTCAGGCTAGAATACAATGGAGAGTTATAATCAGGAAAGATAAAAGTTTGTTATAAAAATTAAAATGCAGTAATGGAAAATTTTAATTAAACAGATCAAGGGATCAGCATGTAATATATGGTTTATATACTTACTACAAACATCATTTTTATTTCTTTATTTTTTGTTTTTCTTTCTTTTTTCCTGTATTTAGAATATCCATACTCACTTATGAATGACTATTACTATTTATAGAAATCAATTACAAATATGGATAATATAAACTGGTATTTACTACTTAACTGCAAAGTCTTAATTTACAAGCAGATGAAAAAATGGATTCACTTTCATATGCCATCTAAGCCATTAAATAGATAGGAAATTAAAACAATTATATATATAAAAATAAAATTTTAAATTGTGAAGTTGTTACTATGGCTCCATTAGAAACAACTTAAATGATAAAGTTAAATAGGAATATGTGTACTAACTCCAATTTGGGTTATCAAATTAAACATCATATGAAAATTGTATTCATGTTTTGCTCTATTTATCAATTATGTCTTTGAAACCAAATGGTATATTTTGCTTTTTAATTTAAACATAGCTTGTTCTGTGTAGTAAACATTAATTAAAAATTCTAAGTAGGAAAAAGCTAAATGATAGAAAAAGAAATTTATTAGAGGATTAGATGTCATTTAAACACTATATATAATTTATTTAAAAAGAATTAAATTAAGATTCACAAAATTGCTAAATATATATATATTGTAACGGGATATATATATGTGTTACATTCAAATTTAATAGTAACTTTTTTTTATCTAATACAGAATTAAAAACAAACTGTCAAAATGCACAAATAACGAATTATTAATTTATTAATATGTTAAATTGATTTAAATATTAAAATAAGCTTTAAAAAATAAATAAATTATAGAATCGAAGCAAAGATTCTAATCTTTAAATAAAATATATAATTAAAAACCTTTTTAATAATAGCGAAGATTTTTTTTTAATTATAAAAAAATTACAAACAGATCTTAAGGCAAAATCACAATTAAAGAAATGATTATGAAATAGATGAGTTCCCGCCCAGAGATAGAGACACAGACCTCAGTGGAAAAATTTACTTAGCCATAAACCCAAAATCTACTTGGCCTCAAACTGAATTAACCAATAAAATATAAATAATGAAATATGTTTGATGAATCCGTGCATTCCAGAGATAAGGTGCCCGGCGACTATAAAAAGGAAAATCCAAAATATAATTAATTAGTTAGAGAGAGAATCAGAAAATTAAAGTCTTGAATTCATCTGTAAAAATAATTTTTAAAAGTTATCGCCATCACCAAAAAAAAATGTAATTAGCTTCATCGTGCTTCCTTTGGTGCGGCCGGCCGAAGGTAGCTTTCATCTCCACGGAGCCCAGGATCAAACCACTGGTGCCGTCTTCAGAAAACATCGTGAAATGCATCTTCATAAATCATCACAAGTCTTCATAAATTTTCATCGCAAAGGAACAAGCACGGATAAAGGAAAGTATAATTTATAAAATATAAAATGAAATATAAACTGTTAAATTTAAAATCTTCGAACTTTATCTATCTTTAAAATGAATAATAGACTTTCTCTCTCAAGCAAACCTGAACTTTATTTCTATAAACTCTTATTTAAAGTCTTAAACGTAATCTCTTTAAAAAAAAAAATGTATTGTATTTTTTTATATTTTTTATTCATGCTAAATTATATCTGTTTGTAATAGGGTAGGGGTTTGCGATTGCAAACTTAAATTTAAAAATAAAAACATATATTGTTATTTGTGCATTATTAAATTTAAAAGAAAAGTAGGTTATATAATATTTGTAGAAAAAAAATAAGTTAAAATATAAATGTTATCTTAAAATGATTTTAAAACCTTAATTAAACTAAAGATTTTTTGTTTTGAATTAAATTAATAAAATGATGTAAATGTTAGTTGAGTGTAGATGGGTGCTAAACTAGTTTAAATGTGTTACTTTTAAAGAGGGTTTTGATTTCGGACTATTTGTTTCGTAGTTGTGTCAATGCTGGTGGAGCAATATATGGACGTTGATATCAATGTAATGTGAAGTGTGTTAGCACCTAGGGCGACGAGTCCAACTGAATGCATGACCCCAAAGAGGTAGTCATATCGTTGAAAATGGACGCAGACGTATTTCCTGCGCCATTGACCCATTCCAGCTCTATGGATTGAGAAGATAAGTCGGCAAGATAAGACCGCTCTCCCATCCATACATAGCGTGTTCTCTTTATAATACATACATGAACCCTTCACCAGATAGAAGAACATTCCTATACTGGTTGAAGCTCATGTTTTCTCCAATAATATCACGCTGTTCAGACGCACATTCCTGTCAGCATGATTCTATGTTAACGTGTTCATATTGCATTGGTTGCTGATATATATCTGGAAGTGAGCATTGGTGTGGCTGTGGATTTTTAGCCTGGAATCAAATGTTTGAAAGTCTTTTGGGTGCGTGGTCTGGATAGCTCATCTATACTCAACATTTCTAAGATTAAAAATAAAGTTAAAAACAAATAAAATAATAACTAATGAAACAGAATAAAACAACTTTCTTCTTCTGTTATAAAAATTATTTTTTTTGAAGTTTTTGCGTTATTAAGTATATACGTAAATAAAATCTTTTTTGTGTTATTAATACTGACAGTGATTATTTTATTATTCTTTATTATTAAAAATATATTTAATGAATGTTTTAAACCTCTGCTACTTCATGAGCTAGTGACTTGGGCTGACGGCCGTGATCTTAACAGCACATATCTGTCGACTTTATAAATTTTCTAGGTTCAAAGTAGCCTAGTGGCGCTCTGTCGGCAGATGCGGTAAGACTGGATACTTCACCACCATCACCGACCGTTATAATATATATAAATTGTCCAAATAGATCCATGGGAATAGGCTGTGAATACTGGAGAAGAATGCTACATCATGTTCAACAAGTGAAAAATGGACAATAAATATTTCAATAATGATATGTAAAATGATTCCAGATAACAACAAACATGAGATGATAATGGCAGACAGATAAATAGCAATAAAATATCCAGCCAATGCATTAATTTGGAAGCAAAATTAATGATTTCTAATCAAGAATGAATGAGAGCTTTGGGTGTGCATATATATATTATAGAGTTGCTGTTTGATGTGTTGTCAAGTAATTTCCTAAACAGCTGATGTATCAGGTTTGATAAATAGATGTGTCATATAAGAAGTTAACTGATCTTTGATCAAATGTTGTGATATATAAGACTATAATTTTTCTATAAATATCTCTAGAGAATGTAAATAAAAAGTAACATTAATAAATTATATATTTATGAGGGAATTAATACTTATATATTTAAAATGTTTATTTGAAGACAAGATGATTTAATAAGTTGGATTTATGCTTATTTAAAGGCAAGATTATTTAATAATGTTTTATTATAAGTTCCTACTTGTCAATTAGTATTAAGCCAATACAATGAAGTTTTAGTTAAATTACCACTAAATTTCATGTTCAAACTTTCATATCAAATTAAGCATGGACGGTTTACTTAAATAGAAACAGAGTTGCTATATTTGAAGTGATCTCAATTGGTTTCCTAAGTAGCTGATGATATCATGTTTGACTGACAGAAACATATGTCCTTCACAAGATTATTTCATCAAATGATGTTTATAAGACCATAAGTTTCTATAAATGGTGTAAATAAAAAATAACACTAATAAAATACACATTTATGTGGTATTTGTTTAAGAAAAAGATACAAAAAAAAAGCACATTTCTTCAGCAAAATACATAGTAAATAAGAAGCAAATGAGTTAATTTATAGAAATAAAATCAATAGTCTGAATAATTTCCAATTATCAGAAAAGAATAGACAATACTACTCAGACTCAATAATATTAATGTTTAATATATATTAATAATAAAATAAATTCTCAGTTAAGCAAAGTGATATATAAAATTTGTTAATATAATAAAATCTAGATCATATTAATTTTTTTTTAAAAAATTCCTTTTATTTCCATATTGCAATTATTCTACAAAATACTTCAGTACTTCACTGCATTGCTCATCATCCAATCATAAACAAACAACTAAAGTGTAAACCAGTAAGATTTGCTAATCATTACGGTCATAAAATGATAAAAAGAATATAAGAAGTAAAGATTTAAGATAATTAATATCTATGTCTTAATACTGATGATTGATTCAGGCATCAAAACACCATCTACATGCTAGCAATGCAAGAAAATAAAATGTATTTGTTTAAAGTGGCACCAGAAACTGTTGTAAAGGGATTGGTGCTTCCAAACAATAAATGTATCTTTTTTAAAAAATAGAAACAAGTAGAATAACCATCCTTAAAACCCTTGTGAGACTCTTTCTATAGAAAAAAAGCAAATAAGAGTATATTCACCAAACAAATTAAATAGTCAGTTGAAGATTTATAATTTTCTTTAATAGTAAGTTAAAGATTTATGACTTTTCATTCTTATTTTATATTCTATCTAAAGAAAAGTTATATATTCATTTACTGACCAACAAATATATAAACCATCAAACATCACATGATCACCATTCTTTATGCCTACACAAGCTGTTTTTCACAGAGGCCATTTAGTGCAAGGCAGAGTAACGAATGGATGCAGGAAGGTTTGTGCATAAAATCTCTATCTAGTACCTATTCATCCAACATCCAGACTAGTTTCTAGCTTGTGGCTTTCATCATTGATGAACCTTGGATCTGAGAGCACTGCACTTAGCCACAAAATAGAAACTAGTCTGGAGATATTGAATGAGTAGGCACTAGATAGGGATTTTATGCACAAACCTTCCCGAATTCATTGATTACTCTGGCTTGCACTGAATGGCGCTACTGTATTGAGAGTTTTGCCTTTGTGAGAAACAGCTTGTGTAAGCAAAAAGATTGGTGATTGTGTGATGTTTGATAGTTTAATACAAATCCTGCCCAATAGGATTATGGTGACTGTGATTATTAAAGAACTAAAGACACCAAAATGTATCGATGCTGAACTGAGTTCAGATCTATATAACTATATTAGGTAATGAAGTTAGTTTGAAAACATTATTGTGTTTTCATTTTGGACTCAAAGCTTTATAGTTAGCTAAAAAAGTAAAAGATGATTGCTGGGGAGGGGGGGTGCATTAGATCCTAAGATCTAGATGCAGTGCTCTCGGATCCAAGGCTCCTCGCTGATGAAAGCTACAAGCTAAAAACTAGTCTGGGGATATTGAATGAGTAGGCAATGGATAGGGATTTTATGCACAAATCTTCCTGCATCCAGTGATTATTCTAGCTTGCACTGAGTGGCGCTACTGTATGGAGAGTTCTGCCTCTTTGAAAAATAGATAAACAGAAGTATTCTCTAGGACTAAATATCTGAAAGAAAAATCCTAAGCCAGCTTAAAACATAAAAAAAGGGTTCAAATTTTACTAAATTTGAAACATACCATGTTCATTTATTGACAAATATTAAATGGAAAACTAAGTTGTTTATGGGAAAGCTATCTGAAAATTTCTAATCTTGCTTCAGAAATCCACATCTATCTAAATAATGGCTCATGATAGGTGAATGCACTAATCTCTTCATAGAAAGGACTTTTTGATATAGAATTGACATCTATTTAGTTTTAAATTAAGAATAATCTTTTGATTTATAAAAAATTTCAAGATTTACATTCGTAAAAAAATAAAAAAGAATGGACTGTTTTCTTTCCTTTTTTCTTTTTGGCAAAATTTAATCCCAATTATATATATATAAAATTTTTCTAAGATTAATTTATGCAAAATATTGAACTCAAATAATTAAAAAAAAACAAACTGAATTTAAAAGTGAAGTATAGCTCAGTTAACCAGATCCAAATATTAAAAAAGTTATTAAAAAAAAATGATGAATTGTCATTTTGTATTGGATTTTTAGATTTCAAAAAGGCAATCAATTCTATAAGCATTTCTTCTGTGATTAATATTTTGCAACAACATAGCAAAAGACTTAGAATATTATAACATCTCAATAATATTTATCACTGCACCACTGCTACAACTAGATAATATAGTTATAATAAAAATAGTAATATTGATAAAGATTTACAGCAGGATGATTCTAGTTATGCAAAATGTTTTACAGGAAGTATTTTTGAGATTAAAACAGTAAAAAACTGATATGATTGCTTTTGCAACTAAGTTTCAAAAAATGCATAAAAGCTCTCAGATGAAATTAAAAAGCTACGATTAAATAGATTAAAAAAAAAAAAAAAATAAAGATTGAAAATAATGAATTAAAAATAATTATGTGATACCCTGATCATATTATTAAAGTTTAAATTAAATGGTTTTGGTAAAAATAACATAACATTAAATATAAATAATAATATCTGAAAAGGAAAGTTTTTAATAAATGTATTTTATTCATGATTCTAATAGATTTAAAACTTTATTAATTAATAAATATGAATATGATTGCAGATAGTAACAGCTAAACAGAGAAATTTTCTATGATTAGTATAAAAAGATAAAAAACAAAATACATAAATAAGAAAACAAAGATTGATCATCTATGCCACTGGAAGAAAAAAGTGAAATGAATTGGGAGTGAATATGACGCCAGAAAAAAAGTAAAATCCTAAACGGAATTCCAAAAGATTGTAAGAGGTTTAGGGTCAACACTGCCAATCTACCATTGCAGTAAACCACCTGATTAAAAAAAAATAAACATGTAGATACCTTCATCTGCAGTAAATTGATAATGAACAAAAATGATATCTTTATGTATATTGATATATTACAATTTTTCTTAAAAATATATCTTTAATATAGTAGTCCACTTACCAAAAATGGCTCCTCTAACAAATTTTCGTTGAAATGGTTTTTCAGCTTTAAAACGATATTTGCAACCAAATATACTAAGTTTACTATAATGGTCCCCAAAAAATTTTAAACTGCGGAAGCGGTCTCCACAACGATAACAAAAATGTGTCTTGCAGTGAGCACATTGCATGTGGTCACAACCAGTAGTACGTTGTACAAAAGTCTAAAAAAAAATAAATAAAACAATTATAAATATATAAAAGGATTAAATAGCAGCATATTAAATAGTATATCTAGAGCAGAATTGGGTAGAAGACAAAAAACAAGAATGATAAATAGGTAAAAAAGTTGTATAGACTAAAAAAACTTTAAAATAACTAAAAAAAAAAAGCAGTTATTCATGATTATTTAATGATTTGAATTTGCTTTTTAACTCTAAAAATTTCATTAAATTATTCAAAAATTCATTTTTTATATTAGGGATGTAAACAAAAACTAGGAAATAATATATTAAACCTCATTCACGTCATAAAAAGAGATTGTTCAGAAATAAATAATTTATAATAAGATAAGTAATACATGGTGCAGGCTTAACACCTGCATTTATATATATATACGGGATTTGAACTCAGACTTTCACATGACCCACAACTCTCAGTGCCATCTTATATTGCTGACCCACCTGATCACACACGTTAAAAAGATATTTAATCATCAATATACGTAATTTGTGCTAAACCAGCACTCATCAATTGGTCCAGAGGTCCTGTGAAAGTTTGAATAAAATCATGAATTCAAAATTCTGCTTATAGAAAATATCAAGCCTGCCAATGTATCCAAATGTTATGTTGTGATTTTCACTGATCATGATTAATAAAATTCTTTGGATTAAAGATACAAATGCATTGTCTTTTTGTCATAATATATGTGTGTGTGCCTATTAGCTGATTATAGCAACTCATTTAAGTTATAGTATTGACTTATTTTATTTTTTTTTACAAAATTATAAATATATATGATTTTTTTAAAAAATTATTTCCACCAATTCCCTTTTACATAATAATATGAATTTTTTTTATGAAATATAAATTTTATACATATCTAAAAATAGATTATTATATAATCTATGGAAAAACAGATTCCATGACTCAAAAACATCATTTGAAAAAATGTCACTGTGATGAAAGAATAAACCCTTAATCATCAACAACAAAAAAAAAAGCAATGGTCTATAATAACAAATCATGACATTCCTTGGATAAACGGATCTTCAAAAAAGGTATTCATGTAACTTAAATGGAACTTGAAAAAAAATTATAAATTAGTTAGGAACAAACTTAAAAATATATATAAGAAAAACTGTTACACTATCTTACTGAAAGTCTATGTTTATGATCACCATGAGTCTACTTCAGTTTTACAGCATCCAATAATAATAATAATAATAATAATAATAATAATAATAATAATAATAATAATAATAATAATAATAATAATAATAATAATAATAATAATAATAATAATAATAATAATAATATCCTATTTAAAATAATTACAATGAAACATGAAAAAACTATCCAAATTTTATCGTATAACTAAATCTAAATTATAAACAAATTCTTAACAGCATCAGAAAAAAGCATAACAAATTCTAATACCATTTTGAAAGAGATCACAAATTATCAACAACTTGATGGCATTTCATAATAATGACAAAGTATATTTACATAATTAAAATAGAATTTGAAAAAAAAAAATCATCATAAAAGTAAACCAACCAGCATTAAAGTACAATAATATAAAAAAGATTGATACTATCTTGGAAATATGCCACTTCTATGATTACCAGTTATTTATTCTATTTCAATCAGGCAAATGTATGAAAAAATAATATCAGGTGCAAGATGGAGATTATTTTAATAATAATATTTCAGAGAAATAAAGAAGTTACAACAAAACAACATTAGAAAAATATATATTCTTTATAAGTTAGACATCCTATAGAAAATGAAATCTTTCCAACAAAGATAAATTGAATCATTTACAGTGATTAAAATAGAATTTTAAACAATTCAAAATGTTTAGTTTTGCTATTTAAGTAGATGAAGCCTTTTGGTCAGAAGTTCAAATAGTAAAATCTGGGCTATAAAGCAACCGACTCATCAGAGGCTCAGAAAAGCAAATAAATGAAGAAGGTTTTACTTATTTTATTCACTATGGTAATGCAATAACTAAATGTCATCTTTTTTTTCTAGTGAATATAAATGTAATTTTGCATACTGAGTTTTGTCATTTTCTCCAATAATTCTCCATAAGAAAGATCTTATCTTTTTCCCCCCTTCTATTTTGCCTCATTGTCTTCTTTGATTTGTTTACTTTGTAATGTTTATAATCTTCATTGAAAATATTGATGCTTTTGAACTGTGAAAAAAGAAAAGTCTAACAATGAGATGGATAGATCCATCACTAGCACAGTAATGTGTCCTATTCATAAACACCCACAAAAACATAGATAGTAATTATTTCATCATCAAAAGATAATATCACCTAGTATAATAATCTTAATCTACATTGAACAACAGCAGTATAGAATGATGTTGGTGATAGTTGACCAAAGTTATATCAACAGAAAAGCCTTCCAACCTCAGAATGCAATCATAAACATAGTTATTCTCATATACTATATTGAAATTTTTGTAAATAGAATATATCAATGCTAGAAATTGACATCAAGTTTACAAATCTGATTGATCCCAATAATTAATATGCAATATATAATCAATTTGAGAATTTTTTTTGCCTAAATAATAGTAAGTTTGCAAAAGAGAAAAACAGAAGTAGAAATCCTCTACAAAAGATTCTATTCCTTGATAAATTTATTACAGCTGATGAAGTATTATAATAAAATTCTAGAACATAGAATTCAGATTTGTTCTTAACATAGGAAATAAACATCCATAAGTTAAAAGAACAATTTAGTTTCAGCAAGTTAAAGTATGTCTACTAGGCATTGATGAAGCATTAAATCATATTTTTAAGACTTTTCAAAAACTAAAAGGACATAAAAGAAATTTGTGTGCTTTTTTAATAATATATATAATCTACAGATCATATCATCTGTGATAAGTATTCTTAATAAGAAGTGGTTAAAACATTATTACAAGTTCTAATATCTACTAACAATTCATAAGTCATTATATTTTAGCTGAATGTCAAACCAAGTGAACTTGAGAGATTTTTAAAGTTACAAGTAAGCTTAGAATAGTTCTTTCAGTTAGCTGACCTACATAACCCCAGATAACTATCTGACAATGGTTAGTGAACAGTATTTATCTATTAATGAAAAGAGAATAGTTTTAAATAAATATGATTTAGGCACACGAGTAAAATACTATTTATAATACAATGTGGCCTCTACCATTGACAGAGATGTTGTATTCCTCCAGTCACCAAAACTCATGTTTTCTGTTGATTTTTTTGAGGATATAAAGAACATAAGATATTTGATCCATTTGAAATTAAGCAAAATACAATGCAATGGAATTATTATAACTGAAATAAAAAGTCAATAATCACTGAAATCAAATTAATGTGGTATCAATGAGAGATGGATCTAAAGTTCCTCCTTATACCACAAAAGACATCAATTTTATGTGATGCCACATTACTGACAACTGAATCACAATGTAAATAAAGTTTTCTTATCATAAAACAGATTAAAGCAAAAATATACTACATAATTGAAAAATTATTGCAATATAAAATATGAAATTCTTCTACGCATAGAAAAAAATGTAAGCCACTTACTACTGCTTTAACCTTGTTCAAATCCAGATGAAAATTTCCAAGCAAATTTAATTTTTTTTTAAACTCATGGCTAACCAAGATAGTTATCCAATTATTGATCAGTAAATTGATTTCTAGTATTATTAATTCAAAAATAAATAAAAGAAAGTCTATAAATATTCTCAGCATTGGCAGTTGATTTATTTGGTGAGTATTGTCTTTTCCCTATTTAATCATGGAGATACCCTTACCCTGAAATAGCATATTTAAAACTGTTTAATTTTTCATATATTAAAAAAAAATCCAAGAATATTAATTATGGATTGACAGAGAAAAATAGTAGATGCATGCATTATGATTTTAGAAGCACTTTAGTATAATGGATTATAACATCAAATTAATATATGGGGATAGGGAGACTCAGAAATAATATTCTAAAACTTCCTAATTACCAAGATTCATCTTCAGTCAATCTAAAAAAAATACTTGGACATATGTATTATGTAATTTTAAATCTGTTTAAATAAAAAGTGCCAAAAGACAGCCAGATTTTTTTTAAAAATTAATATACAGCTGAAACACCATTAATTTAAAATCTTTGGTTCCAAGACATTTTCAGATTTGTAAATTTTTTGGAAAGACTTTTTACTCCCTTATTATAAATCCAAATTCTAACATTTAAAAAAAAAAAACATAGCTCACTATAATTAAGGTTATTAATTTAATATTCTTCTATTTTTTAACTTTGTTTGTAACTATGTATACAAATTAATTTATTTAACGTAAAAGGTTAAAGATTTTGTTTGGATAATATAAGTTTTGAAACAATAGGTACTAAGCGCAACAGTATGCCACCTGTAGTTGTTTATATTATATCTACTTAACCATTAAAGAAATTTTTCCAGCTGTCTTCCATTTGATATCCTCATCAATTAATTATATTATAATAAATCATTTTTTAAATTATAATCAATAAATAAATTTATATATAAGTGTTATTTACATTCGAATATCTGCCTTTCAAGCTAATTGTGCAAACGCTTTGCGAGTGTTAATAATAAATGAATACTTTCTCACCAATACAAGATATAGTATTTATGCAGGAATAAAAGGAATCCTCTTATCCCTACAACTCAAATATTTATATATGAGCAAATCTGAAGTACTGGCAAAGAAAGCGTGATGATAGAACAGTCACTTTAAATTACTCTATACGATGTCTGAATGAATGACGTCGATGAAATTGTCTAGAATTTCTAAACGTCATTCCAACTGAAACTTAATCATATATATAAATAAGCATTTATTTTATATAGCTTCTGTATACAATTGTATTTACTTTCGAATATCTGCCTTTCAAGCTAATTGTGCAAACGCTTTGCAAGTGTTAATAATAAATGAATACTTTCTCACCAGTACAAGATATAATATTGTCACGCTTTCTTTGCCAGTACTTCAGATTTGCTCATATATAAATATTTGAGTTGTAGGGATAAGAGGATTCCTTTTATTCCTGCATAAATACTATATCTTGTATTGGTGAGAAAGTATTCATTTATTATTAACACTCGCAAAGTGTTTGCACAATTAGCTTGAAAGGCTTATATTTGAATGTAAATACAATTGTATACAGACGCTATATAAAATAAATGCTTATTTATAAGCTTTATGTAAATGAATAATTTAATGATGTATATAATTGTAATCTGGAAGAAAATTTATCTTCATGCTAAATTTATAGTGCACTCACCTGTCAATAAGTGTTTTAAAATCGTAAGTGTAACACTTATGCTTACAGTTTATTCTTATACAAATCAATCTTTAATGATGGTGCGTAAAATAGGACTTGAACTTGGTAACAGCCTGATATTTGAATTGACAAATTATTTGTACAAATATATTCAAATTAATATCGTAGGTACTTAAAAATGAGAAACCATCTCTTCCCTGTGATATATAAACTAAATTTGTACAAATAATTTGTCAATTGAAATATCAAGCTCATAAGTTCAAGTCCTCCTGATTTAAGCATGGTCAATAAGAGTTAATTTATATAAGAATAAACTCTAAACACAAGTGTGACACTTATGCTTTTTAAAACACTTATTGGCCAATGAATGCACATAAATTTGACATCTATCTAATAGCGCATGTGTGAAAATTAATTTCATTCCACAATATAAGTTTTATCTGAATTGATTATAATTAAAAAAATAATTGCAGGAGGAAGATTCTACAGTTTACTTAATTGATGAAGTCATAAACTAGAAAGTATTTTGGAAGTTTCCCAAATGTAT
Source organism: Epiperipatus broadwayi (assembly GCA_028023455.1). Classification (NCBI taxonomy): domain Eukaryota; kingdom Metazoa; phylum Onychophora; class Udeonychophora; order Euonychophora; family Peripatidae; genus Epiperipatus; species Epiperipatus broadwayi. The sequence continues at coordinate 89,947 of JAQFVV010000124.1, forward strand.
TCCTTTTTTAAAAATCTCTAATCTTTTGTCAATTTTTATTTAAATTGCTTAAAATTATAATTTAAACATTTTAAAATTAAATTTGACCATCTAATTTTCTAAACTGCATCCAGCGAAAATGATATATTGCATCTTCTCATATATATTGTAACCAACATCTGGAGCACATGTGCTGAACATAAGTAATCAAGCCTACCACATTGCATGCTAAAAACTGTAAATGAAAGACTGGTCACAACAAGCAAAATTATTAGTATAATATGAAATTGTTATGATCCAATCTTATTGAGGCCAGGGTACACCGCGAAGACCTATCGCAGCAGTATATGAGAGTACATTAAATTACTTAAGACAAATTATATTTCTGTAACTTGTATTATCCTCCAAAATCTTAATCTACAATTTTCATTGCATGGGACCTTATGGACGACCATACACAATGACATATATGATTTTGATATAAATGCTAATCTAGATATGAGCTTTGCAATAATAATAAGCATGGAAAATTTGGGTTCTTTCCTTATAAACTTACATTCATAATTTAATAAATAGCAGTGAGGTTCTTGTTATGTTTGATGAATTACAATTATAACATTAAAAAAATAAATTCAATCATAGCATTATCTGGTAAATCTGTTTATAAGTTTATAAAATCAATCAATTTTGTATCATGTACTAGAATCAAAAACACAAAGCTAAAGTGATGGAAAAGGCAAATGGGATTTTATTGTACTCTACACATCATAAACTATCAAGAACAAAAGCATTCAAATGTTTTCTCAGAATATTACTAAGAATTATGTCATACTGACAACATTATGTACTCCAATGTATGCTCTATTCAAGATATAGGATTTCTGGTTTTATGAATGACAAATAGCAACAGCACAGTAAGTTTAATTACAAATTAATATTTATTTACAATTTTATAATTACCAAATAATTGATATATGATGTTTTAATATAATAAATAAATACATAAATAAACAAATAAAATATCATTCCATTTGTTTACTTCAATAGATATATCATAGGCACGGTTTTATAAAAAGCCTAATCATAAATTTTATTATAATTTGATTTAATTTCTGCCTTGAGGAAAATACTGGAATTCAACATTAAATCATGAAATATCTAATGTGTCAACTCCAGAACCAATGAACCTATACTATAAACTTATAATAATTTTTAATAAATAATATTATATTTGTAGAAATTGCAATGCTAAACCAAAGTGAGGATTCAAACTTCAGTTCAGTTAAAATATTAATTAACAAACATGTAATACATTATAGGAATAATTTAAATAAGATGCCCTGCTACACTTTATGATTGAACTTATAATTTATACTTATAGACGAAGGAAGATGATTTTAGCATAATAATACAAAATACTTTGCCCAACCCTACATTTATGAAGTAAAACGATAGTCCCGTGGATGCATTCATCTAGACATAGGAATGATACAACACTGAATGCCCTGTGGGTTTATATACCACCAGCACAGGAATGAGTATAAAAATATAGAAAATGGCAAATAATTAATCTGCGAATTAACCACCAGCACAGATGAATTCCCTAAAACATTATAAAGCAGTATAAATATTTACTTCATATCTAAAGTGCAAAATCATCCTCCGCAGTTATTCTGCCAATTCAGAAAAACACCAGCAATTTAGCAGATGTGAATTCAGACATAATGAGAAGTGTTTTGATAATAAGGACAACTAAAATACTGATTTATCTTGCTTAAAATATAAACATAATAATAATGTAATACAAGTGACATGAGTATAGGAACAGAACCCTGGAAAGATTCATGGGACAATTCATGAGAGGTTGACACTCACCATAAATTTATCAGTAATTCTCAAGCTTTTCGCAAGCGCTATTCCCTCAAACAAATACTCTATTCAATCCCATGAATTTAATTTAAACATAGTAAAAGTATAAATCATGAACCTCACATATAAGTTCATATGACAATAAAATCAAAATGAATTCATTCTTACTCAAATACATAAATAAAAATATACAACTTTGGAATATTAAATATTATCCTTGAAATAAACATAATATGTCTTGAACAATAAATACACATTACACAAAGTAATAATTATAAATTATAGCCGAACTCCATAGCAGTGATGATATCCCTTTATTCTAATTATTATGAGTACTTTTAAATTAATGGATTTTCTGTGGGCTCTATGAATATGAGATAATTTCAAAAGCATGACATGTAGAGTTTAAATAAAAATGTTCTTCCTAAGTTATTAACTTCTACATTTTTATCGAGCAGTGTTCAAAATTTATAATACCCAGGCTATATTAATTTATCTATCCACATTTAAATATAAGAATAATAATCAGAGCAAAATGATTTAATAATTCAAAGTTGGCGATTGAAATCAGAAAGTAGTTTTAGTTAATTGTTTAAAGGCTGTTATCATTATTCAAGTAGTAAACAAATTAAATAGTAAATACATTACTGGCAGTATATATTCAGATAAGCTAATCAATTCTTTATTATTTAATTACTAATATACAGAAATATTAAAGTAACGTTTCAATAAAATTTAAAATTTAAATTTGATTTTAAATCTTTTTTTTTTTAAAGTAAAGTTTTCATGTCCGAAAGCATCTGCAATTAAAATGTTTATTTAATGTTGCCAGTTTGCATGCAATAAAGTATTCCAAAACATACTGACCTTCTGCTTCTACTTTTAAATGTTCCAACATATTTCAAATGTAGATATTGAGAAAATTATTAGCAATTTGATTCCCCAGGTTGGCAGACCTGAACAGATTCTTTAAACTCAGCAACTCATACTGTTATTAAATATCACAATCTTATATTTTGATTCATATGAGAATTATTGGTTAATCGGTTTGCTTATCAATTATTTTTAAAATATTTGTAACATGTTTTTCTTACGTTATTCTTACACCATTTTGTCTCTTAATAATAATATGAATGCTCTCTTAAACTTCATATTCTATCTAATGACTAAAAATTAATTAAATAAATGGCTTTTGAATTAAATGAAAATAATTTCAAGGGTTATTTTGAATAGTAAAGATTGTTATTATTTTTAATCATACTTTATTAAACTTGATGTATGCTGTTGATTTCTTACAGGTTAAATATATTTGACCTAAATCAGTGAATGGAAAAGAGCAATTTTAAATACATTAAAATAATACAGGCAATAAGCAAGGCAAAATACTACTTATTCTCACCAATAAATTATTTTGAATGCAAGTAAATAGTCTGTTCAAAATGCAAACCAAGACAATCAAATCACCAAGAAGAAGACAGAGAAATTTTTAAATCAGTTCTATCAATCTTTATATTTTACACTAAAATATAAGGTTACAATATATATATTTCATGGGAAATTTTATTCTTCAGTGACTAGAAGTTTAAACAAATAAGGAATGGAGATTATCCATAAAATGTACATATAAAAACAAAGGAGTCAGTCTGATATTTTTTTCACTGATTCAATAGCTTATAAGATTATGAATTCCAGCATAATGCTTAATTTATATATACAACTGCATGACCATATTGTAGACTTTTATTATATAAATTATTAACATATCTTTGGTACTGCCTCTATTCACAAAAATAGAAAATAAACAGCATACAAAGATTTTTTTCTTCTTCAAAATTTATTGGAATTAGTAGTACCACATGAATCATAAGACATCAAGATATCTTGAAGTAGTAATAACCATGTGGAGTTGTTGCATTCTTAACAGCATAGACCTAATTTGAATAAAAAAAACTTGTAAAGTTTAAAACAGAATCTGTATCATATGCAGTGACAGTAAATCCATGGATGGAAAAGGAAGGAAGATATCACAAATTAATAAGTTGTGTTTAACATTCAAATAAAAATATCATTGAGAAATATGAAATACAATTGGAGCAAACAGTGATAATGTTGAATAAGAAAAAATGATATGATTAATCTTAAATTATCAAATAAAATTATGACTTCAGCGCTAAATTATAAATAAATGTAATGGTTTTTCAACTAGAAATGTGGAGAAATATACCTACTATAAAAATAATAAAAAATGAGTTTGAAAAATAATTGTTAAAAAATTCAAGCCATAAAAACACTGAAAGCCTATGAATAAATATGCTGTAAATATTTATATTCAACATTGTGCTTTATAATTGTGTAACATAGAATTTAACAAAGGAGATTAGATACTTAGTAGTGAATTTTTCAGGAAGGAATTATTGAACATGTTATAAACAACAAACTATATCAAAGGATATTATTAAGAGCTATGATACATATAATTATACAAAGAAAACAAATTTTAAATAATAAATGAAATAAACAAAAGAGAAATATATAGGAAATGGCTAATTGACATAATAATATTTATATCTAAATAGTTTTGTGCAGAATAGAAATATATAATATAGTGTTATTATTAAGATATCAAATACCAGCAGACAGTGAGACACTGACATTGATAACGGCTGTCCTAATATCCAATCATAAGTTTTCAAATGAAATAAAGATTGTTCTAGCACCATTAATAAAAGTTACTATAATAGCATATAATTAAAAATCACAAAGTGATGACTTTGATATTGTAAAAAACATGATTGAAGTTTTGAAAAAAGTTGTGGTTACAATCCACTTACATTGTCTAAACTTATTAAAATGAGAGACTTGTCTAAACATCCAATCACAACAACCCTATCAAGTTATTAAATAGTATTACAACTAGAAATGTTTGGCTAGAATTTATCTATGTAAAGTATGTATTGTACAAGAACAGAGAGAAAGTTCTGTCCCTTTTTTTTATTTTGAAGTTTATATTTGTTTTTTAGAAATGAAATATATTTTTTTATTTATAAAGATGTTTATTTTTAATAAAATTATCTAAATATATTAATTATGTAGATCATCTAAACAAATCCCTAATTAAATTTTATGAGATAATAAAGTTTTAAATGTAATTTTAGCTTTATAATCAAATGATTACATCACTGACAAGTTATAAAATTAACAACACCAACAAAACATTACATGACCTCTGCCTACACATTACTTTTAAATAGAAAATCTATTTTTCCCACTCCAGTTCTACCATCTTTTATCATGTGAGTAATCAATAGACTCCAGATGGTAGTAATGCTTAGTAAATCCCCATCTAGTCTTGTCCTATCCATATCCCAGACCAGTTTTTATCTTTGGCTTTCATCTAGAAATTAGTCTGAGAATAAGCATTTAACAAGACTAGATAAAGATTTATTAAACACTACCATCAAACATCTATTGATTCTTCAAGTTTACACAAGATGACAGAACTGATATAGAAAAAATAGATTTTTGCCAATTAAAAGAAATAAAATTACATGATAAAGTCCACCACAAATTCCAGTAATTGAATAATACTAAACCAACAAGAAACAATAACTCCCCCTACTCCCACTATACATTAATTAGATAGTAGGAGTATCTCTTTTCCAATTTCAGAAGCCATAATGTAAGCAAAAGGTGAAACTATTACATAGTGAGATTTAATTCTATGCATTTATTTATTGTTTTCATTAAGGTTGGAGTTGAAATAGAGAAGTTGTCAATGCCTTCTTAACATAAGCTGGGGGAAGTCAGTCACATTATTATTATTTCTTAAAATTTCAAATATACAACAGATGTTATTTACATCACTTTATATAAAATACATCTGTGGTTATGTTTGCAAATATATAAAATAATTAATATTTTATCAATTAGTTATGAAAATAACTATCAGTTGAAGTATAAAAAATACTAAATATCGTATAAGAAAGGAGTAAAAAAAAAAGAACATAATTTTTTTTTTTCATGTGTCAAAGTATCAGCCGGGAAGCGAACCCACGAACCCAAGATAACTGCTTGTAAGGCAGCTGTGCTGACCACTCGGTCACCAATGCTTGACAAATAGTATTTTAAAATTGTGAAAAGAATGAATATTTAACAAAATACTATCTTGGGGGATAATTATAAATGAAGATCTGAACAAAATCTTGAAAAAAGATTATATTATCATTTCTGTGAAGATTACTGCTGGACACTTTCAAATATTAAATCAAATTTTTCTTAGATGTCAGATTAAATAAGAAAATACATAACAAGGAGTAGTTACATAGCATCACACTGCCTCTCAAAACAAAATAAAAAAAGAATGACATAGTATTATATTTAATAATATTTGCAAAATGATATTTTATTTCCACCAATTATATCTAGCAGTTTGTTTTTACAAATAATGACTGCAACCTAAGCAACAAAAATAAAATAATGAATTAAAAAAATACTTTAATTGATTTTTAAAATATATATATATATTTTAAAAAATGTTTCATTAAGCAAGTAAAAAAATGTTTTTATATACAATATTTAACATAAATTGAAAATAGTTAATAAATTATATTAAAATCAACTTTATGAATATATATATATTGTCATTGTTTGAAAGTAAGTCATAATGCAATTTTACTTCTATTATATATTTACTAATCTAGTATTAATATTATTAAATGTCTTTTAAATAAACTCAAACTTCATCTATTCAGTATTCACAAATCTCAAAGTCCTAGGTTCAATACTAGTAAGGTCACTGGTTAGGCCAGTAATACCTGAAGAAAAGGGAAGAATAATATTATTCAAAGCATTATATTATATACTGATCTGTATGTTATTATTAACATCTGAATGTATTTGTAAAGTTTAATTAAATAAAGCTTCAGTGCATTTTAAAAAAATATTTGCCAATTAATACTAAATGAACAATTGAACGCATTTGAAAAGTTTAAATAAAGTATGAATTTTTATGAGGCATTTAACAATACTAAATGATAGAACAAGTCCAATAAATAATTTCAAATATGTATATTGTTTATGTATTAAATGCATTATGTCCTGTACATGAGGGGTCAGATTGGCTTTAGGTCAACATGGGTGTGACGAGAATCTCGGGCTCAGGGTAGCCTTTGAGCATTCTATCATCAGATTTTCAATTGGATGGATGGTTGAAGAGTTGGAGTATGGAATGGATTGAAGCCTGTCCATTAAAGTGTGAAGATTGGTTATCTTAATATATATCTGAGCACTTATTGCGTATATGTGTGCAGATGATAATCTGGATCAACTGATGATTGCTGTTTTAGCATGAAATACGTATATTGATTATTTATCTTTTAGGTATATATGAGTTAAGGTGTACCAGTGTTATGAGATAGAGTAGAGAGTGGTGGGTCGTGTGAAAGTCTATGCTCATATACCCTATATATTATATATATTGACACAGGTATATAATAAGCCTGTATTTCAGTTATGTATATTGTTTTGCAGAAAATTTACTAGTATATATTATAATCAGGGGAAAAAAGAGGAAAATATCTAATAGAGTATAATAAATTATTTGTGGCAATTGTATGCTTACACATCCACCTTTTATTTCTAATTAAGAATGAATCAGAGAAAAATGTAACAATAATATTAAGAACTCAATTTACCCATAAGGATATTCCATTTTGTCAGCTAGGGTGGTTAAGTGGAAGATTTAAGAGGTAAAAGTTCATAAATCTACTTTCAGTTGAGGAAAATAAAAAAGTTGTAGTTTAATCAATGAATAGAACTAACTACAATGCTCAATTTGTCACTTGGACTCTCAAACGTCACATGATCTCCCAAATACTCAACCGTGATTATTAATTCTTTAATCATTTATAACAAGACTCATCAATCAGTTTTAAAATTCAATATTTATTATTGTGAAATAATACTTTAAATCTGAAAAACTACAGTAATTTTAGCACATTTATCATTGACATGAAGCATTGCTATAACATCTTTAGATACTTAAATAGAATGAGTTAAATAAACTTCAAAATTTCATAAGGCTAAGTTTGTTGCTTTCCTGAAGATTTGTGATGATGGTGTTTTGGTTGTATTTATTGTTTGGACTATTTCCATCATTTAATATAAGTATTGAATGTCTTTAGAAAAATTTAACTTTATTTAAATATTCCAAATACATTCAACTGTTAGTAATAGCACATCCAACATATTAGTATATGCATAATGTTTCGAAAGGTATTATTCTCCTCTCTTCTTCAGATATTGCTGGCCTGAACAGTGACAGTACTAGTATGGAAATTGAACCTGGACCTTAGATTTTTGCATACTGAATTTTAAGGTAAAGCTCTAACCAACAGCCTTTGGCAGGATGGCTGTTGGTTAGTGCATTACCTTAAAAATCAATACTTAAGAATCAAAGGGTCCAGGTTCAATTCCTGTGCTAGTATTGTCATTGGAAGGGGAGAATAATATCTCTCGAAACATTGTGCATATACTAACCTGTTTGATGTGCTATTATTAACAGTTGAGTGTATTTGGAATATTTAAATAAAGTTAAATTTTTCTAAAGACATTCAATACTTATATTAGATGACGGAAATAGTCCAAACAATAAATACAACTAAAGTTTCTTGCTTTTGGTAGACAGATATTCAAATGATGCAATGCTTATTTGAAGTTACATTCTAAATCTGTTATTTACAATCTAGTTGCTTACATCAGACCAGATTATCAGTCTCACTTATTAATTTCTTCTGCTTTTTAATCTGTGAAATTAGAAACATTGCAAAATGGAGATTTAATAATTTTAAGAACTTCTTCTAATCCAACCAAAAAATCATGTGGATTTAAAATAGTTAGCTTTATATTTATGATCCTTTAATATTGACAAGTAAATTTCAACACTACCCTAGGTTTCTGTAAAAAAAAAAAAAAGTTTTCTCTATTAATTTGATTAAGTTATGAGTTTTAAGAATTGGAATAATAAAGCACCTTAATCAGCTCTTTCAAAAGAAAAAAGTTTGGTGACAATATCCTATACTGCATATATAAATTACAATTTTAAAAACCCAGATGCAGAAACCTGCGTTGGTTATAATAAAAGGAAGCAAATTTTTCCAACAAGATATATTCCTTTAATATAGTATTATTCCAAAAGGTGTAACGGGGGATCCATCAGTCATAACAGTTCTATCATTTTCACTGCTTCAATTTCTCACTAACTCCCGAAAAATAAACCATTTCATTATTTTTTTTTGTAAAATATCAAATATTTAGACTTCACTCAAAAGATGCATTATTTCAGGAATTTTTTTTCAATTATTAGATCACTCAATATTTGATTCGTTTTAGTTTTTGATATATTCAAAAATAATTTCTCCAAATTGTATTACTGAAATTTTCTTTTCTGAAAATTCTGTTGTAATTTAAATATTAGTTCCAAAGTGAAGTTCTTGAATATAAAGGTAATTATATCAACATATAATGCAAAATGACAAAATATGGAAAACATATTCCATGTACAACACTTTTCCAATTCTATTATTAGAGTATGCACTGAATAAGAATGGTCAATGGAGAATCCTGTGAAATTCTCATATATATTATAAAGCTATATATACTGAACCGGGTGGGAGATAATTGCTCTGATTATTTAAATATAATAGTATAAATTATTATTATTAAACCTCGATCCATTCCAGGTACACTTTTAAATTGCAGCACACACGCCCAACAAATGGAGAAGCCAAATACAGAAGGCGGAGATCACCAACAGCATCTACAACCAAACCACAGCTATAAGAATTATAACCTGCGGCCACATTTCCAGGCTATAGAACTTCATGGCTGCAAATTTTGACCCTCCTGCCATCCAAAGCATTTTATTTATTTCGATGTAAACCCTCAGGTGCCAGCTAATCATAATCTATAATTAGCATGCCTGGACAACAGGTAAACACATTTAGCGCTTATTTTAATCCTTTGCTAGCTCTCTTGTTTTTGTATAAGAAGGTAAATTATAATAAGCCACATAAGGCCTGCCCTTAATTATAGATCAACTAGTGGTAGTATACCTGGTAAGAGAAGCGATCAAAATATAATTAGCAAACAAACACTTTATTTTAAAATACTTTTAATTAATAATAAAAGTAAATGATGTAAAATATTTAACATAAGGAATATTATAAAACTGTAGCATACTTTTATAGATACATGATAATAAGAATAATATAACTAATTATACATTTCACACACACACACACACATACTAGAAACTACATACTGACTATTCAAGGAAAGCTTTATACATTTTTAACTAAATATATTATGATTAAATGTACATGAACATACTAAAGTTCACTTTATATGATAATTACAGAAGGCACTCAAAATTGCTGCGGCTATTAATGTTCAACAAAGTCAACACCAGTTTATGAATGGGAATAAACAAGTTCATAATTACCTAGGATTTTTGCACTTATACTTCAGGAATACAACTCCTTGCTTCATCTGTTAAATTGGTTACCAATTGGTTGAATTTTGGGCTTCCTAATGGCTTTTGCTCTTGGCTAACTTCCTTCACTTATTGAGATAGACCTCCTTAGCAGCCCAGATTATCACATGGGCATGACTTCTAAATGAGGATTTTTGATGTTCTGAAAAACCGGGATCGGAGACTGGCTCATACTCCATTGGCTGCATAGTATTAATTAATTCATGAATCAAATATGTGAAACAAAATCAGAAATCAGAGTCCAAATGATGATGAATAGATTTTTAGTCCTTTTATATGATTCCTTCTCATTGTCTCCTTTATCACTCCTAATTAATTTGTAAATTTTATTAATTATATTTCCATTGTTTTCTTAATCTGCATATCTGCTTAGATTAATCTAGCTTTTGGATATCGTTCTGTATTACTTCCCATTGTTTTAATTTATTGCAAATTATACTTATTATTTCCTCCTTCTGTTTATCGCTGAGAAATCTCTTGAGTGAACTTAAATTTATATGCTTTCCTTTTATATTTCAACTGAATTTCACTTTTACACACACATATCTTCTTTTTTTTTCTTTTAAAATTCATGACAAGAAAGAACTTTAATTTTAACCTTTTATTTAGTTAGATTTTATCCCCCACTCTCTAATTGCTTCCTTTTTTTTTTTTTTTTACACTAGTAAAACTTATACTAATAAATGACAAAGTGTTTTGCCCTTTGGCGATCTGCACTAATAAAATAAAAAAAAATTCTTTAAACATTCTAAATAAACTTCTGTTTCTTGCATTGTTTTAAATTAGATTGCTATTTGTTATTTTGAATAATTCTTTTAATGAAATTTACTTCAATCATTCTTGCTAAATAATTCCAGAAGGTTTTTATTTCTTTAAATTTTTGTTTCATAACTCTTTAGCTACTTATAGATTCTTTTTATTTTAATAATTTTTATTTTTAAAAAATTATGAACATGTACCACTATTCACTAGCAGTACAATATATATAATAATAATATCATCTACATTTTTATTACTATTTAGAATGCTTTTTTACAATCCATTATTGACATTTTCGATTGCCCCAGCAATCTTCTTCAGAACTTCTACTTACATTTCCAAATCTTAACTATATATGAAAATAAATATATACATAAAGTTGTAATGTCTTCGCCCTTAATGGCAGCAGAGAGGGGGAAAAACATACAATCCGTTATATAACCTCCAAACATGAAGAAACATTATATATAAACGGCCAACAACAAATTATTCAGAGGTTGTGACGAAACAGTTCTAAAAACTTGATTCATGTGTCCAACCCTGCTTGTACACAAAAAACAAAAACAAGTGTGCAGTATTTTCCACTCGCAGTTTATATAGTCCCCCTGTGTTTTTTTCCTTATCAGCTACATATCTCCAAAAGTCTTTTAATTAATTTAACCTTTCTTGTTATCTTATTCCTTGTTCAGATTTTTCTAAACAATCTCAATAAGATTGTTTAGTTTTTAATTAATACAATTTAATCTCTGCAATTTTTGTTTTTAATTATAATTATTTCCATTATAATTATTTAACTTAAAATATTTCCTTTCTGTCTTTCTTATTTTTTAAAAAGAACTTCTGGAGTAATTTTGTCCCTTGATTTCGCTATTTATTTTTATAACAAATACAACAAAAATAAATAAATAAAAAACTTGGGTAGACAAATAAATGTATTTTGTTTATATATATATAATTCTAACATAAAGTTTAAAATAGTTCAACCATGATTTAGAACATACAAGAAGTTTTAACTAAATTCAAGTAAATTCAAAAGAGAATTTTTAAATAACTAGTTCAATACGTCTCATATCATACAATATGTTTATTCATTATTTTCTCTTTAAATGTCGCCTGTGTGGTTTAGGGTAGTGGTAGAGTAGTGGATTTAGGAACTCACAGTCCATGAATTGTGGCTCCACCTCTATCACTTCTAATGTTCAAACTTCTTATGTACTCCCGAATAATAAACCATTTGATTACTTTATTCTTAATTTTCAATTTAAATTTTTTCAACCTTAGCTTTCTTTCCATTAAAAAAAAAAGAAGAAAGTAAGAGTTAATTAGAATAATTTTATATTTATATTAAGCATTATACTTGTATATGGTAAAACATAATAAAACATGACATTTTAAAAAATGTTGTTAATCATATTGAAAAAAATTAAAAGAAATTTAAGACTTTTTTGTATAAATGATGTTTGCAGTTTTGTTTAATTTCTTCTCAGTTTTATTCAAATCTTGGCCTACCTAAAAACTAAATTCCACTATTGCTATTCATCTTATTCCTTTATTTATGCAGCCATTCCTCCATTCCTCTCCATATCTTTTTAAGCTTTCCAAGCTTTCAATCATCTAACATGCCAACCAAACTACTTGCTGACTATCCCATAAAATTATGCCATGGTATTCCTAAAAGAACCAGCAAATGTAACAAAGGTATGAATATAGTCTAATACTTATCAATCATTATTTATGTAAACAAACCAATATATATTGTAACGGGATGGGGGATAAAGAAAGTGGAAGGAAAACGGTTTGACTGGGTGATGGAAAAATCATCATCACTCCCAGTTCAATAATATTTCAAATAATAATTTACCAGAAGTATAATATTTAAGTACATTATATTTAAGGGGAGCATGAAATTAAAATCTCTGTGATCATTGAGAGATCAATCAGTTAACTCAGAAGAGCAACTAAAAGCATACTTATAAATTCAACCAGCATTATAAAGTAAAAGTAAGTATAAATAAATACTCAAGAGAAATAACCATCCATCATCATCATTGATGGGAATAAACAAATTAGTACAATAAATCAGAATAAAATCAACAGACCATCTTGTAGCTGGATTGAAAATGGGTCTTCTTTAGACCAGGCTAACTATTGAGCCTTTGCCAGCTTGGTCAATTATTTAAACATGACTTGGATGCACCATTTAAGTGCCCATCCATTAAAATACACAATAATCAGAAATCGAAACAATAATTCTGGGACATTAAAACATGCTGATCATCATCAATGCTCTGGCCACTTGTATTGGCCAACTATAAATGTAAATTTTTAATAAGGCTAAACTAAAATAAAAAAAATAGTGCATGGGCTTTAAAGAGTATCCTCTTTTGCGCCAACCAGGATGATGATTGATCATCTCTGGATGCCCCAAAGCACTAAGTACACATCACCATTTATATATTCATTCCATGCATGAATCTAGCTCAAGATCTATTACTGTATGTGACCAAGAGATGATGGAAACAATTTTAACAATTAAATATAAATTTATTAATAACAAAAAAAAAAAAAAGATATTTAAGGTCTTATAAGGTTAAGGGTTCTGATTTTGAATGATACACCATAATAAAGTCATCACTCTGTAATTTGCAAGATTACTACAAAATTCAAGTTATTACATTACTTGCATTATTTCTTAATGGGTATCTATAAACACATACATATATCCGTACACAGACATGCGTTTTATAACATAGGATGAAGACATTTCAATTAAACATAAAATAATTATTACATTTGTGACTTACATAATTACTAGTCAAAATTCAAATTGTTACATGGATTTACCTATATGTGCGCACAGACGCGCGATTTATAACATAAAATTAATGTATTTCAATTGGTATTCAATAATGACAAAAAAAAAATGATTAAAATTTGCATCTATGTCCTATTTGACAAGCATTGACATATATGCGCACACGCAAATATGCAGTACAATTGACTTATATTACAATTGTCATATAAAATAACCATTTACAGTTGTATATAAAAAAAAAATCACTATAAATGTTTAAAAATTTACATGTATGTGTGTGCATGTATTCGCACACTGACAAAAAGTTACATTTTTTAATTTGTTACAATAATAGTTACATTTTTCTAATTGATTCCATTTGGAAAACATATATAAATTTTTCACATATACGTGTATAAACAAAATATATAATTTAAAATTTAATTTCAGTTTATAAGTTCTTTTTTTAATCAAACTAAATAAAGTCAACTTTTGTTGGCCAGGTACTTGTTGATTAATTATCAAGGTTCTTAATAAACGAAAAATAAAATCGTTTTATATATCTGTCACTTCAGACCAAAGAAATTATTTAAAATTTCATTATTATATATAACTGCTGTTAGATTTCAATTCAAGCAAAAGTTATTTGTTTGTGTTAACTTGAAATTATTAATTTATAATTTTAAAAGTCATTTTAAAAAATATTAAAATAAAATAACTCACTGTATATACACGAGACGTGTTTATCTGTGGTTTCCTGCATGTATGGAGAAACCGCACCATTAAGTACACCAATTTCTTCAAGCTTTCTCTTGGTAAGCTTGGTTTTTGGTCCAGCAGAAAAATAATCCATGTTTGTTGTCATCATCAGGTAAAAGTATGCAATCCATGTAAACTCTTGATCTGTAGTTGATCACTTTCTATCTAGGATTATTCCAGGCAAGCAGCTGTCTTGGTTTGATATATTTCAGGCAAGCAACCATCCCCCATGTTTAAGGCTATGAATTTCTACACAAAGAAGTGCGTCATTTTTCTCCATGCAAATTTCAAACTCCTGCAAGGAAATATTAGCAGCTCTTGAACCTACTGTCATGCCTTCAGCTACTTCAGTTTGTCGTAACTATTCTGCCAACTCTCTATTACAGTCAACAACATATTGCGGCTATGTATTTTGGTCAGCTAATTGCTGCCACTTACTCAAAAATATTTAGTAGCCAAGCTGTTCTGTTCAGCTCTTACAAAAAACTACTATTCAGACTTTTTTCCAAAAATCACTATCCATACTGGAACTAATTTTGTTATCAGCCCTTTTATAATACCTTGATTGAAAACAGAGTTTTTATTTTTATCTCTCTAATCCCTTTGAAAACATATACATGTTTTTACATAGGGGATTTCTAATAGACAAAAATTTTGTTTAATTAATTAAAAAATTTCAAAAATAAGTATGGTGTTTTTACATTTCAAAATTAGAATTACAAATAATATTTATCAGACTTTTTTAAAATATTTAATTTTACAATAAAATATTATTTTAAACCCAGAGTTATTTAACCCTTTACTTATCATTATTTTATTTTAAGAAATATAAAAAAAATATCTACAAAAATTTATTCTATGTTTATTTCTACTTTTCCTTTATTTTATGTATATATTTAAGCACACACACTATATTAGTGTATGCTATGTAAGCCAACTGGTTACAATATATGAGATGATTGGCTGGATTAAAATTATTAATCTTCTCCAATGAATATATGCACAGACATAAAATTAAATAATTTTCACATCAGAAGTAAATATATATATAAATAACTAATATAAAAAAACTGATTAAAATTAATATTGTAAGTTATTACTTTCAGTTTTCAAATGAAATTACTTTATAATTAACCATTTCCTTATAAACATTTCAAACCTTTATGTTATACAAAATACAATTTTATTATACATTTATAAGTAAATGTTAATAAATTTGCATTTCCATTCTGATAACCAGTAGAGAGGGGAATTTCTTTACCTTTCAAAACTAACGAAATATAAATCAAAACTCAAATTCAATATTAAAATTCAATTCCCACATAATATAAAACCAAATATTGGCTATGCAATGTTATAGAAAATCATATGGAACAAGATAAGCCAAATTGGTCCTATACTAAGTCATGAAGTCTTACACCTATGATCACAATAATAAGTTGTAATTCAGCTACCTTTACATAGACCACTCACTTTAGAATTGATGTGAAATTAGATGAATAGCTAATTCTTATACCTAGACTGCGCCCTCACTGATATCCTACCGAGTACAGTAAATTCATTCTTAATAAAAGTATCACTACTAAATTATATTATTAATTACACCCTCCCTCATCTCAGCTTTTATAAACTGTTATGTTACATGTTGCATCAAAGTTATAATTTATCCAAATCAGGCTATGCCTTTGAGAAAAACTGTTCTCCATTAATAAATTGATGTGCAATTTTTTTAAACCCCCACTGAAATACATTGGAATAATAATATACACCGAATAGAAAAAAAATGAGACTTGAAATATAAAACATTAAGCACTTGAACAAGACCATACATACATACATGTTAGGGTCAATAATTTTTCTAGACAGCTTACTGTTTTCAATATTTTCAGAAAATTCAAAACAATATAGATGATATCTTGAGATATACGAAATTTTAATTGTTCTTTAAGTCATTCTATCATTTTTTTAATCACAGAACATTCTTTTAATAAGTGGAGATGTACCTGTTAGATAGAAAATGCACTCCACCTATCAATTTCCCAAAGAATAATATCATAAAATGGTTAGAATTTCAAAACATATGTTTAAACTTTGGAGAATCTTAACTACATTAAGATACGAGTTATACCTAGCGAGAGATCAAGTTACATCTCACCAAGAAAACTGATAGCAAATTTTCCTTATCATCAACAAAAACGATGTTATGTGGGGAAAAAACAACTAAAGATAAAATAAACATTGAAGCCTGTAAACGAAGGCATAGCACAGTTGGAATATATTAAAATAAACAGGAAATGCATTTTAAAACTGTGATATACATAATCTATGCAATCATTATTTGTGTTAATGCAATACTACATGCAATGCTTGATCTCCGTCTTCAGAAATATTCCTATAAATTGTTTTAATACAGTAAATACGCTTTAAAGATAACTCCGCAGACTATTTTAACATCTGCACAGAAAATACGAACAAAAAAGCAGCAATTCATCAATAAATTTTCTAAACATTTCAAAACAAAGCAAAACTCTCCATATAGTAGTGCCATCTTGTGCTAACAAGAGCAATCAATGGATGCCAGAAGGCTTGTGCATAAAATCCCCATCTAGCGCCTATTCATCCAATATTCCCAGACTAGTTTCTGGCTTGTGGCCTTCATCTAGGTGCAGTGCTCTCAGATCCAAGGCTCCTCACTGATGAAGGCCACAAGCCAGAAACTAGTCTGGGGATATTGGATGAGTAGGCACTAGATAGGGATTTTATGCACAAGCTTTCTGGCATCCATTGATTGCTCTTGTTAGCACAAGATGACACTACTATATGGAGAGTTTTGCTTTGTTTTGAATTGTTTAATAACAATTATGTGCTAGTATGAGATAGTGATCAAGTGATGTTTAGTAATAAATTTTCTACTAACACAGGAAATGTATTAAGAAAAGAGGAAATATAAAAAAAAATTTAAATGACCAACTTTAAAAAGGTGAATATATAGAATTTTGCATAATGATACACAAAAAAGTTATTAATAAAATAAGAAAATATAACTGAAAGAAATAAAATAAAAATTCAAAACCATAAAATGTCTTTGTGATATGGAAAAATAAAATTTCACCAATAAGAAAAAAAATAGCATTATTAGATTATTAAGTACGAGTCTATATAGAACAACAAAAAATTCTCCGTAGAATTATGTCAAAATTAAGAATGGTACTTAAGCCAAAAAAATAAAGATCAATAGGTCACTATCCAAATAGTAAAATAAATTACATTAAAGAACTAAGTATGAATTATGATTTTGCAATGAATTTATAGATTAAACCACTAAACCACATGATCAGCATTGATTACTCTGCACTGGGTGGCACTACTATATGGAGAATTTAGCCTTCGTTAATTTATGGATTATGAAAAAAGCATCAGTTGTATAGGCATTTTTGCAATACTAAAGCTAGAATACAAAATGCAACAGATATGCTAAAAAAGAATATACAACAATGCTAGAATCTAATAAATATGGGGTGGGAGTGGAGGAATATAAAAGGGTTGCAAAAAGATGTGCAAGAAAATCAACTCCATTTAGATAATGGTCATAAAAATAAACTGTTAAGATAATGTACAACTCATTTTACATGAAGATAACAAATTTATGAGAAAATATTATGAATCACTTTATATAATAAGTTAAAAATAATCAATTTAAAGCAAAATTGAAACAGTCAACTCATATAAATAAAAAATTATTTAATACATCAACCCGGCTTTCATTCCTTAATGGAACAGGTTTCTTTTTACATAATCGCATGCAATGTGATGCACTCTGGCTTCTCCATTTTTGGAGTTAAGAATCTCTCAGCCACTATGCCCAGGGAAACCTGTTAGCCACATTACCTTCTCTTTCCATTCCCCATCCTAATTTTTCACATATTCTTCTCTATCCTGCTCCATCCCATTTCCACAATATTATATTTGTCTACTTTATGGCTTTTATATCAAAATCCCTCATCTTTTTCCAAACCCAGCATAAAAAAACAAAAACCCACTATCTGTATAATCACTTTGTTTATATTTATCTTTCCACAACTTCATTATTTGTACCTTTTCTGCTTGTAAGTATTTACCTTTAATTAATAGATGCCTAATATTTTCTATGTCTTCCTTACATAACTTGCAGACTAAATCACCCACATTTTTCCATTTATGTATATATTCTCCTGTTACTAATGATCCTATTTGAGCCTTAAACAGTAAACTATATTTCCTTGCTGTTATAAATTAACTCACTCCTAAT
Source organism: Epiperipatus broadwayi (assembly GCA_028023455.1). NCBI lineage: Eukaryota > Metazoa > Onychophora > Udeonychophora > Euonychophora > Peripatidae > Epiperipatus > Epiperipatus broadwayi. The sequence goes on from JAQFVV010000124.1 coordinate 108,946, forward strand.
ATTGCTTATTTCTATATATATTTAAATTCTTTTTACTCTCCATACTAGTTCTCCATCTCTCCAACTCCCTTTTTTAATTATTGCATCTATTCTTCTATCCCATTCCTTGCCAATATAACACTCAACAATTCTCCTAACAGAATCATCCCATCTTTTGTATAAGTATACTGACATAAAAGTCTTTATCCAAATCTTCTGCATACTATAATACCTTTCTCACCCATCTTGTTGCCTGTCCATTAAATATTATCTTGGCTCTTCTCTTATTACTCATAAATTGCAATCTTCCAACATTTTCATTTTGCTTTTTGCATCACTCATATAAAAACATGACCATCCCATTTCTCCTTGAATTGTCTCCTTTAATCAACATATCTGCATCTAATGACTATTTTTCTTTGTACTTTTTCTAAGTAATCTAATGCCCCTTTATTGACACATAACACAGTGTTACCATAAGTTAACCCTACTACTGCCACTCCTTTCCACACAATACCTGCTACATCATATTTATTATAAAAAAAAACACTATTAATGTCTTTATCAGTCCCTTTTTTTCTTTGCTTCATTTATCAATTTTTTCTCCTATTCAACCAAGCAATTTCTCTGATTATTTAAGATGATTCCCAAATAGTTGTATTTATTCACCACATTTAACTTTATATCCCCCAATAAAAATTATTTCTTCTCTTTCCCCAGAATTTATCATCATTACTTTTGATTTTATTCCACTAAATTTAATCCCCATTTCTTTATCCATCTTTGTGTACATCTTCCGCATAACTTCCACGTCTTCCCTAATTTTGTGCACAAGAATATATCATAAGCAAATAAAAAACCTGATTATATATATATACTCTCTTTTCATCTATTGATGGTATCTCTATCCCTCTTCCTAGTCTTTCTATTGCTCTCTCCATTTCTCTCAAATATAACAAAACAAATTAGATGACATATGGTATCCTTGCCTAGTTCCACCAATTAATTACCTACAGCAACTCTCCCCAAGAGACATTATTTATATTACATTAAATATAATTATTAAAATATATACATTAAATATAATTAGTAAAATACATATATGTACATAAAATGATTAAACTTAGTATAATTCTTTTTTTCTCATAATATATATATTTATAAGTAATCTTAAAAAAAAACACCTTGAAAAGATTCCATTAAGGAATGAAAGGGAGGTTGATGTATTAAATTTTTTTTTTTTTTTATAGTGAATTATTTGTTTCAATTTTGTTTTAAATTGATTCTTTTTAATTTTATATATAGAAGGCAACATTATAGACAAATTTTAACATTGAAATTTGATCATTTAAAGTAAATACAATAAGTTAAATAGAGAAAAATGTATTACCAATCAAAGTTTAATAACTAAACATAATAATTGCATTTTAAAACAATTTCAAGAGAAAATATAAATGTGTATGCATGCATTTTACGATAGTTAAATTTTTAGCATGTATGTATATAACAACATATAGTTTCTGGAAAAAATAAAAATTCTCAAATGCATGTACTAGAAAATTTTTATATAAATATGCATGCATAGATTTATATTTGTATATTAATCATAAAATAAAATATTATTATATAACAGCAATAATTGTGTATATATATATTATAAAAATAATACAGAAAATAGTTTTTAATCTTATCAATGAGATGTAAACTATTTTAAAACTTCAATTTACATTATATATAACATAGTGATATCTATTTTTTTAATATATACAATTATCTAAAACCAATAACAATAAAAAAAACAAAAACAATACAAATATTTACAAATATAACATATAAAGTAATTTTTTTCTTCAACTCCACTCCCCTTCCTTCCTTTATCCTTTCATTTCACAATTAAACAACTTCACCCAAAATATACAAAGATAAAAAAAATCTATACATTTCTCAATCATTTTTAATTAGCCAATTATTAATTAGTTAAATTAATTGATGTCATATATATTAAAATAAGTGGAAAATTATATAGTATATATTTTTTTCGGTATATTTTGTATAAACATCACATGATCACTATCTCTTATACTAGCACATAATTATTAATAAACAAGGCAAAACTCTCCATATAGTAGTGCCACTCTGTGCCATCCATTGATTATTCTGGTTGACACTACTGTATGGAGAGTTTTGCTTTGTTTATATTTTGTATAAATAAGTTGTTTAATTGGGAAAGGAAGAAAGGGGAGGGGAGAGAAAAAGTTACCTTGTATATATTGGTCAGTATTTGGATTCTCATTTTTTTTATTATTATTGGTTCTAGTTAATTTTGTATATATATAAAAAGATAGATATCTCTATGTATATAATGTAAATTGAAGCTTTAAAGTAGTTTACATCACACTGATAAATATTTGACAAAAAAAAAGCTTTTCTATATTATTTTTATAATGTACAGTATATATAATTACTGCTGTTCAATTGTTATTAATTTGCTTCTTTTCTGAACCAATATAATATCTGGTAAAATGAAAATACATACAGAAAAGGTAGTTTTTAAATAATATTTAGCTTTATTACTGTCTAGTATGTTTTCAATATATTTTTACTATATGATAAAGTAATATTTACTAAGGCTGTAACCTTAGGAATAAGCATCTGAAAAATTCGAAGGTAGGGACCTCTACGGGTCTTAATTACAATTATATGATAAAGTAAAAATATATTGAAAGTATGCTAAACAGTAATAAAGCTAAATATTATTAAAAAATGATTTTTTCTGTGTATATTTTCATTTTACCAATCATTGATGTTATATAATGTTATTTTATATTATATTGTGTGATTAATTTAAATATATGAAAGAGTCCAATGGAGTAAATGGCTTTTAAAAAAGAAAAAAAAACAATGATTGATAATAATGAATTAGAAATTAACAGCTACAAATACTCTACGTTTTTAATACAATTGAAAACGTAAATCATAGGATTAAATTTGAACAGGATGCTTTGATAGAAATAACTTAATATTAAAAGAAAATCTGCCCTGTGATTGAAAAAAAAATAGTAATAAATATATTTTGGTATTTATTACTTATGGATCCAAGACTGATATATTTAAAACAATATAGATATTTCAAATCACACAAAATATGAAGTTGTATATTGGATTAACAAGGAGAAATCAAATGAAATACATAGATGAGAGAACCAACAGGTATCGCTGATATTATTGGTAGGATTAAGACACTGAAATTAATCTCCAATAAATATATTATTAGAAGAGATGATAATAAACGAACGAAGTCTTAAAATGAATTCCAAAACAATGTAAAAGATCTAGAAACAAAGCACATGTGTGATGGAGGAATGAAATAATAAAGTTTATTTTGGAATGATGTGGAAAAAAGATATGGACCAATCGGATAACCTTAATTAAAATCAGAAAAACATTGGATGAGATATGCAAATGTGAGTAAATTTATTTTATTATATAGATATGCCTATTTTTACATATATAGAGATTGTCTTAAGTAAGCATATTTGTCAACATAATAATTATTGTGTTTATACTGGTTCATAAATGTGTAAGTGAAATAATATTTCTAAAAATTATGATCAACCTTATTCTTACTAAAAATAAAAATTGCTACACACTTACAAAAAAAAAAATTGCTACACTTACATAAAAAATATTTCAGATATGATCTTTATTCAAGTTTATACCTGCATTATAATTATGTTAAGCTATTTGTACACATAGGCTTATATGTGTAAAAACCTATAAGTGCACATAAATTTTCATTTTTGATATAGATGAGTATGTAATGATCATGTGTGTTTACGTATATTTTATGCATATATATATATACATATTTATAGTAATAAAATATAGATGTTGAAAATTATTTATTATATTTATTATTGTTACTTGTAAATAACTATGATAATTCTACTACTGGAATGTAATAAATGAAAAGCAATATCAATACAATATAGAAAAAAATGTTAAATATAATCATAATACATTTTCAATGCTGAACATCCTTATTAAAGACAACAATTGACTTTGACAATGATATTCCTTACTAAAATCATGTTAGGGTGTTTGAATGTTTTCTCTAATTGTATGAAAATGGTAATGCTTTTACTTTATTATTAAGTATTAAAAAATGTACAATTTCCTATGTTTATAATTAGTTTTTGATTACATTGATTTTTTTTTCCAACAATAATTAGGCATATGTAATAATATCAGAAATGCCATTTTAAATTGATATAGTAATACTTTATAGCAGAAAATTCAGAAAAGTTGTTTAATTTTTTTTTATATAATTATATTATTTATTATATTAATACATTGCACAGGCTTAACACCTGCATTTATATACGTAATATATGCGGGATTCGAACTCAGACTTCCACAGAACCCACAACTCTCAGTGCCATCTTATATTGCTGAACCACCAAATCACACACATGTTGCAAAGATAAATAATCACCAATATACATATTTCGTGCTAAACCAGCACTCATCAGTTGGTCCAGATTACCATCTCCACACATATATACAATCAGTACTCAGCTTTATATTAAGATAGCCAATCTTCATACTTTAATGGACAGGCTTCAAACTACTCCAACCCACAACTCTTCAGCATTCCATTTTATTGAAAATCTGATTTATTATATTGTGAAAAAAAGAAAACTAAATAAAATAAATATTCAAAACTATGCCATAATTAATTATTACACACTCACACACACACACACACACATATATATATATATATAACAAGTTTTAATTAGAGTAGTAAAAAAGGAAGAAAAACCTTCGCCATCTGATAGTAGGTAAGTCACATAAGATCTTTCTCCTTTACTGTTGTTCTTTTGGAGTTGTCAGAAAAATTTTTGTCCTGCAGTCAGTATTTAAAAGTTTTCTATATATATAACAATTCAGATGTCTAAGAGAGAGTGAAATCAATGAAGCGAAATTAGTCCAATAAAATATCAGCTGACTCCATTGCATGACTTTAACTTACATATTGCTGTTATAGCATTATAATTTTAGAGGATCTCCATTCCACTTATTGTAAGCTTTAGTAAGTAATAGTAGATGCCAGATGATAGAGCTTATTAAATCCCTATTGTCTTATTCAATATCCCCAGACTACTTTCAAGCTCATGGCTTTCATCAGAGGGGCCATGGATCTTGGATCAGTGCATCTGGACCTTTAGGATCTAATGCACCTTCTCTCCAGTATCTATCTTCTCCGTTATACTATCAAGTTATCAAGCAAGAACAAGAAAAAACATACAATGTATTCAATCTAAACCAACTTACTTGCATAATTCTATAAATCTGAAACCAGTTTAGTTTCTACATATATCTTGTGGCTAAAAATTGGTAAAAACCAATAAAGTATCACCTGATTCCATCATATGACTTTTGCATACAAGTTGCTGTTACAACAGCATAATTTTTCACCATCTCTATGCTACTTACCATAAACTTTAATAAATACTAATAGAGACCAGATGACAGTGCTTATTAAATCCCTATCCTGTGCTGTTCTATTCAATATCCCCAATTGATGAAAGTCACAACCTTGAAACTGTTTTGGGAATATAAAATAAGATAGCATAGGAAGAGATTTAATAAGCACTATCATCTAGCAACTACTATTATTTACTAAAGTTTACTGTAAGTGGCATAGAGATGATAAAAAAATTATACCGCTATAACAGCAATATTTTAAGCTAAAGTCACATGATAGAATCAGATAATATTTTATTGGTTTACATTAATTCCTGAACACAACAGGATAGAAGTACCCATAGGAATCAAAAACCGAAGGGCATCATAATATGTAGAAACTAAACTGGTCTCAGATCTACAGGATTATGCAAACAAGTTGGCTTAGATTGAAGACATTTATATGTTTTTTAGTTTGGGCTGATAGCTTGCTAGTATAACAGAGAAGATAGGTTCTGGAAGGAAGCTGCATTATTAATTACTAAAGCTTACAGCAAGTGGCATAGAGATGGAAAATTATACTGCTGTAATAGCAATATTTTAAGCTAAAGTCATGTGATGGAATCGAGTAATATTTTATTGGTTTATATCAATTCCTGGTCAAAGGATAGAGTTATCCATAATTATCAAAAAATTAAGGACACCATAATATATAGTAGAAACTGAAATGGTTTCAGAACTGTAAGATTATTCAAACAAGTTGGCTTAGATTGAAACCATCTATCTTTTTTTTTTAGTATGGGCTAATAATTTGTTAGTATAAATGAGAGGTAAAACAGAGGTGCTAAGAAGAAAAATGCATTAGATCCTAAAGGTTCAGGTGTATTGCTTCAAGATCCAAAGCTCCTTACTGACGAAAGCCATAAGCTTGAAACTAGTCTGGAATATTTCGAAAGGATAGCACAGGATAAGGATTTAATAAACTCTATGATCTAGTATCTATCATTACTTATTAAATCTTATAAAGTGGCATACAGATAGTAACAAATTAAATCACTAAATTTCTTTACAGTAATTTACTAAAAAAATTGAAAGACACAAATAAATAAGATTGAGCTTTCAAAATCTCCCAACATCTCATCAGTTGTGCTAGAATAAAAATCTCATAGTTTATTTTGTTATTCAATAATAAATCAAATTTCTATATATTTTATATACAATCTATATATATATAATAACTATATATGTTGATAAGATTTTCATGGGTTGCATATATAAAAGACATATTTTGCGGGTTCAACCACGTTAAAAAAATTAAATATTGATATACCGACGTTTTGACTTAATCACACAAGTCATCCACTGGGTGATAAAAGGTAGAAAGACGGTTGTAGAGGCACTACAATCACTGATTTGAAAAAAACGTTGAAGTTCCATCAATAGCAAAAATGTTAAATTAAAAATGTTTTTAAAAAATTTTTTTCCAAATAGAAGGAAGTTTGCATTTATCATCTCGTTTATTGATACAATCTGGCCTTTTAAGTAACTCAATGGCTACTCTAATTTTGCACTAGTAGAGTTTATCACATCTGGATATGATCCTGGTACTAGAAAAATCAATTTTATGACCTGAATCTATAGTATGGAGTGAGAATGCTGATGATGATGAGTGTTGTTTAACTGCATTAGCATTCTCATCTCTTCTAACCCTGATGCGAAGATTACTCTATGGTATGAAGTGAAAGTGCTGATGATGATGAGTGCTGTTTAACTGCATTAGCATGCTCATCACATCAGTGTTAGGAGAGATGAGCATGCTAATGCAGTTAAACAACACTCATCATCATCAGCACTCTCACTCCATACTATAGATTCAGGTCATAAAATTGATTTTTCTAGTGCCAGGATCATATCCAGATGTGATGCAAAATTAGAGAAGCCATTGAGATACTTAAAAGGCCAGATTGTATCAATATGTGAGATGATACATGCAAACTTCCTCCTAGTTGGAAAGATTTTTTAAAAAAACATTCTTAATTTAACATTTTTGCTATTGGTGGAACTTTAACATTTTTTTCAAATCAGTGATTGTAGTGCTTCTACAACCGTCTTTCTACCTTTTATCACCCAGTGGATGACTTGTGTGATCAAGTCGAACCGTCGATATATCAATATTTAAATTTTTTAACATGGATGAACCCGCAAAATATGTCTTTTATAATAACTATATATATATATATGTTATGATGATTAGATTGTTCTTGTTTTGAAATCATAGTTCAGGATTAGATTCAAATCTCTGCCTCTTTTAAAAAAAATCTCTCCTATAAAATGCCATATCCTATTAAAAGAAGAAAATTAGAAAAATGTCCAATACATTAAAAATTCATTAGTGGACCATAGATTAACAATCCCTAATTCTCTAATAAAAACTGTTTTTCCCAACCTTATCACTACTACAGAATGTGCATAATTAGTAAGCTATAATAATTGTCCACAAAAAAGAGACAATTTTTGCAACAATAAAACTAAAAACACTTATTAGTAATTATAAGTTGGGCTATTTCTATCAGGTAATATTAAATGCCTTTAGAAAAATTCAAACACTGTTTAAACTTTTTAAATACTTTTAACTATTAGTAATAGCACACAAGTTAGTATAAAATGTTTAAAGTAGTATTATTTTCCTTTCTTCGGGTATTACTGGCCTGACCAGTGACAACAATAGTATGTAACCAGCATCTCCAATTCCCATGCTAGTGTTGTCATTGGTGAGGCTAGCAACATCTGAAGAGAGAATAATACCACTTGAAACTGTGTTATATACTAACCTGTATGTTGTTACTAACAGTTGAATGTATTTGAAAAGTTTAAATAAAGTTTGAATTTTTCTAAAGACATTTAACATTTAATATTAGATAATAGAAAAATTCCAACATATAATTACTACTAAAATAACATCACCACAAACCTTTAGATAAACATAAAAACACATTATTTATAAATATGCTTATAACAAAGAGATCAAGAGTGTTTAAACTATATCCTGACTTTCAATGGAATATTCTTTGCACAAAGATAACCTTATTTACATATTTGCTTATTTTACATGTTTTTATCATTTCTTCTCTCTTCAAGTTATGATAACCAACGTGAATTATCTGAAACTTCATTTGTTTAGTCCACTTTATTATGGATGTTTATTTGCACAAAGCTAAACTATTTCTTATAAAAGGAATAATAAAAAACAATATGAATTTGCAATATTATTATTCTTATGTCCTGTAAGTCAATATAGAGTAGTAGATATAGAATTGAAGGTCACAGAATTACTGAGGAATGTAATTTAAAAAATTAGTTCAGATTAATGCTCAATCTACCACTAGAGGGCTCAAATATACATAACCTTTAAAGCAATTTACCATACAATTACTTTATTATTTTTGCGCTAACAATTATATTTTATATAGATTCAGGATATTTAAAAAGTTCTGACATTTCATTTAGTATTAGTTGTTTACTGCTTAATTCAGATCAATAATGACATAAAAAACTCAATGAAGAATTATTTCTATAAATAGGACAATCTGATAACTTACAAAAAAATCATAAAGTATAAATAAATTGAATAAATAACTAATCCAATGGATAACAATTTGGTGTAAGTCATGTGCTATTTGGGTGCTGGAATTGACAAGTTGATTTTTGATTCAGAAGCATTTCCTCTTAAGACTATCATAACCACTAGTCTTAAACTGCATAGGGTACAAATGACCTTACATGATAACTCTATGAAGGAATGTGACCAAATATGCTTTCTTTTGGTCAAAGTCAGGAATCTAAGCCAATAAGACTAACAAATTAGCTATTATATATTTCTCTTAGTTAATTTTATAAACTTCACAGTCTCTGAAATTTCAACAATAATTTTTTTTTCTTTACATTATCTTTATCCATTCAACATTATCATTATTCAATCTCACATAAAAACTGTCCTTTTTATATTCACTTAAATTACATTTATTTTCTATAAATTCATTTTTATATCAGCCTATTTACAATTGTCTCCTGTCTAAATAATAAATGATTAATGTATTTTCCTGAAGGCTTGCAATGATTGTATATTAGATGTGATAATAGATTGGACTATTTCATCATCCATTATTAAATGTTAAATGTATAGAAAATTTTAAACTTTTCAAATACAAACAACTTATTAGTTATAACACCCAAATAGACAACATAGGTTAGTAATTACACAATATTTTGAATAGTATTATTTTTCACACTTCTTCAGGTGTTGCTGTAACAGTGATAATATTAGCATAGGAGTTGAACTTACACTTCTAGTTTCTTGAATATTGAATTTTAAGGCAACGCTCTAACCAACCGAGCTATTCTGTTAAAGGCAACAGAGTAGAAATTTCATATATATTTATATATGAGGGTTAATTCAAATCCTCCTGAGTCCTTCAAATTTTTTTTAATATTATTTTCTAAGAGCAAGGTTAATTAGAAGCTTCCATACATTGTGTATTGCCACACTACACTGACCTATAGGATTACTTGCCATTGTCATATGAGCAGCTTTTCTTCTTTGCATTTTTCCCTTTCTATCCAATATTTTTGTATTTTCTATTAAACATATGATCATAAGTACATACATTGTCTGCTACTGTAGACACATCTATTTTTTCTCTTTTAACCATCAGTTTGTGTTCTTTCAATTGCTGTTCAATGAAGTGACAGGTCTTAACAACATATTTCCACATTCACACGGCATTTCATAGATGCAGATTTTGTCTTTCAGCTTACCCAGTATACAATTGGTCAAGTTAGAATTCCTCGAAGTATAGATGGTTTTGGAAAGCTGTTCTAATGTTACAATGACTGCAGATTTTCTTTAATTTGTTTGCTATTCCTGTTATATTTGTTTGGAAATCAGTGATTTGGAAAATAAAAAGATTTACATAGAACAAACTCTCATGAAGAATGGTTATCCATTAGCTGTCATTAAAACAACCTTTAATAGACAAAAAAAAAAAAAAGAAATATCAAAAGAAAAAACAATTATTAGTACTGTAGTGTATCCATACATATCAGGAATGGCAGATAAATTAAAGAAAATATGCAGTCAATATAACATCAGAACAGCTTTCCAAAGCCATACCACACTTCAAGGTATTTGAACTTCTACCAAACCTAAACTATAATGGCTGAAAAACAAAAACTACATCTACAAAATACAATGTGAACGTGGAAATATATTGATGAGTCCAGTCACCCAGTTGAACAGTTATTGAAAGAACACAAACCAATGGTTAAAAGATAAAAAACAGACATGTCTATAATAGCAATATATATATATGTACTAATGGCCACATATGTTCAATTGGGCAAATACAAAAATATTGGAGAGGAAAAGGTTTATGAAAATTCAAGAAAATTGCTCATATGACAAAGCAAATAATCCTGTAAGTCAAACCCAGTGTGGCAATACACAATATATGGAAGTCTCTAATTAATCTTGCTATTAGAAAATAATATTTAAAAAAAATCAAAGGGCTCAAGAAGATTTGAACCAACCTTCATATATAAGGTAATCAACTGTACTCTTTTAGGGTGTTTTATCTCTTTTTTTGTTTGAACTGTACTCCTTTTAAAACCTGCATTCCAAAATTACTCCTTTGCATTCTTTTGTAGTCCTAAACATATAAAAACTATAAAGATTAATATACTTTTATATGTTCATGTGCATAAAGTTGCCTATGATATGAGCGTACATAACTAAGAGCACACTGTAAAGTAGGATTGTCTAGATACTCATATACTGGCTGCACTAAATATGGATACATGCTGCAGTTTTAATGGTTAAAATCAACACGAGGATATAAGTTGTTCTGACACGTGTGCTATTGGAAAAAAATTCAGAATTATCCAAAAAAATTCATACAACACAAAAATATGATTTAAAGAATTAAAAAATTATATAAATTTAAAATATTAGAATTACTATTAATTTTTATATTATTTTAAAAATATATAATCGAATGGAGAAGACTCAGTTTTTTTTCACAAACCCAATCACCGTACTCCTTTTATATCAAAAATAGTTGGTTACCTTATCATATATACATATGTGAAATTTCTACTATCCGTTGCCTTCAACAGAATAGCTGAATGTTGCATTAAAATTTGATATTCAAGAATCTAAAGGTATAAGTTTGACTCTTATGCTAATATTGTCACTGGTCAGGCCAGCAACACCTGAAGAAGAGTGGAGAATACTACTACTCGAAATATTGTATAATTACTAATAAGTTGTTTGTATTTAAAAAGTTGCAATAAAGATTAAATTTTCTAAACATTCAACATTTAATGATAGTGGAAATAGTCCAACACGCTATCACATATGAATGATTAATGCTTTCAATGTTTTCTTTACATAACTTACAGAGAATATAAATATATTTTCTTGTTAATAATATGCCTGTGTAAGTTTTAAAATATATATATATTTATCATTATAAAAAAATTGCACTCTTTATAATTCACATAAATATTCTAAGTTCTTTTGAGTTTTGTTAAATAGTTGTCTTGTTCGTAAAAGTCACTAGGTGGCACTATTCTTAGTAGACTCTAGTTACATGAGCGCGTTTTATAGTTATAATTTTTCAATGAATTAGAAACCGAAAAATATAATGGAAAAAAGAGAAAGTAAATTCATTTGTGGGCAAACATTTTAATTCAAAGAGATTAGATTAAATCCAAAAAACGAACGATTTTTCGAAAACTAAACCAAAGTAATGTTAATCTAAATTTAGAAAAAGTTTCCAGTTTAGCTCAATTAAATTCAATTGATCATAATTATTTACTAATTCGTAAAAAAAAAAAATAAAACAACCCAAACAAGTAACAACTTAAATTATTATAATTTGTTTACAATTGTCAAACTTCCTGCTTTCACATCTTTGACACCATCTACTTTAGATGAATACACTAATGGTTATTACAAATCAATTACTAAACAGAAGATTAACTCATATATAAACTTTAAATTCAGTGAAAAATTATTATATGTTTCTTATTAAACATAACCTCAAGATATCATTCATCCCTCTTTATTCCATTTATATTACTATCTTTTCTTAGATATATTTAAATTTTCCAATATTAATGGCTAGCATTTAGAACAAAACAGTTAATTATGTAACTGCTGTGAAAACTAATATGTGAAAATAAAAATTATTTGATGAGAAGATGGCTAATAATATTACTAATACCAATAATAATGATAATCAACCCACTAAAATGTTTAATAGTAGAGATGATAAATGTTTGGAGATAAATATGAAGTTCAATGCAAGAATTTTTCTTTCACTATTAAAATCATTTTATCAATTACAGCAGATTAAATACTCATACTAATAGAGAAATTTATATGAAGCACGACTTAAAATTTTTCAAGACATCCAATTGATATATTGTTCTTAGTTTCTAATCTTACTACAAAAATTTTTTCCAAAATAATATATAACATTTCTCAACAACAAAATGATATGAAGGAGGATGTTAACAGACCTACTATTTTGACATGAGAGATAAAATCCTTCATGTTAATTTCTAAGTGTCAGATCTGGAAAAATCTTGTAAACAATTATGAGAAAATTAAAAACTTTTGATATCTATATAAGAGCAATGTCAATGATGTCTAAAATGACTATCTTTTAGTCTTTCATAAGAACATTCACGAACTAAATATTCATACACAACATTGCAATGGAGATTTCAGCAGTATTATATTTAGAAGCATTCTTCCAGTGCTTTCTATGAAAAGCAAAAAATCACTAAACAAAATAATGTCCTCATAAATTCTACAAGTTTGTGAGTTTTAAAAACTCTAAAGCTCATCAATACAAAATATCCATCTTGAAATCAAATACATAAAAATCAATGAACAATGAATTATGAAATAAAACCTGTTCGTTGTCAGTATTTCCATAGGATGGTTCAAGAAAAACTTTTTCAAAACAATGTGAAGTAAACAATAAATATAAAACTATATAAACAGAAATTAAAATAGCATAATAAGGTTTAGTAATGGCTAGCCAGAAAAAAATGACCCAAGATAATATTTTCATGCATATCTTGAGGAGATGTTTTAAAAAAATTTTCTTTTGTTTACAATTAATATAAATCAATACAAGAATGCTTCTCTTTGTTAAAATTTTTATTTATTTTGAATCCGAATTCACATAAAAATTTGTATACTTGTAATATATAAATAGTTATTTTTTATTAGCAATGATCAGAACAATGCATAGCTCAAAAATCTGACCTGTATCTAATCTACATTGTATTTCGTCATGTGTGATAATAATTGTAGAACAACAAATTATAGAATTTAGGCAACAAAAAAAAAAGGAAACATAGTCACATTTAGCAAGTGATAAAATGTTTTGATTTATTTTTTGACTTTTGCAAAAGATGTAGTAGATCACAGAGACCTGAGGTCTTGATAAAGGTGGGTCCTCATACTATCAGATTGTTTAAACTTAACCTCTAGCTCTGACAGCATGGTCGAAATGCAATCCAAACAGCTGAGAAAAGATGATTCTTAATATAAAGACAATTCAGAACTTTTAATACAAAAAAATGAAACTAAAAAAGTAGACATCACAGATGAACAATACATAGAAAATCCAGGAAATAAAGTCCTAGAGAGTCAAGTGATCATTTTCCACAATGATATTAACTACTTCCATTAAAGCATCTTATTTCTCCTTAGAGTGAAAATAACAAAAGCTGTATAAGATGATTCATCTAATCATTGGACTAGATTGGCTAAAAATAGCTTTTTCACCAAAGAGCAGTTAAAACATGTGACTGGATTGAATACTAACAAAAGAGCATCTAGTTCTCATGATACAGAGAATGTAGGTACTCTTCAGTAAAATCAAGGTTCAAGAAATACAAATTCCTAAGAGGTTTTCAAACTTCATCCAGATAAGTATATTTATTCGTTTGTAGGAAACATTATTCTAAATAAACTTAAATTTGATTACGATAACACCCTTAAATTCAGTGAACTGCAATTTTCTATTGTTTTTTTCTTAATCCCTGCTGTCTTTTCAGACAACATGCTCTCAATGTAATGCTCAAACTTAATTATCAATCTTGGTCTACATTGATGCACAGAAATACTAGAATTTTGCCATTTAAGTGTTAAATACCATTAAATTATATTTAAATCAACTGCTAATGAAGCAATCTTTTCTAATATATATATCCACTTCAGATTGGTATGTTTATTAATAGTATTTTCTTCATTATCAATCATCATATTAGAAAAAATTCTCCACTGAAATTTTTAAAGGCTTGAATAAGATTCGCAGAGAGCTAAGAAACAAATCCACAAATCTTTCTGCAATGGATTGAATCTTTGTTCTGAAACAGTTACAAAATATAATCAGCAAGTGTTAGCAGAATGATTACCCATCAAAAAATTAAAAACCCTTTTTGCCAATTGTCTAACTATCAAAAAGCTGCCGACATTAGGATATAAACCAAAACAATTATATTTCTAGATATTATAAAAAATTATGTATTATCATTAAGAAAATGATACCAGAAATATATTCAAAGCCGAAGTATAACTGCAAACTCATACCTATTCCTGTTTCCTCTCTTATGTTTTAGTTCCAGCATAGAATAACATGGAATATCCAAATAACATGTAATAAAACTCAATTCCTATTCTAAGTTCATCCAGACAGGTATACATAGTATCTGTAACCTTTATCCTTTTTCACCTAAAATATTTTATTATCATTTTCATTTTAATACTGTTCCTAATTTTTTAAATTAAAATCATTGAGCACTTTTATTTAGAATTTATGGTTCCCTTCTTCAAGAATCAACTTCTTTCCTCATCTCTAAAAAATCTTAGATCAGTAACAAAAATCCTCTTCTCGTTAAAATTATAAGAACAAACTTATAAAAAATAATATGTAGCTGATTATCCTATCTCTAATATCAAAGCTATTTACATATTTGGCAGCTACTCTAATAAAAACTGCACCGATTGCCATCCAAATAAAATAACTTCAATCTTTAACTCAATTTCTATCAATACTGCATTCCCACCCTCTTCCTTTACCTTATCACTAATTTTATGTTGAATCATGATATTTATTATTATTATGGCTCGAAAGATATATCCTGATTTTGCACCCCATAATGCCATTGCTAAAAGCTCTTCACTGAGTTCCCTGCTTTTTATTTTCTGTGATAACACCTCTTCCACTTCAATTTGAATGGAATTTGCCAGGAATCCAAATTACCTCTTTCCATGAAAACAAACATAACTCATACATGATGGCCTTTTCATCCTCCTTCCATTTAAAACTATTTCCCAAACTGTTACTTTTTTGTTACAATAAAAAAATTTACTTGAATTAGCAGATTCTCCTGAAAACAGTAACATCCATATTTACAGGCTTCTCATCAACATTTTTACGTTTCTATATTCGTCTATCTTCCAATATTCTTAGAAATAATATTAAAAAACAACTAACTTTTGTTGAAAAAATAATAAACTTTCTTTCCCAAACCTATCTTTTCATTTGTGCTAAAATATTAATGATCAAGATTCTAATTTAACCTCAAATCAGCAATTCCATTCCTATTATCAAATAGATAAACTTTCATTAAAAGAAAATTAATTCTTACTACAGTCAATTGATTTGGAATAGGAAAATTGTTGCCATCTCAAACAGGAAAAATGCTATAATATACTAGATTAAATGGCTTGACTTTACATTCTATTCGCCTATACCAAATTCCAAAAATTGATAAATGTTCTATATATATTAAAACTGCTTTTCTGAAATAGTAACATCTTTAATTATTTCATGAACTAAATACTTCATTATCTCCGTATAGGAAATTCTTCAAAGACATTAAGTTATACATTCAAATTCATTAAAATGGCTTGACTACATTCTATTCGCCTATACCAAATTCCAAAAATTGATAAATGTTCTATGTATATTAAAACTGCTTTTCAGAAATAGTAACATCTTTAATTATTTCATGGACTAAATACTTCATTATCTCCGTATAGGAAATTCTTCAAAGACATTAAGTTATACATTCAAATTCGTTAAAATCATTCTGTCACTTTATTTAAGAATTAAATTAAATATTGGAATGCCAACTTATCAGCCTCCCAACAATCACAGAAGATGCTTTTAACAGAGTATTCTGCTTCGTAATTACTTCACTATTAACAGGTTCAAACATGATTCGTAAAATTAAAATATTTGAACTTTTTGATCAAAAAGTCACTATTTTTATTATCTAAGAGGGACTTCTACTACATTGGTTACCCCATATGCAACCGATTTTAAAAAAATTACTATTTTATTTTTCAATACACTAGCCTATAAAAAAACAGGAATGCTATCATTATTATCACACATTTCCAAATACCTTCTTTAAGTGCACTTAGAAATAATAAAGAGAATTCTTCCAACCAGAATCTTAGTCATTATCCTCTTTAACTCAGTGATTCCTAAAGTGTTATTTTATTTTTAATTTCACTTCCCTTACTTTCTAATTCCTTTTATTGAGTCATAAGGAAACTTCTCTCATTCCATGTAAATTTATTAAGTTAAATGGATGAATTAAATATTTGTTAGGTTGATTTATCTAATATTGTTCTTAAAAAAATTTATTCATACACATTTTTCCACACAGGTTTTAACTTTCACTATTCTATTTTTTTTTTATAGATTAATAATTGTGATAATTTTTTATGATTTGTTTTTTTGTTGTTGTTGTTGTTGTTGTTTATTCATTCATTTTTTATTGTTTTGGGTTTGTTTTTTTTTTGACTAAATTATATATATCATATAATTCAATACTGTATTTTGTATTAAAAAAACTCCCAAATTATCTATGCAAATTATAATTTACATATATTTTATGTAATAAATATGAATTATACTATATACAACTAATAAAATTTGTTTTAAAACAAAGTATTCTGCTTTAATCTTTATTCCTGTAGCAAATAACAACTGTTTACAGCATATCAATTCCACTTTTTGTATAGAAAAATTGATACACAATCTTTGATTAATTCTTCAACATATCCTCTATCTTTCTCACCCACCTAGTTGATTGTCCCTTTCTTAAAATCTAATAAAAAGCTATTTAGATATTCTATTATTATCCATAAATTGCAATCTATCAAATATTTTCATCCCATTTTTTTTGCCTCCCTCATGTAAAAACTTGATCGTCAGATTTCTCTATGAATTTCGGTTTGTTGTTAACAAATCTGCATCAAAAGCATTCTTCCTATTTTACTTTGGCTTCTCCCTACAATATCTAATGTTCTTTTATGAAAAGTCTCACTGCATCATTTTCTAATGTATGGCAATTAATAATCAAAAAGGTTTATTGTTCGAGAGATGTAACAAATATTTATTTGAGATTTGAGCACCAAAAATGACCAAACTAAGAGATAATCCATGGACTTTGATCTTTAAAACCTGTCACTCTATCACTGTGCTAAACTACGCAGAGCATCTTCATATATTAAATTTAGTATAGCAAATCTTTCTAATTATGAAAAGCATTAAATTATCAACTTTTTTCTTTTTGCATCAATTTTATTTAACAATCAAGCTAATCTTTATCGTTACTCAAAATGATTTCCACATAATTTTATCTCCATATTAGCCCATGAAAATAATTTTGTCTTTTCCTCTGATAAAATCAAAGAAATAAATGTTCCCTATCAAACTATCAATTCTTTAAACTATAAATAGAGAGAAGACATTTTGTTCTCTTCCCATCATTCTCATGACTGATGAGAAATAATGTCAGTCAGGTTAGTGATTTACAAACCAATGCATCAGTATTGATTAAGAGAAGCAGTGACTTCTGTAGTTCTATAACAATTTGTATTTGGTAATTTCTACAAATACATTACATATGCTTTTAACACAGAACATATTTTATAAGTACCAATATATATAAATAGTTGTACCATGGCTTCGCTCACATTAATAGAATAAAATAACACGTGTAGCTGCTTCTGCAGCTTCTATATTTACATATTATTTAAATGAAATAATAATACATGAGTTATCAACAGCAATACTGCAAAATAATTAGCTTTGTATGATCTGCTATATTAAGCCAATAAACATCACATGACCACCTCCTCTTATGCTTGTGTATAACTGTTGTTAAAACAGGCAAAACTCACTATATATATTGCCACACACAGCAAGCACTAAATGGGGATTTTATCACAAGCCTTCTGGCATCCATTGATTACTCTAGCTTGCTGTGTGTGGCAATATATATAGTGAGTTTTGCCTGTTTTAACATCTGTTATATTACCGAATAATCATTTTTCAGTATTTTACTTTAAATATATTTCTTTTATGATAAACTAATTAGTATTATTAATTATTAAGCATACATTGTGATATATATAATATATCCAAAATATACCAAAATACAAAACCACGTAACAAAGTTAATTAATTATAAATAATAATCATTTATAAATAAAAATTAGTTTAATGGAATATGCACTTGCATGCTATTTAAAAGTTATAATATATTTAAATATGCATTTTTTTCAAGTTTTAGTATTATTAAATTTTATTCTATTAATCAAAATCATACATTTCTAATTTGAATAATTGTGCATAATACTCATATATATATATATGATAATTATGTTTTAAGAGATAGTTCCTAGCATCTATTTGTAATACATATGTACTTATGTGTTTTTCAATATATATATACTTATATATCTCTCTTTGAATAGAATCATGCATTTCTAATTTGACAAATAAATATCATTATGTTGACATATGGGGAGGAAAGATAAGATTGATTTAATTTCCAGTGTCATCTGATGACATCCCTGTTCTTGGTTAAAATACAGTAAATTAAGATAGTTGGTTTTCTTTATGCATTGACATAAGTGCCTAACTATTTATTCAGTTTTATGCTTGTATATGGATTGATTAATAAACTTCATTAACAAATATTATTATTGACAATGGCGGTAATTATAATATGTGGGTCCAAATAAAAAATTGACCAGTACTCTCTCCAAGCTGCATGAAATGCCATCTCTGAATCAATGCATGTATTATGTAATAACATAATTAAGCTATTCAGCACAAAAATTGTCAGATAGCAGCATGTATTGTATATAAAATGGATAATAAAAATATAATTTAAGAATTCTTTCAAATACTGTACTGGATAATTTTTGATATTGTTTGAAATACAATATTTATAAAGCACTTAATAAAAGATTAATTTATTATGCACAATGTTACTTTTAAAACTAAATAATTTATTCTATTTGATAATTATTAATATTGTTTCAAGTCATTTATAAAGCATTGTAGAAAAGTCAGCATTTTTTAATTGTAAGTTGACATTTTTTCGAGTATAAATAATAAGAGCTTATTGCTT
The DNA here is from genome assembly GCA_028023455.1 of Epiperipatus broadwayi. NCBI lineage: Eukaryota > Metazoa > Onychophora > Udeonychophora > Euonychophora > Peripatidae > Epiperipatus > Epiperipatus broadwayi. The sequence goes on from JAQFVV010000124.1 coordinate 128,914, forward strand.
GCATTTATTTTTATTAATTTATTGCTTAAATTAAGCTAAGTACCATAAAGCAAAAATCCATAGCCTATTTATATATATATATAAGATAACTAGATAATAGATAAGTAAAATATAGAGCAAAAATATTTTTTCAATATTGTAGAAAAGTTATCTTGTTTTTATTGTCAGTGGACATTTTTAAGTGGCAAATAATGGAAGCCTACTTCTCACACTTATTTTTTTATTTAGTCTATTTTATTATCGTGTCTATATTAATATTTTAGTTAATTAAAGGAGGCTAATATCTTTAAAATAAAACCTTTTTAAAATTTTCTTTCTTACATGTTAATTAAATATATTTAAAACTTACTTTATCACATGAGAATATACTTAAAAGTAAATGGTAAAAGTTTATCAAATTCAGTAGTAATTCTCTTGCTATATTCACAGCATTTTAAAATTTATTTTTTCAAGTATTATATATATTTAACATGATGTCTCAAAGTTTATCAATTTTATATTAAAAATTTATCAAATTCAATTCTATTTCTCTTGTTATACCAGTGCCATTTTTAAATTTTACTTTAACACATTTATAATTCTAAAAATTTATCTAATTCATTATTGTGATATAAATTGTCATTATTCAAATGAGAAATTAAATACAATTTAAAATATATTTACCTTGCTTTACCAAAAACTATATTTTTCATTTAAAGAATTTTCCAACTCTATAATATTTTAATTAAAGTTGCCCTCTTTTTGGTTTTCTATGATGTCATTTGAAAGCAGTTATGATAAAGATTTTTCATGCATTTTTATATTGCAAATAACTAACTTTTTTAAACCAATTAAAGCAAAAAAATTATATGCTAATAAAATTCTATTCAAAAAAAAAGAGATCAAGAAAGATTCTTCAAGAGTGGTGCAATATTCGTTGAGTTATAAAGTCCCAAACAAATTTTCACATTTATATAAGAATATAAATAAAAGACACTTCTTTCTCTTTTTTTACCAATGCAAAATGCTTACTTTATGTGGTTCACAAAAATATATCAAATGTATTTTATTGCATTATTTATTGGAAGGATTTAACAATAATAAATATATCATTATAGTAATGATTTTATCTGACAAAATAGATTTGCATTTATATAACAAAAAGTGAGCATTATTTACAAGTTCATTTAAATGATTCGTTGAGAATCTAGCTTATAAATTATCAATAATATATTAAGAATTGTTTGTTCATTATATTATGAAGAAAAATAGTTTTGATTATAAAGTGCTTTTGCAAAGCAATGTTTAGCCTTAATAATAATGTT